>OZ023314.1:65269585-65445463 GCA_964007375.1 Ophion obscuratus
AGAAATTCGAAACATTACATTTTTTTTAATTTCTTTTAACTTTGTAAAACATTTCAGGAAACAATACTGACTCATTTTTTACACGGTTCGGCCTTTGCGCACTATAATTAACGCACTCATCTTTAATTGCATTAACTAAAAGTTGATAACCCCAAGTTGTATTCAATAGTCGATCTGAGAACATTTATGCGATTAACTCTTAATATTTTCTACGAAGGTTATTAGGGTTCCAGAAAACAGTTTTTTTAAAACTAGGCATGAATAAATATCGATAAAAATTAAAGTTTACAAAAACTTTAGATTCATTTTTTTTACCAAAACGTAGAAAAAAATTACCAATAATAAGATTAGTTTTAAAAAAAACGTTAATTGTTTTTTTCTTCCAAAAAAGATCAGTTTTGAAAGAAAGTGTTTTTTTGTAGCCCTAATAACCTTCCCAGAAAATATCGAGAATTAATCTCATACAAGTTCTCAGTTCGACTAGTGAATACAGCTTGGGGGTATCAACTTTTAATTAACGCAATTAAAGATGAGTGAAATTATGTTGCGCAGAGGTCGAATTGTGTAAAAAATAAGTCAGTGTTGTTTCCTGAAATGTTTTACAAATTTGAAGAAAAAAATCTGAAATTTTGCGAATTTTTTTCTTTTGAATTTAACAAGCAACTAGTACAAAGTTGTGAAAAAAGTCGAAGGAAATTAGCTTTTTCATTCTGATGATGAGTACACGATGTTTAGGAACAATACATTTCTTGCTCTGTTTTGTAAAACTTTGATGAATCGGTCCGGAAAAACGGTTCGATGGATAAAATTAAAAGTTTACAGGGCTCATGGGGGTACATTAAGCAGAAAAACAACCGGGCAACATTAGTCTTTCCATCAATATTTACAAAGTAGTAGTAAATTTACTGAAAAACCATAAAAAGTAATTTTTTCGTCCTTTTTCAAATTATTATTAATGGTGACAAAAATGTTTTTTTTCTAAAAAAACAACAAAAGGGTCTTGTAGGAAATTTATTCAAGTTTTCAAAGCTGCCCGTGCGATTATTGGTTGCTGAGATATCGATGATCGAAGACAAAAGGATCTTTTTCATTCAAAGTCGGATATCTTAACAAACATTGACGTAGAGAAACAAAAAAACCAAATTGAAGCTAAATAAACAAGCTAACTGACCTATACATGTATTTAACTGAAATAACATTCTCGAGCGCGTGGACCCTTGAAAAAAAACCAAAAAATTTGGAAACAAATTTTCTCTCGCTATTTTTTATCATTGCACGATAACAGTAGCCCACAAATTTGTTTTGCTGACAGATTTCGAAACTAGAAACATGAAGCTTCATGATGCTTTATTTCATCTCGATGCGACAATTTTTCACACACTTGAAAAAACACTTTGAAAAATTGAAGAAATTTCTGTTCCTTCAATTCTTTGGAGTAGTCTATAAAAAGTGATATATTTGTTCAAGGGCAGTCGTTTAAGTGCCAAAGACGGCCCGCAGCATCATGATCTTTGGTTTTTTCAGCAAAATCGAAATACGAGGAGCTCAAGTCGACCGGCACGATTGATTATCTCCTCAAGCGTGGAAGTAATTACAGGAATGAAGTGAGGAAAATATCCCCGGAGGGCGTTGACATTATTTTCTATTGTGTCTGTGACAACGAGTGCAACAAAGGATGTGCCCTCCTAAAGCCTAAGAGAAAATATGTGCTCTACGGCTCGAGCAACGTCGTGACCAGCGCAATGCAGAGTTTCTTCGCCGTTCCCTGGTGGACTATGGACAAAACACTTCCGATGAAACTTTTCGAGGAGAATAAGCCACTGTCCGGGCTGAATCTCCGTCGTCTGATGCATCGGCACCGTACCCCTGCCTTCGGGAGGCGAGCGGTGGATAAAGAGTATAAAAATCGTGGTCGAGGTATTTGTTTGAATTTATTAAAACGGATGGTAAGATGTCACCACCTTTCCACAGGGCAAGTCTTTAGCAACTCGGGAAGCCTACATTTGAATTGTAAGAAATTATTGAAAACTTTCAATTCTGGGAAAGTCAGCATTTTATTTCAAATTCGTTGAGGTCAAAATGATGCAGTGTGTCAAGGAAGGAGGACACCACCGTAACTGCCCATTTTCGACCGTTTTCTTTAGATTTTTTTTAAAGAAAGCAATAAAATACATGATCAAAAAAACTTTTAGGCTTTATTAGGTATATATTGAAGTATGTCAAAAGAATAGAAAATCGCGGTGCACCAGCTGCTATAGCACTACTGGTTTTCAGTCAACCCTCTCCATGCCGTTGAAGTTTGCATCGTTGGAACGCAACGAAAGCTCTTGCTCACATTTTATTTTTTATATTTTATTGTTATAGAAAATCTTTTTTTTTAAGATTTATATTGTAGATCGCTAAATAAACATCTTACAAAACGGTTAGAAGATTTTTGTTAGCAAAGTTTACCAAAATAAATTAAAGGAATTCACAAATATTAATTTTCGTTGCGTTCCAACGCGGAACGCAGTAGAACTATCGTGAATGTAATCCTGGAGCTAAGAGTGGAAAATGTTCGTTAATTATGTTAGTTTTAGAAGTCAAGTTCGGGGAGAAATTTCAAAATAATTTTTGTTTAAATAGTAACGAGTTTGAAAAAAAGTTCGTGTTTTCGACCATAATTTTCATATACTACTCCAAAGAAATAAAGGAACAGAAAATTTCTTCATTTATTTGAGTGTTTTTCTGAAGCGCTGTATCTATGTGAAAAATGGTCGCATCGAGATAAAAAAAAGTAGGGGTGTGCGGGTAGCAGAATTGGTCGGGTCGGGTCGGGCCGGGTAATTAGACTATGGCCCGATCGGGTACCCGAGTTTTTCGGGTACCCGAATTTCTTCGGGTACCCGTGATCAGACGAGTATACTCGAACTTTATCGAGTACACGAGTTTTTCGAGTACTCGTCTCAACATCGGGTACTCGACAAGTGTGTCCGTGAAGTTAGCAGAGCATTTGCCAGCAGATCAAAATTCAGTGAGAGTTCTCTTGGCATGCAGTTGAGTTCTATAGTTCTTGATGGTTTTTAGCAATAGTTCTGGTGATTTGGACCAAAAAAAGGAGATTGAAAAATGCTCTGCTAACTTCCCGTAGCAGATCATTTTGCAGAAAACCATAAATTAGCGGGAGTTCTTTGTACATGCGGATGAGTTCTATAGTTCCTGATAGTTTTGAACAATAGTTCTGGTGGTTTTAGCAAAAAGAAGTTACGGAATTTTTTTTTTTTTTGTATCTTCCTATAGAAATATGCGGATGGATAGGCGTGAGTTCCAGGTCTTTTTTGGGAGGGATATTATTGTTTTAGTATTGTTTGATGTATTTGAGAATAGTTCTGGCTTCCAGCTATCTTGAAATAATTATTAAAAATGTTTATCACTATCTCAACTATACAAGGGTGCTCTGCTGATGGATAGGCGTTAGTTCCAGGTGCTTTCTGTGTAGGATATTATAGTTTTGGTATTGTTTGATGTATTCGAGAATAGTTCTGGCTTCCAGTCATTTTCAATTAATTATTAAAAATGTTTATCCGTATTTCAACTATACAAGGGTGCACTGCTGATGGATAGGCGTTAGTTCCAGGTGGTATTAGTGTTAGATATGATAGTTTAGGCATTGTTTGATGGATTTGATAATAGTTCTGACTTTCTGCTATTTTCAAATAATTGTTAAAATTGTTTATTAATATTTCAACTATTCAAGGGTGCTCTGCTGATGGATAGGCGTTAGTTCCAGGTGCTGTTTGTGTAGAATATTATAGTTTTGGTATTGTTTGATGTATTCGAGAATAGTTCTGGCTTCCAGTCATTTTCAATTAATTATTAAAAATGTTTATCCGTATTTCAACTATGCAAGGGTGCTCTGCTGATGGATAGGCGTTAGTTCCAGGTGCTGTTTGTGTAGAATATTATAGTTTTGGTATTGTTTGATGTATTCGAGAATAGTTCTGGCATCCAGGCATCTTCAAATAATTATTAAAAATGTTTATCAGTATTTCAACTACACAAGGGTGCTCTGCTGATGGATAGGCGTTAGTTCCAGGTGCTTTTAGTGTGAGATATTATAGTTTAGGCATTGTTTGATATATTTAAGAATAGTTCTGTCTTCCAGCTATTTTCAAATAATTGTGAAAAATGTTTATTAATAGCGCAACTATACAAGTGTGCTCTGCTGAGGGATAGGCATGAGTTCCAGGTCCTTTTTGGGAGGGATATTATTGTCTTAGTATTGTTTGATGTATTTGAGAATAGTTCTGGCTTCCAGCTATTTTGAAATAATTATTAAAAATGTTTATCAGTATCTCAACTATACAAGGGTGCTCTGCTGATGGATAGGCGTTAGTTCCAGGTGCTTTCTGTGTAGGATATTATAGTTTTGGTATTGTTTGATGTATTCGAGAATAGTTCTGGCTTCCAGTCATTTACAATTAATTATTAAAAATGTTTATCCGTATTTTAACTATACAAGGGTGCTCTGCTGATGGATAGGCGTTAGTTCCAGGTGCTATTAGTGTTAGATATGATAGTTTAGGCATTGTTTGATGGATTTAAGAATAGTTCTGTCTTCCAGCTATTTTCAAATAATTGTTAAAAATGTTTATTAAAAGCGCAACTATACAAGTGTGCTCTGCTGAGGGATAGGCATGAGTTCCAGGTCCTTTTTGGGAGGGATGTTATTGTCTTAGTATTGTTTGATGTATTTGAGAATAGTTCTGGCTTCCAGCTATTTTGAAATAATTATTAAAAATGTTTATCAGTATCTCAACTATACAAGGGTGCTCTGCTGATGGATAGGCGTTAGTTCCAGGTGCTTTCTGTGTAGGATATTATAGTTTTGGTATTGTTTGATGTATTCGAGAATAGTTCTGGCTTCCAGTCATTTACAATTAATTATTAAAAATGTTTATCCGTATTTTAACTATACAAGGGTGCTCTGCTGATGGATAGGCGTTAGTTCCAGGTGCTATTAGTGTTAGATATGATAGTTTAGGCATTGTTTGATGGATTTAAGAATAGTTCTGTCTTCCAGCTATTTTCAAATAATTGTTAAAAATGTTTATTAATATCGCAACTATACAAGTGTGCTCTGCTGAGGGATAGGCATGAGTTCCAGGTCCTTTTTGGGAGGGATATTATTGTCTTAGTATTGTTTGATGTATTTGAGAATAGTTCTGGCTTCCAGCTATTTTGAAATAATTATTAAAAATGTTTATCAGTATCTCAATTATACAAGGGTGCTCTGCTGATGGATAGGCGTTAGTTCCAGGTGCTTTCTGTGTAGGATATTATAGTTTTGGTATTGTTTGATGTATTCGAGAATAGTTCTGGCTTCCAGTCATTTTCAATTAATTATTAAAAATGTTTATCCGTATTTCAACCATACAAGGGTGCTCTGCTGATGGATAGGCGTTAGTTCCAGGTGCTATCAGTGTTAGATATGATAGTTTAGGCATTGTTTGATGGATTTGATAATAGTTCTGACTTTCTGCTATTTTCAAATAATTGTTAAAATTGTTTATTAATATTTCAACTATACAAGGGTGCTCTGCTGATGGATAGGCGTTAGTTCCAGGTGCTTTTAGTGTGAGATATTATAGTTTAGGCATTGTTTGATGGATTTGAGAATAGTTCCGGCTTCCAGCTATTTTAAAATAATTGTTAAAATTGTTTATTAATATTTCAACTATACAAGGGTGCTCTGCTGATGGATAGGCGTTAGTTCCAGGTGCTGTTTGTGTAGAATATTATAGTTTTGGTATTGTTTGATGTATTCGAGAATAGTTCTGGCTTCCAGTCATTTTCAATTAATTATTAAAAATGTTTATCCGTATTTCAACTATACAAGGGTCCTCTGCTGATGGATAGGCGTTAGTTCCAGGTGCTTTTAGTGTTAGATATGATAGTTTAGGCATTGTTTGATATATTTAAGAATAGTTCTGTCTTCCAGCTATTTTCAAATAATTGTTAAAAATGTTTATTAATATCGCAACTATACAAGTGTGCTCTGCTGAGGGATAGGCATGAGTTCCAGGTCCTTTTTGGGAGGGATATTATTGTCTTAGTATTGTTTGATGTATTTGAGAATAGTTCTGGCTTCCAGCTATTTTGAAATAATTATTAAAAATGTTTATCAGTATCTCAACTATACAAGGGTGCTCTGCTGATGGATAGGCGTTAGTTCCAGGTGCTTTCTGTGTAGGATATTATAGTTTTGGTATTGTTTGATGTATTCGAGAATAGTTCTGGCTTCCAGTCAATTTCAATTAATTATTAAAAATGTTTATCCGTAATTCAACTATACAAGGGTGCTCTGCTGATGGATAGGCGTTAGTTCCAGGTGCTATTAGTGTTAGATATGATAGTTTAGGCATTGTTTGATGGATTTAAGAATAGTTCTGTCTTCCAGCTATTTTCAAATAATTGTTAAAAATGTTTATTAATATCGCAACTATACAAGTGTGCTCTGCTGAGGGATAGGCATGAGTTCCAGGTCCTTTTTGGGAGGGATATTATTGTCTTAGTATTGTTTGATGTATTTGAGAATAGTTCTGGCTTCCAGCTATTTTGAAATAATTATTAAAAATGTTTATCAGTATCTCAATTATACAAGGGTGCTCTGCTGATGGATAGGCGTTAGTTCCAGGTGCTTTCTGTGTAGGATAATATAGTTTTGGTATTGTTTGATGTATTCGAGAATAGTTCTGGCTTCCAGTCATTTTCAATTAATTATTAAAAATGTTTATCCGTATTTCAACTATACAAGGGTGCTCTGCTGATGGATAGGCGTTAGTTCCAGGTGCTATCAGTGTTAGATATGATAGTTTAGGCATTGTTTGATGGATTTGATAATAGTTCTGACTTTCTGCTATTTTCAAATAATTGTTAAAATTGTTTATTAATATTTCAACTATACAAGGGTGCTCTGCTGATGGATAGGCGTTAGTTCCAGGTGCTTTTAGTGTGAGATATTATAGTTTAGGCATTGTTTGATGGATTTGAGAATAGTTCCGGCTTCCAGATATTTTAAAATAATTGTTAAAATTGTTTATTAATATTTCAACTATACAAGGGTGCTCTGCTGATGGATAGGCATGAGTTCCAGGTCCTTTTTGGGAGGGATATTATTGTCTTAGTATTGTTTGATGTATTTGAGAATAGTTCTGGCTTCCAGCTATTTTGAAATAATTATTAAAAATGTTTATCAGTATCTCAACTATACAAGGGTGCTCTGCTGATGGATAGGCGTTAGTTCCAGGTGCTTTCTGTGTAGGATATTATAGTTTTGGTATTGTTTGATGTATTCGAGAATAGTTCTGGCTTCCAGTCATTTTCAATTAATTATTAAAAATGTTTATCCGTATTTCAACTATACAAGGGTGCTCTGCTGATGGATAGGCGTTAGTTCCAGGTGCTTTTAGTGTTAGATATGATAGTTTAGGCATTGTTTGATATATTTAAGAATAGTTCTGTCTTCCAGCTATTTACAAATAATTGTTAAAAATGTTTATTAATATCGCAACTATACAAGTGTGCTCTGCTGAGGGATAGGCATGAGTTCCAGGTCCTTTTTGGGAGGGATATTATTGTCTTAGTATTGTTTGATGTATTTGAGAATAGTTCTGGCTTCCAGCTATTTTGAAATAATTATTAAAAATGTTTATCAGTATCTCAAATATACAAGGGTGCTCTGCTGATGGATAGGCGTTAGTTCCAGGTGCTTTCTGTGTAGGATATTATAGTTTTGGTATTGTTTGATGTATTCGAGAATAGTTCTGGCTTCCAGTCATTTTCAATTAATTATTAAAAATGTTTATCCGTATTTCAACTATACAAGGGTGCTCTGCTGATGGATAGGCGTTAGTTCCAGGTGCTATTAGTGTTAGATATGATAGTTTAGGCATTGTTTGATGGATTTAAGAATAGTTCTGTCTTCCAGCTATTTTCAAATAATTGTTAAAAATGTTTATTAATTTCGCAACTATACAAGTGTGCTCTGCTGAGGGATAGGCATGAGTTCCAGGTCCTTTTTGGGAGGGATATTATTGTCTTAGTATTGTTTGATGTATTTGAGAATAGTTCTGGCTTCCAGCTATTTTGAAATAATTATTAAAAATGTTTATCAGTATCTCAACTATACAAGGGTGCTCTGCTGATGGATAGGCGTTAGTTCCAGGTGCTTTCTGTGTAGGATATTATAGTTTTGGTATTGTTTGATGTATTCGAGAATAGTTCTGGCTTCCAGTCATTTTCAATTAATTATTAAAAATGTTTATCCGTATTTCAACTATACAAGGGTGCTCTTCTCCGTATTTCAACTATACAAGGGTGCTCTGCTGATGGATAGGCGTTAGTTCCAGGTGCTATCAGTGTTAGATATGATAGTTTAGGCATTGTTTGATGGATTTGATAATAGTTCTGACTTTCTGCTATTTTCAAATAATTGTTAAAATTGTTTATTAATATTTCAACTATACAAGGGTGCTCTGCTGATGGATAGGCGTTAGTTCCAGGTGCTTTTAGTGTGAGATATTATAGTTTAGGCATTGTTTGATGGATTTGAGAATAGTTCCGGCTTCCAGCTAATTTAAAATAATTGTTAAAATTGTTTATTAATATTTCAACTATACAAGGGTGCTCTGCTGATGGATAGGCGTTAGTTCCAGGTGCTGTTTGTGTAGAATATTATAGTTTTGGTATTGTTTGATGTATTCGAGAATAGTTCTGGCTTCCAGTCATTTTCAATTAATTATTAAAAATGTTTATCCGTATTTCAACTATACAAGGGTGCTCTGCTGATGGATAGGCGTTAGTTCCAGGTGCTTTTAGTGTTAGATATGATAGTTTAGGCATTGTTTGATATATTTAAGAATAGTTCTGTCTTCCAGCTATTTTCAAATAATTGTTAAAAATGTTTATTAATATCTCAACTATACAAGTGTGCTCTGCTGATGGATAGGCGGTAGTGCCAGGTGCTTTATATGTGAGATATTATAGTTTAGGCATTGCTTGATGTATTTAAGAATAGTTCTGTCTTCCAGCTATTTTCAAATAATTGTTAAAAATGTTTATTAATATCTTAACTATACAAGTGTGCTCTGCTGATGGATAGGCGATAGTTCCAGGTGCTTTATGTGTGAGATATTATAGGTTAGGTATTTTTTGATATATTTGAGAATAGTTCCGGCTTCCAGCTATTTTCAAATAATTGTTAAAAATGTTTATAAATATCTCAACTATACAAGTGTGCTCTGCTGATGAATAGGCATGAGTTCTAGGTGCTTTTTGGGTGGGATATCATTGATCTGGTATTGGTTGACGTATTTGAGAATAGTTCTGGTTTCCAGCTATTTTGAAATTATTATTAAAAATGTTTATCAGTATCTCAACTATACAAGGGTGCTCTGCTGAAGGATAGGCATGAGTTCCAGGTGCTTTTTGGGTATGATATTATTGTTTTGGTAATGTTTGATGTAGATGAGAATAGTTCTGGTTTCCAGCTATTTTCAAATAATGATTAAAATTGTTTATTAATATTTCAACTATACAAGGGTGCTCTGCTGCTGGATAGGCATTAGTTTCAGATGCTTTCTATGTAGGGTATTATAGTTTTGGTATTGTTTGATATATTCGAGAATAGTTCTGGCTTCCAGGCATTTTCAAATAATTATTAAAAATGTTTATCAGTATTTCATCTATACAAGGATGCTCTGCTGATAGATAGGCGTTAGTTCCAGATGCTTTTAGTGTGAGATATTATAGTTTAGGCATTGTTTGATGGATTTGAGAATAGTTCTGGCTTCCAGCTATTTTCAAATAATTGTTAAAAATGTTTATAAATATCTCAACTATACAAGGATGCTCTGCTGATAGATAGGCGTTAGTTCCAGATGCTTTTAGTGTGAGATATTATAGTTTAGGCATTGTTTGATGGATTTGAGAATAGTTCTGGCTTCCAGCTATTTTCAAATAATTGTTAAAAATGTTTATAAATATCTCAACTATACAAGGGTGCTCTGCTGATGGATAGGCATGAGTTCCAGGTGCTTTTTGGGTATGATATTATTGTTTTGGTAATGTTTGATGTAGTTGAGAATAGTTCTGGTTTCCAGCTATTTTCAAATAATGATTAAAATTGTTTATTAATATTTCAACTATACAAGGGTGCTCTGCTGCTGGATAGGCATTAGTTCCAGGTGCTTTCTGTGTAGGGTATTATAGTTTTGGTATTGTTTGATGTATTCGAGAATAGTTCTGGCTTCCAGGCATTTTCAAATAATTATTAAAAATGTTTATCAGTATTTCATCTATACAAGGATGCTCTGCTGATAGATAGGCGTTAGTTCCAGATGCTTTTAGTGTGAGATATTATAGTTTAGGCATTGTTTGATGGATTTGAGAATAGTTCTGGCTTCCAGCTATTTTCAAATAATTGTTAAAAATGTTTATAAATATCTCAACTATACAAGTGTGCTCTGCTGGGGGATTGGCACGAGTTCCGGGTGCTTTTCGGGTGGGATATCATTGTTTTGCTATGGTTTGATATACTTGAGAATAGTTCTGGCTTCCTGGTATTTTCAAATAATTATTAAAAATGTTTCTCAACATCTCAACTATACAAGTGTGCTCTGCTGATGAATAGGTGTGAGTTCTAGGCGCTTTTTGGGTGGGATATTATAGTTTGGGTTTTGTTTGTTGTATTTGAGAATAGTTCTGTTTGCCAGCTATTTTCAAATAATAGTTAAAAATGTTTATTGATATCTCAACTATTCAAGTGTGCTCTGCTGATGGATAGGCGATAGTTCCAGGTGCTTTCAGTGTGAGATACTATAGTTTAGGCGTTGTTTGATGTATTCAGGAATAGTTTTGTCTTCCAGACATTTTCAAATAATGGTTAAAAATGTTTATTAATATCTCAACTATACAAGTGTGCTCTGCTGAGGGATGGAAATGAGTTCCAGGTGCTTTTTGGGTGGGATATCATTGTTTCGGTATTGTTTGATGTATTTGAGAATAGTTCTGGATTCCAGGTATTTTCAAATAATTATTAAAAATGTATATCAACATCTCAACTATACAAGTGTGCTCTGCTGATGAATAGGCATGAGTTCTAGGTGCTTTTTGTGTGAGATATTATAGTTTTGGTATCGTTTGATATATTTGAGAATATTTCTGGCTTCCAGCTATTTTCAAATAATTGTTAAAAATATGTATCAGCATCTCAACTATACAAGTGTGCTATGCTGAGGGATAGGCATGAGTTCCAGATGCATTTTGTGCGGGATATTATTGTCTTGGTATTGTTTGATGTATATGAAAATAGTTCTGGCTTCCAGCTATATTGAAATAATTATTAAAAATGTTTATCAGTATCTCAACTATACAAGGGTGATATGCTGATGGATAGGCGTTAGTCCCAGGTGCTTTTAGTGTGAGATATTATAGTTTAGGCATTGTTTGATGGATTTGAGAATAGTTCTGGCTTCCAGATATTTTCAAATAATTGTTAAAATTGTTTATTAGTATTTCAACTATACAAGGGTGCTCTGCTGCTGGGTAGGCATTAGTTCCAGGTGGTTTCTGTGTAGGGTATTATAGTTTTGGTATTGTTTGATGTATTCGAGAATAGTTCTGGTTTCCAGGCATTTTCAAATAATTATTAAAAATGTTTATCAGTATTTCAACTATACAAGGGTGCTCTGCTGATGGATAGGCGTTAGTTCCAGATGCTTTTAGTGTGAGATATTATAGTTTAGGCATTGTTTGATGGATTTGAGAATGGTTCTGGCTTGTAGCTATTTTTAAATAATTGTTAAAATTGTTTATTAATATCTCAACTATACAAGGGTGCTCTGCTGATGGATAGGCGTTAGTTCCAGGTGCTTTCTGTGTAGGATATTATAGTTTTGGTACTGTTTGATGTATTCGAGAATAGTTCTGGCTTCCAGGCATTTTCAAACAATTGATAAAAATGTTTATTAATATCCCAACTATACAACTATGCTCTGCTAATGGATTAGGGTTAGTTCCAGGTGCTTTTCGTGTGAGATATTATAGGTTTGGTATTGTTTGATGCATTTGAAAATAGTTCTGGCTTCCAGCTATTTTTAAATAATTATTAAAAATGTTTATCAGCATCTCAACTATACACGTGTGCTCTGCTGATGAATAGGCGTGAGTTCTAGGTACTTGTTGTGTGGGATATTATAGTTTAGGTATTGTTTGATATATCTGACAATAGTTCTGGCTTCCAGCTATTTTGAAATAATTGTTAAAAATGTTTATAAATATTTCAACTATACAAGTGTGCTCTGCTGAGGGATAGACATGAGTTCCAGGTGCTTTTTGGGTGGGATATTATTGTTTTGGTATTGTTTGATGTATTTGAGAATAGTTTCGGCTTTCAGCTATTTTGAAATAATTATTAAAAATGTTTATCAGCATCTCAACTACACAAGTGTGCTCTGCTGGAGGATAGGCGTGAGTTTCTTTGGGTTTGTTTGGGTTGGATCAAACAATACCAAAATCATAATATCCCACCCAAAAAGCACCTGGCTCATGCCTATCCCTCAGCAGAGCACACTTGTATAGTTGAGATATTTATAAACATTTTTAACAATTATTTGAAAATAGCTGGAAGACAGAACTATTCTTAATTACATCAAACAATATCTAAACTACAATATCTCACGCTAAAAGCACCTGGAACTAACGCCTATCCATCAGCAGAGCACCCATGTATAGTTGAGATACTGATAAACATTTTTAATAATTATTTCAACATAGCTGGAAGCCAGAACTATTTTCATATACATAAAACAATACCAAAACAATAATATCCTACACAAAAAGCACCTGGAACTCATGCCTATCCTTCAGCAGAGCACACTTGTATAGTTAGGATATTAATAAACATTTTTAACAATTATTTGAAAATAGCTGGAATACAGAACTATTCTTAAATACATCAAGCAATGCCTAAACAATTATAACTAACTCACTATAACTGGATTATAGTGAGTTATAGTTGTTATAGGGTGCTTTGTATGAAGCCAGGTGCTCACATATAAAGCACCTGGCACTACCGCCTATCCATCAGCAGAGCACACTTGTAGAGTTGAGATATTAATAAACATTTTTAACAATTATTTGAAAATAGCTGGAAGCCAGAACTATTCTCAAATATATCAAACAATACAAAAACTATAATATCTCATACAAAACGCACCTGGAACCAACGCCTATACATTAGCAGAGAATACTTGTATAGTTGGGATATTAATAAACATTTTTAACAATTATTTGAAAATGGCTGGAAGGCAGAACTATTCTTAAATATATAGAACAATAGAAAAACTATAATATCTCACACAAAACGCACCTGGAACTAACGCCAATACATTAGCAGAGGATACTTGTATAGTTGGGATATTAATAAACATTTTTAACAATTTTTTAAAACTAGCTGGAAGCCAGGACTATTCCCAAATACATCAAACGATACCAAAACAATGATATCCCACCCAAAAACACCTGGAACTCATGCCCATCCCTCAGCAGAGCACACTTGTATAGTTTAGATATATATAAACATTTTTAACAATTATTTGAAAATAGCTGGAAGACAGAACTATTCTCAATTATATCAAACAATATCAAAACTATAATATCTCACACTAAAAGCACCTGGAATTAACGCCTATCCATCAGCAGAGCACCCTTGTATAGTTGAGATACTGATGAACATTTTTAATAATTATTTCAAAATAGCTGGAAACCAGAACTATTCTCAAATACATCAAACATTACCAAAACAATAATATCATACCCAAAAAGCACCTGGAACTCATGCCTATCTCTCAACAGAGCACACTTGAATAGTTGAGATATTTATAAACATTTTTAACAAGTATTGGAAAATAGTTGGAAGTCAGAACTATTCTCAGATACATCAAACAATACCAAAACAATAATATCCCACCCAAAATGTACCTGGAACTCATGCCTATCTCTCAGCAGAGCACACTTGTCTAGTTAAGATATTTATAAACATTTTTAACATTTATTTGAAAATAGCTGGAAGCCGGAACGATTCTCAAATATATCAAAAAATACCTAAACTATAATATCTCACACATAAAGCACCTGGAACTATCGCCTATCCATCAGCAGAGCACACTTGTATAGTTGAGATAATAATAAACATTTTTAACTATTATTTGAAAATAGCTGGAAGACAGAACTATTCTTAAATACATCAAGTAATGCCTAAACTATAATATCCCTCCAAAAAAGTACCTGGAACTCATGCCTATCCCTCAGCAGATCACACTTGTATAGTTGAGATATTAATAAACATTTTTAACATTTATTTGACAATAGCTGGATTTCGGAACTATTCTCAAATATATCAAACAATACCTAAGCTATAATATCCTACACAAAAAGTACCTAGAACTCACGCCTATTCATCAGCAGAGCACACTTGTATAGTTGAGATGCTGATAAACATTTTTAATAATTATTTGAAAATAGCTGGAAGCCAGAACTATTCTCAAATCCATCAAACAATGCCTAAACTATAATATCTCACACTAAAAGCACCTGGAACTAACGCCTATCCATCAGCAGAGCACCCTTGTATAGTTGAAATACTGATAAACATTTTTAATAATTATTTGAAAATGCCTGGAAGCCAGAACTATTCTCGAATACATCAAACAATACCAAAACTATAATATCCTACACAGAAAGCACCTGGAACTAACGCCTATCCATCAGCAGAGCACCCTTGTATAGTTGAGATACTGATAAACATTTTTAATAATTATTTCAAAATAGCTGGAAGCCAGAACTATTCTCAAATACATCAAACAATACTTAAACTATAAGATCCCATACAACAAGTACATAGAACTCACGCCTATTCATTAGCAGAGCACACTTGTATAGTTGAGATGCTGATAAACATTTTTAATAATTATTTTAAAATAGCTGGAAGCCAGAACTATTCTCAAATACATCAAACAATACAAAAACTATAATATCTCACATGGAAAGAACCTGGAACTAATGCTAATCCATTAGCAGAGCATACTTGTATAGTTGGGTTATTAATAAACATTTTTATCAATTATTTGAAAATGCCTGGAAGCCAGAACTATTCTCGAATGCATCAAACAGTATCAAAACTATAATATCCTATACAGAAGGCACCTGGAACTAACGCCTATCCATCAGCAGAGCACCCTTGTATAGTTGAGGTATTAATAAACAATTTTAACAATTATTTGAAAATAGCTGGAAGCCAGAACTATTCTCAAATCCATTAAACAATGTCTAAACTATAATATCTAATACTAAAAGCACCTGGAACTAACGCCTATCCATCAGCAGAGCACCCTTGTATAGTTGAAATACTGATACACATTTTTAATAATTATTTGAAAATGCCTGGATGCCAGAACTATTCTCGAATACATCAAACAATACCAAAACTATAATATTCTACACAAACAGCACCTGGAACTAACGCCTGTCCATCAGCAGAGCACCCTTGTATAGTTAAAATATTAATAAACAATTTTAACAATTATTTTAAAATAGCTGGAAGCCGGAACTATTCTCAAATCCATCAAACAATGCCTAAACTATAATATCTCACACTAAAAGCACCTGGAACTAACGCCTATCCATCAGCCGAGCACCCTTGTATAGTTGAAATATTAATAAACAATTTTAACAACTATTTGAAAATAGCTGAAAGTCAGAACTATTATCAAATCCATCAAACAATGCCTTAACTATCATATCTAACACTAAAAGCACCTGGAACTAACGCCTATCCATCAGCAGAGCACCCTTGTATAGTTGAAATACGGATAAACATTTTTAATAATTAATTGAAAATGACTGGAAGCCAGAACTATTCTCGAATACATCAAACAATACCAAAACTATAATATCCTACACAGAAAGCACCTGGAACTAACGCCTATCCATCAGCAGAGCACCCTTGTATAGTTGAGATACTGATAAACATTTTTAATAATTATTTCAAAATAGCTGGAAGCCAGAACTATTCTCAAATACATCAAACAATACTAAAACAATAATATCCCTCCCAAAAAGGACCTGGAACTCATGCCTATCCCTCAGCAGAGCACACTTGTATAGTTGAGATATTAATAAACATTTTTAACAATTATTTGAAAATAGCTGGAAGACAGAACTATTCTTAAATATATCAAACAATGCCTAAACTATAATATCTCACACTAAAAGCACCTGGAACTAACGCCTATCCATCAGCAGAGCACCCTTGTATAGTTGAAATACTGATAAACATTTTTAACAATTATTTGAAAATGCCTGGATGCCAGAACTATTCTCGAATAAATCAAACAATACCAAAACTATAATATTCTACACAAACAGCACCTGGAACTAACGCCTATCCATCAGCAGAGCCCCCTTGTATAGTTGAAATATTAATAAACAATTTTAACAATTATTTTATAATAGCTGGAAGCCGGAACTATTCTCAAATCCATCAAACAATGCCTAAACTATAATATCTCACACTAAAAGCACCTGGAACTAACGCCCATCCATCAGCAGAGCACCCTTGTATAGTTGAAATACGGATAAACATTTTTAATAATTAATTGAAAATGACTGGAAGCCAGAACTATTCTCGAATACATCAAACAATACCAAAACTATAATATTCTATACAAACAGCACCTGGAACTAACGCCTATCCATCAGCAGAGCACCCTTGTATAGTTGAAATATTAATAAACAATTTTAACAATTATTTTAAATTAGCTGGAAGCCGGAACTATTCTCAAATCGATCAAACAATGCCTAAACTATAATATCTCACACTAAAAGCACCTGGAACTAACGCCTATCCATCAGCAGAGCACCCTTGTATAGTTGAGATACTGATAAACATTTTTAATAATTATTTCAAAATAGCTGGAAGCCAGAACTATTCTCAAATACATCAAACAATACTTAAACTATAAGATCCCATACAACAAGTACCTAGAACTCACGCCTATTCATTAGCAGAGCACACTTGTATAGTTGAGATGCTGATAAACATTTTTAATAATTATTTTAAAATAGCTGGAAGCCAGAACTATTCTCAAATACATCAAACAATACAAAAACTATAATATCTCACATGGAAAGAACCTGGAACTAATGCTAATCCATTAGCAGAGCATACTTGTATAGTTGGGTTATTAATTAACATTTTTATCAATTATTTGAAAATGCCTGGAAGCCAGAACTATTCTCGAATGCATCAAACAGTATCAAAACTATAATATCCTATACAGAAGGCACCTGGAACTAACGCCTATCCATCAGCAGAGCACCCTTGTATTGTTGAGGTATTAATAAACAATTTTAACAATTATTTGAAAATAGCTGGAAGCCAGAACTATTCTCAAATCCATTAAACAATGTCTAAACTATAATATCTAATACTAAAAGCACCTGGAACTAACGCCTATCCATCAGCAGAGCACCCTTGTATAGTTGAAATATTAATCAACAATTTTAACAATTATTTGAAAATAGCAAGAAGCCAGAACTATTCTCACATCCATCAAACAATGCCTAAACTATAATATCTCACACTAAAAGCACCTGGAACTAACGCCTATCCATCAGCAGAGCACCCTTGTATAGTTGAAATACTGATAAACATTTTTAATAATTATTTGAAAATGCCTGGATGCCAGAACTATTCTCGAATACATCAAACAATACCAAAACTATAATATTCTACACAAACAGCACCTGGAACTAACGCCTGTCCATCAGCAGAGCACCCTTGTGTAGTTAAAATATTAATAAACAATTTTAACAATTATTTTAAAATAGCTGGAAGCCGGAACTATTCTCAAATCCATCAAACAATGCCTAAACTATAATATCTCACACTAAAAGCACCTGGAACTAACGCCTATCCATCAGCAGAGCACCCTTGTATAGTTGAAATATTAATAAACAATTTTAACAATTATTTGAAAATAGCAGAAAGTCAGAACTATTATCAAATCGATCAAACAATGCCTAAACTATCATATCTAACACTAAAAGCACCTGGAACTAACGCCTATCCATCAGCAGAGCACCCTTGTATAGTTGAAATACGGATAAACATTTTTAATAATTAATTGAAAATGACTGGAAGCCAGAACTATTCTCGAATACATCAAACAATACCAAAACTATAATATCCTACACAGAAAGCACCTGGAACTAACGCCTATCCATCAGCAGAGCACCCTTGTATAGTTGAGATACTGATAAACATTTTTAATAATTATTTCAAAATAGCTGGAAGCCAGAACTATTCTCAAATACATCAAACAATACTGAGGCAATAATATCCCTCCCAAAAAGGACCTGGAACTCATGCCTATCCCTCAGCAGAGCACACTTGTATAGTTGCGATATTAATAAACATTTTTAACAATTATTTGAAAATAGCTGGAAGACAGAACTATTCTTAAATATATCAAACAATGCCTAAACTATATCTCACACTAAAAGCACCTGGAACTAACGCCTATCCATCAGCAGAGCACCCTTGTATAGTTGAAATACTGATAAACATTTTTAATAATTATTTGAAAATGCCTGGATGCCAGAACTATTCTCGAATACATCAAACAATACCAAAACTATAATATTCTACACAAACAGCACCTGGAACTATCGCCTATCCATCAGCAGAGCCCCCTTGTATAGTTGAAATATTAATAAACAATTTTAACAATTATTTTATAATAGCTGGAAGCCGGAACTATTCTCAAATCCATCAAACAATGCCTAAACTATAATATCTCACACTAAAAGCACCTGGAACTAACGCCTATCCATCAGCAGAGCACCCTTGTATAGTTGAGATACTGATAAACATTTTTAATAATTATTTCAAAATAGCTGGAAGCCCGAACTATTCTCAAATACATCAAACAATACTAAGACAATAATATCCCTCCCAAAAAGGACCTGGAACTCATGCCTATCCCTCAGCAGAGCACACTTGTATAGTTGCGATATTAATAAACATTTTTAACAATTATTTGAAAATAGCTGGAAGACAGAACTATTCTTAAATATATCAAACAATGCCTAAACTATAATATCTCACACTAAAAGCACCTGGAACTAACGCCTATCCATCAGCAGAGCACCCTTGTATAGTTGAAATACTGATAAACATTTTTAATAATTATTTGAAAATGCCTGGATGCCAGAACTATTCTCGAATACATCAAACAATACCAAAACTATAATATTCTACACAAACCGCACCTGGAACTAACGCTTATCCATCAGCAGAGCACCCTTGTATAGTTGAAATATTAATAAACAATTTTAACAATTATTTTAGAATAGCTGGAAGCCGGAACTATTCTCAAATCCATCAAACAATGCCTAAACTATAATATCTCACACTAAAAGCACCTGGAACTAACGCCTATCCATCAGCAGAGCACCCTTGTATAGTTGAAATATTAATAAACAATTTTAACAATTATTTGAAATTAGCAGAAAGTCAGAACTATTATCAAATCCATCAAACAATGCCTAAACTATCATATCTAACACTAATAGCACCTGGAACTAACGCCTATCCATCAGCAGAGCACCCTTGTATAGTTGAAATACGGATAAACATTTTTAATAATTAATTGAAAATGACTGGAAGCCAGAACTATTCTCGAATACATCAAACAATACCAAAACTATAATATCCTACACAGAAAGCACCTGGAACTAACGCCTATCCATCAGCAGAGCACCCTTGTATAGTTGAGATACTGATAAACATTTTTAATAATTATTTCAAAATAGCTGGAAGCCAGAACTATTCTCAAATACATCAAACAATACTAAGACAATAATATCCCTCCCAAAAAGGACCTGGAACTCATGCCTATCCCTCAGCAGAGCACACTTGTATAGTTGCGATATTAATAAACATTTTTAACAATTATTTGAAAATAGCTGGAAGACAGAACTATTCTTAAATATATCAAACAATGCCTAAACTATAATATCTCACACTAAAAGCACCTGGAACTAACGCCTATCCATCAGCAGAGCACCCTTGTATAGTTGAAATACTGATAAACATTTTTAATAATTATTTGAAAATGCCTGGATGCCAGAACTATTCTCGAATACATCAAACAATACCAAAACTATAATATTCTACACAAACAGCACCTGGAACTACCGCCTATCCATCAGCAGAGCACCCTTGTATAGTTGAAATATTAATAAACAATTTTAACAATTATTTTAAAATAGCTGGAAGCCGGAACTATTCTCAAATCCATCAAACAATGCCTAAACTATAATATCTCACACTAAAAGCACCTGGAACTAACGCCTATCCATCAGCAGAGCACCCTTGTATAGTTGAAATAATAATAAACAATTTTAACAACTATTTGAAAATGGCTGAAAGTCAGAACTATTATCAAATCCATCAAACAATGCCTAAACTATCATATCTAACACTAAAAGCACCTGGAACTAACGCCTATTCATCAGCAGAGCACCCTTGTATAGTTGAAATACGGATAAACATTTTTGATAATTAATTGAAAATGACTGGAAGCCAGAACTATTCTCGAATACATCAAACAATACCAAAACTATAATATTCTACACAAACAGCACCTGGAACTAACGCCTATCCATCAGCAGAGCACCCTTGTATAGTTAAAATACTAATAAACAATTTTAACAATTATTTTAAAATAGCTGGAAGCCGGAACTATTCTCAAATCCATCAAACAATGCCTAAACTATAATATCTCACACTAAAAGCACCTGGAATTAACGCCTATCCATCAGCAGAGCACCCTTGTATAGTTGAAATATTAATAAACAATTTTAACAATTATTTGAAAATAGCAGAAAGTCAGAACTATTATCGAATCCATCAAACAATGCCTAAACTATCATATCTAACACTAATAGCACCTGGAACTAACGCCTATCCATCAGCAGAGCACCCTTGTATAGTTGAAATACGGATAAACATTTTTAATAATTAATTGAAAATGACTGGAAGCCAGAACTATTCTCGAATACATCAAACAATACCAAAACTATAATATCCTACACAGAAAGCACCTGGAACTAACGCCTATCCATCAGCAGAGCACCCTTGTATAGTTGAGATACTGATAAACATTTTTAATAATTATTTCAAAATAGCTGGAAGCCAGAACTATTCTCAAATACATCAAACAATACTAAGACAATAATATCCCTCCCAAAAAGGACCTGGAACTTATGCCTATCCCTCAGCAGAGCACACTTGTATAGTTGCGATATTAATAAACATTTTTAACAATTATTTGAAAATAGCTGGAAGACAGAACTATTCTTAAATATATCAAACAATGCCTAAACTATAATATCTCACACTAAAAGCACCTGGAACTAACGCCTATCCATCAGCAGAGCACCCTTGTATAGTTGAAATACTGATAAACATTTTTAATAATTATTTGAAAATGCCTGGATGCCAGAACTATTCTCGAATACATCAAACAATACCAAAACTATAATATTCTACACAAACAGCACCTGGAACTAACGCCTATCCATCAGCAGAGCACCCTTGTATAGTTGAAATATTAATAAACATTTTTAACAATTATTTGAAAATAGCTGGAAGACAGAACTATTCTTAAATATATCAAACAATGCCTAAACTATAATATCTCACACTAAAAGCACCTGGAACTAACGCCTATCCATCAGCAGAGCACCCTTGTATAGTTGAAATATTAATAAACAATTTTAACAATTATTTGAAATTAGCAGAAAGTCAGAACTATTATCAAATCCATCAAACAATGCCTAAACTATCATATCTAACACTAATAGCACCTGGAACTAACGCCTATCCATCAGCAGAGCACCCTTGTATAGTTGAAATACGGATAAACATTTTTAATAATTAATTGAAAATGACTGGAAGCCAGAACTATTCTCGAATACATCAAACAATACCAAAACTATAATATCCTACACAGAAAGCACCTGGAACTAACGCCTATCCATCAGCAGAGCACCCTTGTATAGTTGAGATACTGATAAACATTTTTAATAATTATTTCAAAATAGCTGGAAGCCAGAACTATTCTCAAATACATCAAACAATACTAAGACAATAATATCCCTCCCAAAAAGGACCTGGAACTCATGCCTATCCCTCAGCAGAGCACACTTGTATAGTTGCGATATTAATAAACATTTTTAACAATTATTTGAAAATAGCTGGAAGACAGAACTATTCTTAAATATATCAAACAATGCCTAAACTATAATATCTCACACTAAAAGCACCTGGAACTAACGCCTATCCATCAGCAGAGCACCCTTGTATAGTTGAAATACTGATAAACATTTTTAATAATTATTTGAAAATGCCTGGATGCCAGAACTATTCTCGAATACATCAAACAATACCAAAACTATAATATTCTACACAAACAGCACCTGGAACTAACGCCTATCCATCAGCAGAGCACCCTTATATAGTTGAAATATTAATAAACAATTTTAACAATTATTTTAAAATAGCTGGAAGCCGGAACTATTCTCAAATCCATCAAACAATGCCTAAACTATAATATCTCACACTAAAAGCACCTGGAACTAACGCCTATCCATCAGCAGATCACCCTTGTATAGTTGAAATAATAATAAACAATTTTAACAACTATTTGAAAATAGCTGAAAGTCAGAACTATTATCAAATCCATCAAACAATGCCTAAACTATCATATCTAACACTAAAAGCACCTGGAACTAACGCCTATCCATCAGCAGATCACCCTTGTATAGTTGAAATACGGATAAACATTTTTGATAATTAATTGAAAATGACTGGAAGCCAGAACTATTCTCGAATACATCAAACAATACCAAAACGATAATATTCTACACAAACAGCACCTGGAACTAACGCCTATCCATCAGCAGAGCACCCTTGTATAGTTAAAATATTAATAAACAATTTTAACAATTATTTTAAAATAGCTGGAAGCCGGAACTATTCTCAAATCCATCAAACAATGCCTAAACTATAATATCTCACACTAAAAGCACCTGGAATTAACGCCTATCCATCAGCAGAGCACCCTTGTATAGTTGAAATATTAATAAACAATTTTAACAATTATTTGAAAATAGCAGAAAGTCAGAACTATTATCGAATCCATCAAACAATGCCTAAACTATCATATCTAACACTAATAGCACCTGGAACTAACGCCTATCCATCAGCAGAGCACCCTTGTATAGTTGAAATACGGATAAACATTTTTAATAATTAATTGAAAATGACTGGAAGCCAGAACTATTCTCGAATACATCAAACAATACCAAAACTATAATATCCTACACAGAAAGCACCTGGAACTAACGCCTATCCATCAGCAGAGCACCCTTGTATAGTTGAGATACTGATAAACATTTTTAATAATTATTTCAAAATAGCTGGAAGCCAGAACTATTCTCAAATACATCAAACAATACTAAGACAATAATATCCCTCCCAAAAAGGACCTGGAACTCATGCCTATCCCTCAGCAGAGCACACTTGTATAGTTGCGATATTAATAAACATTTTTAACAATTATTTGAAAATAGCTGGAAGACAGAACTATTCTTAAATATATCAAACAATGCCTAAACTATAATATCTCACACTAAAAGCACCTGGAACTAACGCCTATCCATCAGCAGAGCACCCTTGTATAGTTGAAATACTGATAAACATTTTTAATAATTATTTGAAAATGCCTGGATGCCAGAACTATTCTCGAATACATCAAACAATACCAAAACTATAATATTCTACACAAACAGCACCTGGAACTAACGCCTATCCATCAGCAGAGCACCCTTGTATAGTTGAAATATTAATAAACATTTTTAACAATTATTTGAAAATAGCTGGAAGACAGAACTATTCTTAAATATATCAAACAATGCCTAAACTATAATATCTCACACTAAAAGCACCTGGAACTAACGCCTATCCATCAGCAGAGCACCCTTGTATAGTTGAAATATTAATAAACAATTTTAACAATTATTTGAAAATAGCAGAAAGTCAGAACTATTATCAGATCCATCTAACAATGCCTAAACTATCATATCTAACACTAATAGCACCTGGAACTAACGCCTATCCATTAGCAGAGCACCCTTGTATAGTTGAAATACGGATAAACATTTTTAATAATTAATTGAAAATGACTGGAAGCCAGAACTATTCTCGAATACATCAAACAATACCAAAACTATAATATCCTACACAGAAAGCACCTGGAACTAACGCCTATCCATCAGCAGAGCACCCTTGTGTAGTTGAGATACTGATAAACATTTTTAATAATTATTTCAAGATAGCTGGAAGCCAGAACTATTCTCAAATACATCAAACAATACTAAGACAATAATATCCCTCCCAAAAAGGACCTGGAACTCATGCCTATCCCTCAGCAGAGCACACTTGTATAGTTGCGATATTAATAAACATTTTTAACAATTATTTGAAAATAGCTGGAAGACAGAACTATTCTTAAATATATCAAACAATGCCTAAACTATAATATCTCACACTAAAAGCACCTGGAACTAACGCCTATCCATCAGCAGAGCACCCTTGTATAGTTGAAATACTGATAAACATTTTTAATAATTATTTGAAAATGCCTGGATGCCAGAACTATTCTCGAATACATCAAACAATACCAAAACTATAATATTCTACACAAACCGCACTTGGAACTAACGCCTATCCATCAGCAGAGCACCCTTGTATACTTGAAATATTAATAAACAATTTTAACAATTATTTTATAATAGCTGGAAGCCGGAAGTATTCTCAAATCCATTAAACAATGCCTAAACTATAATATCTCACACTAAAAGCACCTGGAACTAACGCCTACCCATCAGCAGAGCACCCTTGTATAGTTGAAATATTAATAAACAATTTTAACAACTATTTGAAAATAGCTGAAAGTCAGAACTATTATCAAATCCATCAAACAATGCCTAAACTATCATATCTAACACTAAAAGCACCTGGAACTAACGCCTATCCATCAGCAGAGCACCCTTGTATAGTTGAAATACGGATAAACATTTTTAATAATTAATTGAAAATGACTGGAAGCCAGAACTATTCTCGAATACATCAAACAATACCAAAACTATAATATTCTACACAAACAGCACCTGGAACTAACGCCTGTCCATCAGCAGAGCACCCTTGTATAGTTGAAATATTAATAAACAATTTTAACAATTATTTTAGAATAGCTGGAAGCCGGAACTATTCTCAAATCCATCAAACAATGCCTAAACTATAATATCTCACACTAAAAGCACCTGGAACTAACGCCTATCCATCAGCAGAGCACCCTTGTATAGTTGAAATATTAATAAACAATTTTAACAATTATTTGAAAATAGCAGAAAGTCAGAACTATTATCAAATCCATCAAACAATGCCTAAACTATCATATCTAACACTAATAGCACCTGGAACTAACGCCTATCCATCAGCAGAGCACCCTTGTATAGTTGAAATACGGATAAACATTTTTAATAATTAATTGAAAATGACTGGAAGCCAGAACTATTCTCGAATACATCAAACAATACCAAAACTATAATATCCTACACAGAAAGCACCTGGAACTAACGCCTATCCATCAGCAGAGCACCCTTGTATAGTTGAGATACTGATAAACATTTTTAATAATTATTTC
Organism: Ophion obscuratus; assembly: GCA_964007375.1. Lineage (NCBI taxonomy): Eukaryota > Metazoa > Arthropoda > Insecta > Hymenoptera > Ichneumonidae > Ophion > Ophion obscuratus. The sequence goes on from OZ023314.1 coordinate 65,295,463, forward strand.
AAAATAGCTGGAAGCCAGAACTATTCTCAAATACATCAAACAATACTAAGACAATAATATCCCTCCCAAAAAGGACCTGGAACTCATGCCTATCCCTCAGCAGAGCACACTTGTATAGTTGCGATATTAATAAACATTTTTAACAATTATTTGAAAATAGCTGGAAGACAGAACTATTCTTAAATATATCAAACAATGCCTAAACTATAATATCTCACACTAAAAGCACCTGGAACTAACGCCTATCCATCAGCAGAGCACCCTTGTATAGTTGAAATACTGATAAACATTTTTAATAATTATTTGAAAATGCCTGGATGCCAGAACTATTCTCGAATACATCAAACAATACCAAAACTATAATATTCTACACAAACCGCACCTGGAACTAACGCCTATCCATCAGCAGAGCACCCTTGTATACTTGAGATATTAATAAACAATTTTAACAATTATTTTATAATAGCTGGAAGCCGGAACTATTCTCAAATCCATCAAACAATGCCTAAACTATAATATCTCACACTAAAAGCACCTGGAACTAACGCCTACCCATCAGCAGAGCACCCTTGTATAGTTGAAATATTAATAAACAATTTTAACAACTATTTGAAAATAGCTGAAAGTCAGAACTATTATCAAATCCATCAAACAATGCCTAAACTATCATATCTAACACTAAAAGCACCTGGAACTAACGCCTATCCATCAGCAGAGCACCCTTGTATAGTTGAAATACGGCTAAACATTTTTAATAATTAATTGAAAATGACTGGAAGCCAGAACTATTCTCGAATACATCAAACAATACCAAAACTATAATATTCTACACAAACAGCACCTGGAACTAACGCCTATCCATCAGCAGAGCACCCTTGTATAGTTGAAATATTAATAAACAATTTTAACAATTATTTTAGAATAGCTGGAAGCCGGAACTATTCTCAAATCCATCAAACAATGCCTAAACTATAATATCTCACACTAAAAGCACCTGGAACTAACGCCTATCCATCAGCAGAGCACCCTTGTATAGTTGAAATATTAATAAACAATTTTAACAATTATTTGAAAATAGCAGAAAGTCAGAACTATTATCAAATCCATCAAACAATGCCTAAACTATCATATCTAACACTAATAGCACCTGGAACTAACGCCTATCCATCAGCAGAGCACCCTTGTATAGTTGAAGTACGGATAAACATTTTTAATAATTAATTGAAAATGACTGGAAGCCAGAACTATTCTCGAATACATCAAACAATACCAAAACTATAATATCCTACACAGAAAGCACCTGGAACTAACGCCTATCCATCAGCAGAGCACCCTTGTATAGTTGAGATACTGATAAACATTTTTAATAATTATTTCAAAATAGCTGGAAGCCAGAACTATTCTCAAATACATCAAACAATACTAAGACAATAATATCCCTCCCAAAAAGGACCTGGAACTCATGCCTATCCCTCAGCAGAGCACACTTGTATAGTTGCGATATTAATAAACATTTTTAACAATTATTTGAAAATAGCTGGAAGACAGAACTATTCTTAAATATATCAAACAATGCCTAAACTATAATATCTCACACTAAAAGCACCTGGAACTAACGCCTATCCATCAGCAGAGCACCCTTGTATAGTTGAAATACTGATAAACATTTTTAATAATTATTTGAAAATGCCTGGATGCCAGAACTATTCTCGAATACATCAAACAATACCAAAACTATAATATTCTACACAAACAGCACCTGGAACTAACGCCTATCCATCAGCAGAGCACCCTTGTATAGTTGAAATATTAATAAACAATTTTAAAATAGCTGGAAGCCGGAACTATTCTCAAATCCATCAAACAATGCCTAAACTATAATATCTCACACTAAAAGCACCTGGAACTAACGCCTATCCATCAGCAGAGCACCCTTGTATAGTTGAAATATTAATAAACAATTTTAACAACTATTTGAAAATAGCTGAAAGTCAGAACTATTATCAAATCCATCAAACAATGCCTAAACTATCATATCTAACACTAAAAGCACCTGGAACTAACGCCTATCCATCAGCAGAGCACCCTTGTATAGTTGAAATACGGATAAACATTTTTGATAATTAATTGAAAATGACCGGAAGCCAGAACTATTCTCGAATACATCAAACAATACCAAAACTATAATATTCTACACAAACAGCACCTGGAACTAACGCCTATCCATCAGCAGAGCACCCTTGTATAGTTAAAATATTAATAAACAATTTTAACAATTATTTTAAAATAGCTGGAAGGCGGAACTATTCTCAAATCCTCCAAACAATGCCTAAACTATAATATCTCACACTAAAAGCACCTGGAACTAACGCCTATCCATCAGCAGTGCACCCTTGTATAGTTGAAATATTAATAAACAATTTTAACAATTATTTGAAAATAGCAGAAAGTCAGAACTATTATCAAATCCATCAAACAATGCCTAAACTATCATATCTAACACTAATAGCACCTGGAACTAACGCCTATCCATCAGCAGAGCACCCTTGTATAGTTGAAATACGGATAAACATTTTTAATAATTAATTGAAAATGACTGGAAGCCAGAACTATTCTCGAATACATCAAACAATCCCAAAACTATAATATCCTACACAGAAAGCACCTGGAACTATCGCCTATCCATCAGCAGAGCACCCTTGTATAGTTGAGATACTGATAAACATTTTTAATAATTATTTCAAAATAGCTGGAAGCCAGAACTATTCTCAAATACATCAAACAATACTAAAACAATAATATCCCTCCCAAAAAAGACCTGGAACTCACGCATATCCATCCGCATATTTCTATAGGAAGATACAAAAAAAAAAAAATTCCGTAACTTTTTTTTGCTAAAACCACCAGAACTATTGTTAAAAACGATCAGGAACTATAGAACTCATCCGCATGTACAAAGAACTCCCGCTAATTTATGGTTTTCTGCAAAATGATCTGCTACGGGAAGTTAGCAGAGCATTTTGCAATCTCCTTTTTTTGGTCCAAATCACCAGAACTATTGCTAAAAACCATCAAGAACTATAGAACTCAACTGCATGCCAAGAGAACTCTCACTGAATTTTGATCTGCTGGCAAATGCTCTGCTAACTTCACTGACACTCGACAAGTTGTGTTACCGGAACAAAATTTCGTTTCATAGTATAGATAGCGCCACGGAAACGTACCAAAACGGACGAAATAGACTCCAGGTTTATGTTCTCTACCGTTCGCCGATAGGTTGCAGTTCATAAGAAATAAAAAAAATTAATTTAATTATTTTTGTATTTTTGTTATGTATATGTTTACAATTTTTTCCGGCAAACTTCTTTTAAGACACTCGCATTTCAGGAAATATCGAGATATTTGAATGTCGAATAACTAAATAAAAGCTAAATTCTTCGTTGAATTTTCATTAATTCTGTCTAGTGCTGACTGGTAATTTCGGCGATTCATTCTCCTTGATTGAATTTGTGTCATTTAAAAAAATTTCCAAATAAAACTTGTTCTTTAAACGCTTACATCTCTGAAACTAATCAAATATATTTTCAATTTAAAAATGTCGAATGGAAGCTACATTCTTCTCGCTTCGAATAAACACAAGGAGTTGAATCTTGGTCTTTGTGGTTTTTTCTCCATTTAAAACACACATTCAAAAATTCTAAACTTCAAGGCGTTCGCTGGAAGAGAAGATATTTATTGTACATTTTTTCCTTTCGCACACTTTTTAGTGATGCCAAAACGCACCTTTCCCGCGCTATTACGATACGATCCGCCAAAAGTGACCGTTTTTCACTCCACCCTAACAGACCCCCACACATACACACACACTCCCATATATGCACACACACACACACACACACACACACACACACACACACACACACACACACACACACACACACACACACACACACACACACACACGCACGCACGCACGCACGCACACGCACGCGCACACACACACACACACACACACACACACACACACACACACACACACACACACAGGATAGAAAAGTGAGACGAAAAAAGATTTTTTACACTATTATCATTTATTCGTTTTATCGCATTCTTCGAGTTTACGTTTTCTCCCATTATTTGGTCGATACACCGAAATAAAAAATAAAAATAAATATAAATAATAGATACGGATCTCCGAGTCGTTTACGAATATTCAAAGTTTAAGAGTACTCGATGTTTATGAGTACCCGATTACCACATTCGGGTACCCGATAGTGGCGGGTAATGCAAAACAAAACCCGTCGGGTACCCGGCCCGACCCGAACATCGGGTACCCGAGTGAATCGGGTACCCGCACACCCCTAAAAAAAAGCCTTTGAAGTTTCTAGTCTTGTGATATTTTGGTAACATTTTTTGTGAGCTGCGGTTATCACGCAATCATAAGAAAAAGCGGAGGAAAAAATTGCCAAATTTATTTGTTTTTTTTCAAGGGTTCACGGGGTAGGCAATTTTTTGCCACGTAACTCAATGTATAGGTTAGTTAGCTTGTTGAATCAGCTTAAATTTGGTTTTTTGTCTCTCTACATCAATTTTATTGCTGAGATATCCGACTTTAAATGAAAAAAGATCCTTTTGTCTTTGATCATCGACATCTCAGCAACCATTGATCGTAACGGGAATTGTAGGGCAGCTTTGAAAAATTGAATAAATTTCCTACCAACCCCTTTTGTTGATCTTTGAGAAAAACATTTATTCACCCTTAACATTCATTTGAAAAAGGACAAAAAGTGACTTTTTATAGTTTGTCAGTGAATCTACTACTACTTTACAAATATTGATGGAAGGACTAATGTTGCCGCGTTTTTTTTCAGCGTAATGTAGCCCAAATAGCCCTAATAATGTTCAAATTGATCCATTAAACCGTTTTTGCGGACTGATTGATTAATGTTTTATAGAACAATGGAAGGCACAAGTGTATTGTTTCTAAACACCGTGTAATCATCATCAAAATGGAAAGACCAATTGTCTTCGACTTTTTTCACAACTTTGCACTAGTTTCTTGTTATATTTAAGAAAAAAATTAAAAAATTCAGTTTTTTGAAAAATATTTCTTTTAATTTTGTAACTCATTTCAGGAAACAATACTGACTGATTTTTTACCCGATCCGGCTTTTGCGCACTATAATTTAACTCATGTTTAATTGCATTAATTAAAAGTTGGTAACCCCAAGCTGTATTCAATAGTCGATCTGAGAACATTTATGCGATTAACTCTTGATATTTTCTACGAAGGTTATTAGGTTTCCAGAAAACAGTTTTTTTTAAACTAGGCATGACCAAAAATAAAAAAAGTTAAAGTTTACAACAACTTTAGATTCATTTTTTTTAACAAAACGTAGAAAAAAATTACCAAATAAAATATTAGTTAAAAAAAACTGTTAATTGGTTATTTCTAAAAAAAGAGATCAGTTTTGAAAAAAAGTGTTTTATTTGTAACCCTAATGACCTTCGCAGAAAATATCGAGAATTATTCTCATACAAGTTCTCTGATCGACTAGTGAATACAGCTTGGGGGTATCAACTTTTAATTGATGCAATTAAAGATGAGTGAAATTATGGTACGCAAATATCGAATCGTGTGAAAAATGAGTCAGTATCGTTTCCTGAAATGCTTTGCAAAAAAAATGAAAAGTTTTCGAATTTTGTTTTCTCGAATTTAACTAGCAACTAGTGCAAAGTTGTGAAAAAAGTCGAAGAAAATTGGTTTTTCCATTCTGATGATGATTACACGATGTTTAGGAACAATACACTTCTTCCTTTGTTCTGTAAAACTTTGATAAATCGGCCCGGAAAAATGGTTCGATGGATCAAATTGAAAATGTACAGGGCTATTGGCGGTATATTAAGCAGAAAAACAACCGGGCAACACTAGTCTTTCCACCAATATTTGCAAAGTAATAGTTCATTTACTGAAAAACCATAAAAAGTAATTTTTTCGTCCTTTTTCAAATTAATATTAATGGTGAAAAAAATGTTTTTTTTTTCTAAAGAATCAACGAAAGAGTCGTGTAGGAAATTTATTTCAGTTTTCAAAGCTGCTCGTGCGATCATTGGTTGCTGAGATATCGAAGATCGAAGACAGGATTTTTTTACATTTAAAGTCGGATATGTCAGCAAAACATTGACGTAGAGAGACAAAAGCACCAAATTGAAGCTGAATAAACAAGCTAACTGTCCTATACATGGATTTAACCGAAATAACATTCTTGCGCACGTGGAGCCCTTAAAAAAAACCAAAAAAATTGTAAACAAATTTTCTCTCGCTATTTTTTATTATTGCGCGATAATAGGAGCTCACAAATTTGTTTTGCCCACAGATCTCGAAACTAGAAACTTGAAGCTTCATAATGCTTTTTTTCATCTCGATGCGACCATTTTTCACATTGATACAGCGCTTCAAAAAATACTTTGAAAAATTGAAGAAATTCGATTGGTCGATTGGACGAAAATTGTTCGAGTTCTGCTGAATCCCGATTTCGAAAATGTGGTTTGGAGAAAAACGTGTGTAAAGTCAACGGTTTGGCGATAGAGCTGAAGAAGTTTTGTTTCCGTAATCTAATGCCACATTTTGGTCGAAAATAAAACTATTTTTAGTCGGTGAATTTCTCCCCATAGATAATAGGCTTAAAAGAGTTGAGAATTGCGACTACCGGCATGGCATCGCCGAAGACGCTTTTCAGCGCCGAGACTCCCCTATAAAAATAGCTCGAAAACCACTTTAAAACTGTTTTTTTTCGGCTATAAACGAATATTCATCATATTTTTGGAGGTTATAAGGATTTTTTAAGTGTTTCCGAAAAAATGATTTTTCGAAAATTTTCCACCGGTGTCCTCCTTTAACCATATCGCGATCGTAAAATTTCACCGCTCTTCTGTAGGGCGAGACTCCTGTGATCGTCATTGCTAGAAAATTCGATCCTTGGAAGAAGCTGCCGAAGATAAATCCCGGCAGAAAGAAAAAATTCTAAACGTATTTATTTTAGCAATAATTATAAAATTTCACCACTCTTTCGCAGAGTGAGACCCGGTCGATCTCGTTCGCTCGCGAATTTGGTCGGCCGCGGACAACCTGCCGAAGATAAGCCATGGCAGAGAAAAAAATGGCGAACGCAATTGTTTAAACAAAGAGCATTGTAAAATTTTTTCAGTAACCAAGGATTTTTTAAAAGTTTTTCCAACAAAATGATTTTTCAAAAATTTTACACCGATGACCTCTAAACAATTCGCCATAGCAAAATTTTACCGCTCTTCTGTAGAGCGAGACTCCTCCGATCGTCATTGCTAGAAAATGCGATCTTTGGAGAAACCTGCCGAAGACGAATTCTGGCAAAGAGAAAAAGTGCTAAACGATTTTTTTTAGCATAATTAGTAATAATTTAGTAATAATAACATTTTACCACTCTTTCGCAGAGTGAGACCCGGTCGATCTCGTTCGCTCGCGAATTTGGTCGGCCGCGGACAACCTGCCGAAGATAAGCCATGACAGTGAAAAAAATGGCGAACGCAATTGTTTAAACAAAGAGCATTGTAAAATTTGTTAAGTTACCAAGGATATTTGAAAAGTGCTTCCTATAAAACGATTTTTCGAAAATTTTACACCGATGACCTCTAAACAATTCGTGATAGTAAAATTTTACCGCCCTTCTGTAGAGCGAGACTTCTCCGATCGTCATTGCTAGAAAATTCGATCTTTGGAGAAACCTGCCGAAGATGAATTCCGGCAGAGAGAAAAAATGCTAAACGATTTTTTTTTGCAAAATTAGTAATAATTTAGCAATAATAACATTTTACCACTCTTTCGCAGAGTGAGACCCGGTCGACGTCGTTCGCTCGCGAATTTAGTCGGCCGCGGACAACCTGCCGAAGATAAGCCATGGCAGAGAAAAAAATGCCGATCGCAATTGTTTAAATAAAGAGCATTGTAACATTCTTAAGTTTCCAAGGATTTTTGAAAAGTGCTTCCAACAAAACGATTTTTCGAAAGTTTTACACCGATGACCTGTAAACAATTCGCGATAGTAAAATTTTACCGCTCTTCTGTAGAGCGAGACTTCTCCGATCGTCATTGCTAGAAAATTCGATCCTTGGAGAAACCTGCCGAAGATGAATTCCGGCAGAGAGAAAAAATGCTAAACGTATTTTTTTTTTGCAGTAATAACAAAATGTTATCACTCTTTCGCAGAGTGAGACCCGGTCGATCTCGTTCGCTCGCGAATTTGGTCGGCCGCAGACAACCTGCCGAAGATAAGCCATGGCGGAGAAAAAAATGCCGATCGCAATTACTTAAACAAAGAGCATTGTAAAAGTTTACAACTCTTTTGTAGAGTGAGTCTCGAGCGATCTCGGTTGTGACTCGAGATTTTAGCAGAGATCAAATTCGTCGACGATGAGCGACACCGAGATGCGAAATAGTCTTCGAGCTTATTTGTTTAAATTAATTAAAAAAGAATGGGGAAATGCTAGCACCCTTCCACCATACGACTCTCTAGCAAACTCCGTTTGCTAGAAAGTTCAACCATAAAGAAATTTCCACCGATGACCGCCGTCGACAAAAAAAATCGTTTCGAGGGCATTTGTTTAAACAATGCGCGATCGCAAAATTTCACCGCTCTTCCGTAGAGCGAGGTTAGCCATCTCGATTGTTCGAGAAGCTGACCAGCAAAAATGCTGGCAAATATGAACCCTGGCAGAGATAAAAATGCTGACCGCATTTGTTTAAATAATGACCATTGTAAAATTTTACCACTCTTTTCTAGAGTGAGTTTCGAGCAATTTCGGTCGCTCGAAATTCTGGCAGGGATCGATATCGTTAACGATAAGCGGCATCGATGTTACAAATTGTGCTCGAGCTCATTTGTTTAAATGAATATAAAAAAGTATGGGAAAATGCCTAAGTTGGTTGTGGCCGTCGTCGAAAAAAAAATCGATTCGATGGCTGCAACAAAGGCTGCAAAAAATGCAACAAAGTTTCACCGCTCTCCTGCCGAGCGAGCGCATACTTCCAATACAAGCGTACGATGGTCGCTACGCATAGTTGTGTGAATTGTGTGATACACACAGATTGTAAGGTGCTTGCGTACGACCGCACGGCGTGCGAGAATGTATTCGTTCTTTCTCCACACACGGTCGGCGCGGCGTAGCAAACACAATACACACACACGCGCGCGCGCGCGCGCGCTCAGCGATCGCCGTCTGTTTGGCTTCGACTCTTCGTCCTAGTGCGAAGCATCGAGACCGAATTCGCGATTGCTGCGCTGTCCGTCGGTAGCGACTCGTAGCTAAAAACTACGAGATCTGCGCTATCGACGTAACGAGAGGCCGCGTCGAAATGTTCTGGCGTGTGGCACATGGCCTTAAAGGTCGACTGACCGACCAAGCCATGGAGACTAGAGTAAAGGAGTCCGAACGCGTATGGCGGAATGGGTGAAAAAGTGACATGAAATTTAGCCACGGTTGCGCTCTTGTTCCAATGATACCGCTGTGAAGTTTCGCGTTGGTCATACAACGAAGACAGCTCTGAGTTTTATTTCTGTTTTATACGTCTTTATTCGCGGTGTATTTCTTTCGCGTGTGTATAAAGTGAAAAAAGTGCTCCTGAAAAATATTGTGACTCGGTACCTCGTAAAAGACAACGGGCTGGTAAGGAGAAAGCATTTTTTTTACATATTTAATGACATTTGGGGTAATATTTTGTTATTATAATTTGCCGATTAAATAAATTGAGGTTATGGCGCCATATGTCATGTTTTTTTTCCACGCTCGAAGCCGGCGTAATTTCTATTGCAGTGAGGGATTAATATACATTTTTCGAGTTGAAATATGAACAAAATTAATAAACAATACATATTTTCAATTTCAACCATTATACTAGCTTGCAGCGTGGAAATTAGACACCAGTTCAATTTATTCAACCTGTATATTACAATAACAAAATATTACCCCGCAAGACATCTAATATTTACAATACTGAATTTCTTTATTTTGGCAGATTGCTTCATCGAGGTCGAGATGGGTAAATCGTGCGCGTATCCGGGATGCCGAACTGGGCGACGTGCCGTCAAGGCGGAACGGACGCGTGCTCGATTACGGCAGCTATCGGTTTTTCAAGTACCCGGAGTAAATCTTTTGCTCTACATTTTTTTCTTATTTTCGACAGTAAAGCACTTAGCAGCGCTGCTCAGTATCCAGTCAATGCGGTTGCCCTGTCGAGCTAAAAATCGCATAGCAGTGCCGCCAAGTGTTTTGTTGTCGATTATGCAATCAATACAGCAAACTGAGGAGAAAGTCTTGCTCATGCTTTTGCTCTTTAGTGGCGGAGAAGGGTCCTTAGGTTACTGTCGCACCGCGCAGATCAGGATCCTGACAGTGCGAGAGTTAGCGGAAGTTCACTGTACTTATAATATCAGTGCATGTCACTGACGTTTTTTTGTGGTTTGAAATTAAATATTATATTAAATTACAGAATATGCTGCAGCGATGGAGCGAGGTCATCCAACACCAGCTTGCTCCGAGTGATTTAGTGTGCGAGCTTCACTTCTCTGACTCCGATGTGGTCAAAGAAAATCGTACACAAATGCCTGATGGAGAAATCGTTATTATTCCCCGCAGGAACTATTCGTTGGTTCGTTTAATATGCCTGAGCTCGTCTACCCGGTTTCCTGGACTCAACCAACGTGTGATGCCGATGAACAGAACGGAATAGAAAGCTTCGTGCAGCAACGGTACAGGGAAGGTTTGTAAATCTCGATTCTTTTACAGTCTTTTACAATCTAATGCTTCCGGAAATCGACATTCTACTACAAAAATAATAATATAAATAAAGAGAAAAAATGTTAATTTTGTAATTTCTCGTTCAATTGTACTCGTAGTTCTTTGACACTGGGGTTCTTGATGAAAAGGTGCTTGCGGTGCGACTCCAAGAACTCGTAAACCAGATGATAACGCTGCTTCCTGAGAACAAATTGAAGCCCCTGGTCCACCGCAATGCCTATACGCAAATTATAAAAAACGTATTTATAAAAATAATCCATCTCTCGAATCACGCCACTACAATATAGTAAATAGAGACAAAATTACGCTTTTGCTCCGTGCTCATAGATTCAATATATTCTAATATTTCCTACTATTAATTTTCGCCTGCAAGCGCACTGATCAAATTACTACACGACTGTGCTGAGTGGAATGGAACTTCAAAATACGAGGAGCTGGTTATGAAATGTCTGGGAAATTGTCAATACTATCCCTGGCTGGACTTGCGATCTCAATTACGATGCAATCCCCTACGAGATTCACCATTTCTTCAAAGTGACAACGATTAAAGGGAAAGAGAAATAGCCCTCGAGTCGATTTGGCTATGTGCTATTTATTTTACTTGAACTCGTCTTCAGGATTGTCGGACATCTTGGTGGAAGAAACGAAATTCTGAAACGCCGCTTCGTACGATAAACATTTTGGTCCACGGTATAACCAAAAACAAATAAATAATGCAAACGAGTTCGAGCTCCATTCGTCCCTCGATCGTTTGCTCGCGGGGAGGTGAACTCGTTAACCTCGGGCACGAGAGAACGATAACGAGATCCTCGAGCTTGCGAAGAACACCTAAACGTTTGACCACACTTATTCATGAACAGTGGTCGGAATTACTTAAAAAAAAACAGTTTTAAGCTTCAGGTCCAAGAGAAATTGTACACGCGCATACTCTGGAGTATCAGATCTTCGATTAATATTTATTTCTCGTGTTATTCGCAGGCATTAATACAGTGTCAAGCTTCAATATCCGGAAGCCGACGTCCAACCATTTTTGGTCAAGTCACACCAATACTTTCAGGACTTCAAACAGCAAGGTTTCAAGGACATACATCAGGCAAGAAGGAGTCGGAATAATATTAATGCCCAGTGTAACAACCATTATACGACAAGTGAGGGACACCAAATTGTACAATCAGACTCTCGCCAACAAGAGGCATGAAAAACTAATACTTTTTCTCTTGAAACAGGTATCGCGACAGAAACCCCAAGTACTGCGGTCAAGAAAGATGCCATGGATCCCATTCAGAGTCCAGAGAAATTGAGAGCGCTCGAGGCTCAATATCGAACCACCGTCTCGAATAAATTTAGGCGTGAAAGGGAAAAAGTGCGTGTACACTGCTACGGAGCCGAGATATTGAATGTTTGATTAATTAATGTTGAGTGGGCGTAGCTTGTACGTACTTCGGAGGGGCTGACCATTCCCGATACGTCTCGTGTGTACACGAGGGACAGATGTACAAATAATGAACTCGAGTTCCATTCAGCCGCAGTTTAAACTAATCAATTTTCGCGATAAGCATTGTGGCACTTTCGAAAATATTTATTTGAGAGAAAAAAAGTGTTTCCTTGGAGTAAATGATAATTATACAATTTTTTTAATCGGCCAGTAAATATTGCGTGGATATTTATTGTTAGTCTGGTTTTTAAACCATTTTTATCAGCAAGCAAATATTGTTCGATCTTCCTTGTATTCTTCTTCACTCGAGAGACACATCGAGGATTTTTCGTAACTCGCCACATTTGTTTTTTTTATCAATTGAAGATGAAGAAACGATTAACACCGAATGTTCGTTACTGGCTTTATCGCAATAAAGCCAAACACATTTATTCGAAGACTCCAACTCATCTTGACGATCCTTGTGATATATTTTTTTTCTTCAATAATCAGCGTTCGCGATCTCACAACGTGTAATTAATTTGATTCGCGCTGCTAGAATAAAAATATTAATGCATGAAAAAAAAACAGGCAACACGAACGAGAATAATGAGGCTCAGCGCAAGAAGTTCGAGCCTCGCTCGCGAAATCGGCAAAACACTCTTTGCAATGTTTAATTTCTGAATTTTGATACCCTTCAAAATTCATTATGAAAATGCAATTGATATACGCGGTTGAGAATTTCTTGTATCTAGCAAAAGTCAGATGGCTATAAAAAGTTCAACGAACCGCCAACGAGCCTCCAGGCTGTCCTGCGCTACATCAATGTATGGGCTGTTCCACACCAACGCGAAATATTTTGAAAAATATATAATTCCATGAAATACAAGTCGTGTTCATTTTTGTGAAAAAGAAATCAACGAACTACAAATGATTAATTATACAACCAACCATCGTAAATGTACAATCTAATCGGGGAGATGTACATATTTTTTAATCCCACAACATCTCTGCTACCTTCGTATCGGTTTTTTGAGCATTGTGAACATTTGATGGGCGTGTAAAAAACATATAAAATATCGGTGGTCCCGAAATTAACGTTTATTATCCATTCATCGTCAGTATTTTTGTTTTGCGAGGGTTTTCGCAGTCCATAATTTCCGTTAGTTTTTTTTTATTACATTTAGGAGCAAAAATAAAACTGATTTTTTCATTTCGACACTTGATTTATGAGCAATATTTATTGCGAAAAAAACTTTCCCGAGTTCAATTTTTGGTACAATTTACGCTACGCATAGTCTTGTAAAATTAGTTGTAATCGAAAAAAAACCTTCGCTCTATCACTAGTCAATGCTATTTTGAAGAAGAGTGCAAAATTTTAGTAAGATTGGTGCATTAGTTTTCGAGAAATTGTGTCCACCGTTTTTCCGAGGGGCCACCGGAAACCAGGTCCCACCGGCTGAATATCCCAAATTTTTTAATGACATTTAAAAAAAATATTATTGTAATATTGCTCTTTTATGTGCTCATCATTTAGAATAAAATCATTTATCAATCATATTTTCTTTGATAAAGAAAATATGCTTTTTGGCTTAAAAACTCACGTAACCCCTTAAAAATTATTTTCGTCTAAACATTTACATGTCGTCGTTGTTAGGAAAACGATGGAAGCTCAGCTTGCGACTCGTCTTGGGAACATTTTTGCATCCATTATAGGCACATCTGCTACACGATGGCATCGTTAACAATGTTGCAACTCACAAACAATTTTAAACAGCCAATTTTCCGTGGGCAAAGAGTCTAACAGAAAAGCGCGAAATACACGAATACACGATTAATTAACTAGTTAGATTGATATTCAGTATTAATAATCACGAATACGTTCGAGTCCTGTCAAATTTCTGACAGATGTAAGCAAAGTAGCAACAGATTTTTGTACCGCGTAGCACGTTCCTTGGAAGAAATCGCTGAGGGCATGTTAAAAAGCGATGGACAGGAGCGAGACAGTAGGAGCGAAAACAGATCGATTTAAAACCAGCACGTGCCTTAGACCGCTCGGCCGTTGCTGCTGTTAACATTGGACGTGTTCGGTGGTTCTCAACATTTCATACGAACAAATGCGCATGCGCATAATGATGCGTAACGCGCGACTGCGCAATGAAACTAGCCATTCGTTTGGGCATGACCCGTTTCATCACGCAGTTGCGCGTTGCGCATCATTATGCGCATGCGCACTTGTTCGTATCAAAATGATGAGACCCAACTACGGTCGTATATACAGGTCTGGGCACTCTCGTATATTCCGTATACCCCAAAGCGTTCCTCCATCTGACGCCTCTCTTTGCGGAACTGGCCGCAAAAGCGTGGAGCGCTGCTATCTCGGAGGCATGTGCGACAGAGCGCGATGTATGCGCGTATGCGAATTGTCTTTCCCTTCACGTGGCTGTGATGAAAAATTAATACATCCTAAATAATTAGTCGAACACAAAAAATAAAGCATAAACCGAAAATATGAGCGATGAGCCATTAGTTAATGATCCTCATCGTCTTTGACATGGATATGCCGATTTAACTATCGCCCAATCCAATTACATTTTTTTTCGGTTACGGAAAAGAAGAACATTCGAAATTTACGTGTAGCACGCATTCCTTTCATTAGTAATAGTAGTAGAAAAGTAGTAGAAAATATCAGTAGTCATCATTGGGAATTTTAAATAATGAGACGTGCTCCGGGTTATTTATGTATCCACTTCTGCATCCCGGAATCATGCACCGCTTCGCCATCGCAATATATAGACACGTCATCTTTTGTTATGCCGTATTGAATAAAAACCGTGGCTACGATACATTCGAAATCACCCCGCCAAAACGAGGTTAAGCCACACGCACATACGACCGTCACCACACAACGTGCGTGCCCCGTAAACGCAGCATAAACAAAAGTGCCTCCCCTTCAGTAGAGCCGCGGTGGAATGCGCAAATAGAGGCGTCACTTAGAGTCACGCATTTTTGAACGGAGTGCCCAGACCTGTATATACGACCGTGGGCCCAACGAACACGACCACTAAAATCTGCAAGAGAGCGAGCGAGACGCGAAATCACCTCAACCGTAGTTGGCTCTAGCGTAGGAAGAGGTGGAGCTGGGCGGAGCCAAGCGCGCCTGCGGATGCGTGCGTGCACATCGACAGAGGCAGCGCTTTAGGTGGTTGGAGGAATAACTACGAAACCCCTCTAAAAAATCTTGCCAAATCGTCCCATAAGCCGGGTTGTTCCATGTAATATCTGTTCTATGCTTGGAATCATTGGAACAGCTATCTCTGTCGCATTCATGGTAGTTTGGTGAAGTGGTGCTTTGTTTCAAAAAGGCTAGTGTTTAATTCTTCAAAGATAAATAAAAAATATAAGGTATGAATTTAAATAGTGCATGTGTCATATCAAGTAGAACAACACTAAATATTATGTTACTTTCTGAATAATAATAACCATAATTATTGGAACTGAAATTTATTTATCTAAACAGAAAAGTATGAAAAGAGGCTACGAGCATTGCACACTCGTTTCGTGTTACATTTAACTACTAGACAACACACACATGCTCTAATAGTTGTCCTTGATCGTCATTGAAATTGATTTCCAATGCTTGTAGTACTGTCACAATACTCTTCAGTTAATATTACAATTTATTTTCCAGAAGAATGGTTGTTCGGCAATATGATGAGGAACTCAAGTATCTTGAGAAGATCAATGATTACAGTTGGCGCATAAAGAAGGGTTTCCAACCGAATATGAAGGTTCAGTGTCATTCTAAATGCCAGCAGCTGGTGTATTTTATGTATTACCCTGTAGGTTGAGATATAGTGAACTATGTAACTTGTTAAGGTCGAGGGTGTGTTTTACGTCAACAAAGTCCTGGAACGTTTAATGTTGGAGGAGTTGAGAAATTCCTGTCGACCCGGCCAGATTGGAGGATTTCTACCAGGTGTCAAACAGATTGCTAATGTTGCTGCTTTGCCTGGAATTGTTGGCAGATCCGTAGGTCTTCCCGATATTCACTCGGGCTATGGTTTTGCTATTGGTAATTTTAATTTAATTACTTGTACCACTTCAATATGATTTATTAAATAGTACAACGAGAGTTTTGCAGGAAACATGGCTGCTTTTGACATGAATGACCCTACATCCATTGTATCACCCGGAGGTGTAGGTTTTGACATTAATTGTGGTGTTCGTCTGCTACGTACAAATCTTTTTGAAAAAGATGTTGTACCTGTCAAGGTAGGCTTAGAGGAAGACATCTCATGATATTGATTCGTAAATGAAATCCACCATAAACTTGCCATGGTTCTGATTTGCCTTTCCTTTGTCAGGAACAACTAGCCCAAAGCTTATTTGATCACATACCTGTTGGAGTTGGGTCTAAAGGTATAATACCAATGAACGCGAGAGATCTCGAAGAGGCTCTTGAAATGGGGATGGATTGGTCATTGCGAGAAGGTTATATTTGGGCAGAGGACAAGGAACATTGCGAAGAGTATGGAAGAATGCTGAATGCGGATCCGTCTAAAGTTTCTATGAGAGCAAAAAAACGGGGTCTTCCTCAGGTATGAAGAAATGTGCTCTTTAGACGAAAAATCACACTCATTGCTCTATGCATAAGTGGCATTTTAAATTTAGGTGGATTCGTACAAGCGATTGAGATATTTTGCTCAGTTCATGCAGTATTTGACAAAAAACAATTTCAGTACTTTTATTATTGAGATTGTTCACTCTTAATGGATTAGGTTACTGTGACTATCAAAAAATCAGGGTTATTTAAAAAAACCAATTTTGAAGGTATAAGTAAGATGATTGAAAAATTGTTCAGACATTTATTTATATGTACATTAACAATGTTGTGTACCGAATTTCATAAGAAAATATTAACAATTAAAGAAATTATAAACTACCGTGAAGGACCTTGAAATGTGAGGGGCTTAAGTGTACTTGATTTTGGCCACCTGGTTGATCTGAAACAAAAACGAGTTTTTTTTCTTAACGTAGAGCATATTGGCTAAGACTTGATGGAGCTTTGCCTTGTTATCGTGTATCAATCGACAGAAAAGAAAATTTGGAACTTTTTCCCAATTTTTCAAGGCAAAAATGACATCATTATTGTTAATAACTGATGAAACAAATATTAAGAATAGAAACATCGCCCAATTACTATTGCTACAACTACTATTACATTGAATGAGTGTACCAGCTTGCAGATTAAGTTCATTAGATGTCGAGAAATCGTGATCACCGTTTTGAAAAATATAGTTTAAAAAAAAACGCGTTTAAGGTTTTACTAGCTGTTCTATCGTTATTCACCTTTAATCTGCGATTCTTTCATCACATGTTGAACCTTCCTCTTCAATTTGAGTTGCCTCAAACAGCGAACGAGTGTTCGTCATTTTCACAGTAGCCTAACCCTCTAAGAAGGTTAGGAAGTAAGGATGGCATTTTCTTGTACTTCTCTTAGACATCAAATTCTAGTATGTGATACAATAATTTTAAAATACTTCACCAATTTTTTTAAGGAAAAGGTTCTCATTGCACACTAACAACAAGAATTTTCGTCTTTTCATTAAGCGGGTTGTATATGTTTTCTGAATTGTCAATTGATAAGAGAATGAAGTTTGCATCGTTGCAGTACAATGAAAACAATCTTTTGAATCGTTCGAATTCCTCTGTGCTTCAGCTATGAAAATGCCGAGACCATCTTTGTAAGATGTTTATTCAGAAATCTATATTTAAAATATAAAATAAATATTTGGCATGA
This sequence comes from Ophion obscuratus, assembly GCA_964007375.1. NCBI lineage: Eukaryota > Metazoa > Arthropoda > Insecta > Hymenoptera > Ichneumonidae > Ophion > Ophion obscuratus. Next base: position 65,313,510 of record OZ023314.1, read on the forward strand.
TAAAAAAATATGGAAAACAGTTTTCGTTACATTCCAACGATGCAAACTTTAACACCACCAATCATTGGGAAAAAATATTTAATAGAAAGAAATAGAGACCAGTGTTGTACTCATAGCAGCTCGGTCAGTGTGTTGTTACGTCTTACGGAAAAGTGAATGATGCGTTACATGCCATACGCATGCAGTAAATATTGATCTATTCAAATTTTCTAATTTTTTCCTTACCAAAGTGATGATGATTTCGGGCAAGGATGGTGCAATAAGATATTTATATTTATAGTAGATATTGGAATCATAAAAACTTTCTATTATATTTAGATTTTTCCAACTGATCGTGTTTTACATTGTGGTTTAACCATTTGTATATAAGTTGTAACAAAAAAGTTTCAAGACAATTCCAAACATTTGTAATGTGATTAAAATTTCCAAAGAGCAAACCCACGGACGATGTTCATCATTTTCATTTTGAATAAAAACATCAAACGCATATTACAATATTGCTTCAACTAGTACTTTAACACATATTTATAAGTATTTATTTCGCTCCGTGTTAAGCTAATTAATTTTTTCGAAGAAGTACGTCAACGAAAATGTTATATTTGCAGTTGGGTACTTTAGGAGCTGGCAATCATTATGCAGAGATTCAAGTGGTCGACGAGATATACGATAAATTTGCGGCATCAAAGATGGGAATCGAAGAAAAAGGACAAGTCTGTGTGATGATTCACTCAGGTAGTCGGGGTTTCGGTCATCAAGTGGCAACCGGTGAGTTTTAGAACTAATGTTAGTTCGGTTGAAAGATTATTTTTAGAATATGGGTGTTTCGCTACTAATTGGAAAGTCGCCCATACAACGCTGTCCCATATATTTTTTTCTTAAAAATAAAAAACAAAGTATGTATCAGTTATACATACTCTGTTTGATTCATATACATACTTTGTTCCCTTATACATATAACGAAAGGCAGTAATACATTAAACATCTATCAAAAGCAAACATATTTTCTTTTTATTTTGCAACTGACGGTGAATTTTGCGAAAATTCGTGACACGGGATTGTTATATCTTCCAGGGAATTCTTTAAATTGAGAAAAAAAACGTCTTTTTGATCGAGTTTAACCAATCGAATGCCTTTATTTTTGTTAAAACTTTAACATAGCTTATTACGTATAACCAATGCTAAATAGAAAGACGAACTAATGCTGAATTATTGATGTTTTATCGGTCGAACATTTTTTTTCTCAAGTGGAGCCGCATTTCAGCTTCACTGGAATTAAACTTATTAAAATGAACTTTTTACCTTCAAAATGTGTTCATTATTGAACACACTTAAAAAAATAACAAGGTCTTCTTAAAATCTTCATAAAGGAACATTAACTGCCTCGTACAAAACAAATATTATCTTATACTATTAAATATCACAATCAACATCTTGTTACTAATACTTTTAGTATGAGGACTTGGAATTAATTCGTAGCGTTTTTTTAATGAAAAAAAATTATTTATTTAAAATGAAAATAAGAAAATACATTGATGAAAGTATTGCCCATTGCTTTCTACTACTTTTGACCATCTTTCGGGGAGGGTACGAATACCGTGTCGGAAGAACGCGTTGTCTTTAGATGCAAACCACGAATCGACCAATTTTTGACACTGTTCGTAAGAAGTGATCTTCTGCTCAAACAGGCCATGATGATTTTGTCGTGTCGTTTGGAATATTCCAGCAAAATGATTTTGTCGTGTCGTTTGGAATATTCCGGCCGTTTTTCTTTCAATGCACGGCACAAGTGCATCAATTGCAGTGGCCCCGATTATGGTCTCATTCGGTCTAGCAGTTCATAATAAATCATACCCCTCTGATCACACCAAATATAGAGCGATTGATCACGCTGGGGGGGGGGGGGGGGGTTGTGGCATATTACGTTTATTTTTTTTGTAACTGCGCGGACAATGCCATTTAAATATGCTGACAATACTTATATATTATTTCGTTTTTAATAATAAAATACCGCACTCTATCGCTAGTGTCGGACGATTCATAACAAAAAAATACACGTGATGTGGTGGGGGGGGGGGGGGGTGTGGCTAGAAATCTCACCACATATCACCATGGGGGTGGAGGGGTTCAAAAAGTGGCCTAAAAAACTTCACGTGATTAATGGACGACCCCTTAGACCCATGGATATTTGGCTTCGCCACTGATGTTGATGGTTGGACGGGCTTAACCCACGACTTGCTGCGCTTCGGATTGTCGTAATGGATCCATTTTTCATCACCAGTGACAATTCGATGCTGAAAACCTTTTCTTTTTTCCCGTTGAGGCAGCAGTTCACATGTCAAAAGATGCCTCTCAATGTACCTTAGTTTCAATTCATATGGGACCCAATGTCCTTTATTCTGGATTATCCCCAAAGTTTTAAGACGTTTTCCTATCGTTGATAAGTCAACTCCCAATGATGTAGACAATTATTGAAGTGTTTGAGATGGGTCTTCATTAGGCCTCCAACTCATTATCTTTAATTTTTTTCGGCTGGCCAGGTCGCCCCTTGTCATTTAAGTCGAAATTACCAGCTTTAAAACGTGCAAACCTCTTCCGACACGTTTGGTCAGCTGGAGCATGTTCACTATACACTTCCACTAAAATACGATGAGCTTCAGCGGCATTTTTGTTCCCGCAAAAACACTTTATTCTGCACATATGTTGACATATTCAATAATTTATAAAGTGTTATTTACGATTCAAAAACAAGTTATGTACAGCAAATGACATTCAATGATAGCTGTTTCTCGATGAATACATTACTGTCGATAACAACGAAAGACTGTATTACCTACGCCATCTCTTGTAAAACGCTACGAATTAATGCAATCACCTTATAGTATGTAATGAAATAATTATCATTATCGCTTCGGGGGCGCACACAAATTACGTAACGCATCATTTTAACAGCGCGCTTCTATTACTAAACATGCGCGTTTCCCTAGTGGCGTAGCGTGGGGCAGAGCTATGGCCCCGGGCGGCGCAGATGTGGGGCGGCGGTGTTCGAGCGGCGGTTAGTTGCGAAGATGGGGGGGGGGGAGGGGGGGGGCAAATTTAGGGTTGGCCCCAGGCGGCAAAAATCCACGCTACGCCACTACGTTCCCCGCGTCTGCCGTTCTACCCCTACTACTCAACCGCTTTTACGCGCTCGTCCGTTTTCCGTCATGTTTGCAAGTATTTCTCACCTATTTCGCAGCATTTTAACGAAAAATAAGAATATACGTTTCGTGGAACTATACTTCTACTTTAAAAATTTTTTTGGAAAATTCATATCGGACCATCTATGACGCATCCAGGCACGCTGCAAGTTAGTGAATTGAAAAATTCTTATTGCATTTATGCAACAACTAATTTTCCGATAGCGCCTGGGTTGTGCACACATAAAGTACCTTTCAATTACTACTATCTCGCGGAGAGCCGGCGCTGCAGCTTGAATAATGGAAGTTTTATGCATTTTAGAAAAAACTTAGATTTTTCCGATTTTTCTCCGTTAACAATAATCTGATCGAGTCGTTCCAAGGCTCATTTTTTTGCATTTTGATTCTCTACAATTCGTCTCTTTAGAGCATCAAGATTGCATGATTAGTTTTCATATTACAAGCAAAAACTGAAAAAACACGATTTTTTGCTTTTAAATGTTTATAAAAAATTAATAAATGATAGTTGCGAGTCGACAGAGTATAACTATGGACTGTATTTCGTGTGATGGCACAGGCGATATCCTGATGGTATTTTTAGACAGGGGACCTAATTGTTTAAAATGCACCAAATTCGGTCACGTCGCGACGGAATGCGATGAAGCTGAAAGAGTCTTGTAAAAGAAGGTAATTAGTCCAAGAGGAATGTACAGAAAGTCGACTGATTTCTATTCTCGGAGGCCAGCACGTCGCCAATGTTTTTGTAGGTTCCTCGAATTACCAGGAATGTACCCCAAAGTTCCCAAAAAAACTGGTATGTTGCGACCACCAGAGATTGTTGAGAAAAAAACTCAGTGTTTTAGTGATACCTTTTTTGGGATTGGTTTAATGAAAAAATGCTTCCTACAACAGTTGTGCGGAATAATGTCACCTATAAAATAAGTCCTATATCAATATTACGTAGGATTGTTAGTTTAACGGTAAATCACCAGTGAACGATTTTTTTGCATGTACATCGTTTATTAATGAACTTAGTGTTCGGAAACTCAATAAGCATCTAGAAGTATCTGTCCCCAAAATATATCTTCAAATTTTATTGAGCTAGGTCATATAGTTAACGAGTAATTACCTATTTACGTAAATCCGGCACCCCCCTAGGGGCCGTACGCAAATTACGTAACGCAATGGGGGGGGGGGGGGGGGGGGGTCAGCCAGGCGTTACGGTCTACGTACGGAGGGGTCAAGATTTGCGTTACGTCACGATTTTAAAACTGCCAGAAATAGCTAAATTTCGGCATGTTCAAGTTTTTAATTTTAACCTCGATTGCAATTTTACGGTGGACAGCTCACAGCTTTCTATACGTAATGTCAGTTAAAGAGGAAAATCACGGTGCAAGAACTTGCACTGTAGCTTTCCCACATACCCTACGAAAAATTTGAAGAAATTTTTTTTTATAATTCTCGAAAGTACATGTATTGAAAAATACGATGGCAACATTTTTATTCACAAGTCCGAAAATTGACGGCGTTATAGTCACTATAGAGAGAACATGTAGCGCGACCGGATAGTGCCCTCAGTCCCTACAGGTGTGGCATCATTTACAATAGATAAAGTACAGGCTCTTAGTATTTTGTGAACTATCATGAAGATGAAGAACCGTCATATCGCCCGCGATGAGATACTTCAGTGTAAGTATCAATATTCTAGAAAAAAAAATGTAACTTTACATCAAGAAACACGGAACGAAAAATTCGAACGCGTTTTTCTCGTAACTAGTTTTTTCGACCTTGTCCGAGCGAATACTTAAGGAGCTATACCAGTGTGCCACTTTCAAAAAATCGATTTTTTTTGCCTTTTTCGTCAGTTTATACATTCAAGATTATTATTCTCACTTATATAATTTATATCAATATCATTTTATCTTGCAAAAATCGATAGTTAAATCTTTAAACGCGTTTTTCGCGTAATGAGATTTTTCAAATTTGCTGACATTGTAACTCAAAGAGCAATTATCCGATTGACTTGAAATTTGAACTAAGTACTCTTGAATATATTTACTCTACAATGACGTAGCCTATTTTTGATTGGCTGGAAATTAACGATTTAGCATTGAAAAAAACGACCATTTTATAGGCAAGAAAACAGACTTTTTTCATAACTACACCATTTTGTTAGATTTTGATATTTTTCGAAAATCTTACGTCATGGTAAAGGAAATACCTTCCAGTTTAACGACATTTTTTTCCTTTTTCGGTTTCAGCTATTCAATCGGCCAGAATCATGTCAGCAGTGGAGGAACTTTTATTTTGCACCTCCGAGTGCAGCGCATAAGTTGCTTAGATCTCAATACTTTTCTATGGGAAAATTATGTAATATAGGTCAAATATAGCCAAATATATTCTTAATTTTCCGAAACATTTATTTGAGTACTTTTCTTCCAAAAAATTCCCGAAAATCGTCCAAATTTTCAACGTTCACACTGGTATAGCCCCTTAAAAACTTATCAGCCGATTTTCGATTTTTTATAAAACGTTTTTGTCATCGCGGTGACAAAGGCTGTCCGTACCCGCGTTTTAAAACATTGAAAATTACTATTTTTAAAGACTGCTTGAATACACAAAAAAGGCCTTGAAAATAGAAAAAATGTCCAAACTGTCGACATTTTGTAAAACAAACCAAAATAAAAAAAATGGCTATGCATAACGATAGCTACATTTGTACAGGTATCGATAAATTGTTGACTTTTAATTTACAGATAACCTGTCATGAAGATATCGAAAAGACAATACAGAGACATTTTTTTTTTCGTCGTCAAATCCAGGCATATATTTCGGTTAATTTGTAAGATTTTATCATAAAAATTGGTACAAAACTAGATCAATATATACTTCTTGAAACGAGTATAAACCCGAACCTTTCATAATTAGTTATGTCTATTTAAAAAATCGCAATTATTGACAACAAAGCACCCGTTACGTAACGGTATAGGGAGCGTTACGGTCCCGTTAAGGAGGGGGGGGGGGGATTGGGAAATTTTGCGTTACGTAATTTCTGTACGCTCCCTTATAGCAAATGATTCAGAAGGGCCACATGGGAAAACAATTACGCCATGGTCATTATGTTGTACGCTACTCTGGCGTACACCCAAATTTTTGTCCGTCGTCTTTGTCCCTGCACCTCCTTAACATGTAACAAAAACAAACACAACATTGAAAATTCAAAAATCACACTACACAAACACAAATATACTAAAATATGGAACGAGGACCGCCTGTGTCTCTTGTCCTTATCTTGGCGAAGAAAGTTCCTCGATCTGTCTTCCGGTGCCGCCCTGTAAAAAGACAATCTATTTATAATTAAGCTCTATGATTTAAACTACATTATAGTATTAAGACAATAGACCAATTAATAGATCTAAGAACTCTTACCTCTTGAAGCACATCAGATCTCAGTCCACTGTTGTTCCTCGGTCCTTAGCGTAGCAAAAGAAGTCTCGCCGGTGAACGTCCGTTGTCTCCCTGTAAGACGGAAAATTGATAAATAATGACTAAACGACTGATTCGAATGATGTAAAAGGGACAAATTGTACTTCATGAGAACTCTTACCTCTTACGCTGTCTCCGGCACACCAGGTCTCAGGCCTCTGTTGACCATCTATCGAGCCACTGTAAACGACCAAAATATTTAATTATGAAAAAGATAATAATGAAGTTAATTAACTTGAATAACTTTTCAAAAAAGGTATTAACATTATTCTGAGGAATAAAACAATTAAATTCACCAAGAATGACATTTACCGGCCGGGCGCGAGAACTCGCGTGCTGAAGAAACCTGCAAAAAAGAAATACCTGGAAGAAAAAAGGGTTTAATAAGTTTAAGATTAAGGAAGTAATTAAGGTTAAGGAAGATATTAAGGTTAAGATTAAGATTAAGGAAGAATTGAGGAAGTAAAATCACAAACATTTCTCCCCGAACTGTCAAACTCGTTCCGAGGTTAACCCCGTGTACTCGGAACTCGTCTTGGTCGTGCCGACCAGGAAGACTAGAGGTAAGGAGTACGAACGCCGTGTCGACTAAACGTCCGCAAAAGTGAGGACGAGAAGGGCGGCGCTGCTCTGCTACCGCACCGAAGTAAAGTCAGCAACAAACCAGTGCCGTAAGATACGCTCCCTCATATGGAGCGATAATTTGATCAAATGAATTGTAAAGGCAGTGCCGTACGGTATGCAAAAAGCACCCTTAGCCACTTCATATAGAGCGATCATTTCATCAAATTAGTTCAACCAGTTGGTGAAGGCAATTTCTATATAGATAGACAGAATTCTTATATATAGATCGTTTTGGAGAATACCTAAATACAGAAATTAAGTTAGTTTTTTTGTTGCGGAAGCAGTAACAAACAAAATTTATTTATAGACACAAGGAAATTCATAAGAAATTTGCATCCAGACAAAAAATTTACAGATTATCACCATATTTACACATTGTGACACGCTGTACAGATAAAGAATAATAACGACAAACAGAAATAAAGTCAGTTTTTTTCCTCGCAGAAACCGTAACGAACAAAATTTATTTATAGACACCAGAAAATTCATAAGAAATTTTAATCCAGACAAAAGTTTTTCAAATTATCACATCTCATATTTACACATTATGATACGCTGTACAGATAAAGAATAATAACGAAATACAGATATTAAGTCAATGTATTTTTTTCGTTGCGGAAGCAGTAAAAACATAGACACAAGAAAATTCATAAGAATTTTGAATCCAAACATAAGACTCACAAATTATAACACATCATATTTGCACATTATGACACGCTGTACAGATAAATCGATCTTACAGTTTTGATTTTTTCCTATTGTCTTTCGTGTTAATTTTCCTTGCGTGATTATTTTCGTTGACCGATCGCGCTAGAAAATATCCTCTCATGGCGAGATAATAGTTTATCACTCTCTTCGTGAGCTCTTCATTGTGTGCTTGGCATCCCACGTACTCTAAATTTTTCATATTCGAAACTTTTTCGAGAACTTGATGGAGAGTGTTGATTTTAACGGCAGTTCTCGATCGATCGCTGCACTGAAAGTTTGTCTCGCGTTCGGGCACTGAAAGCAAAAATTCAAACAATATTACAACCATTTATTTAAATTGACTTTCTATGAGAATGGCAAATTGATATTTCACCACTCACTCACTCACTTCCCATTTTCACGCCTCAAACATAAACATTTTGTTTATTTTCGAGACATGAGACAAACGTGCAATATACGAAAAAAATCTATATTTTGCACGTTTTGTCTCATTGACGGGACATTTGGTGACGGGACACTTGGTGACGGTACGATAAAACGAAAACATTCTTTTTATGAATGTACGTACTATTTTTCTTACCTACGATTGATTGTTTTCGCCGCCGATCACTAAATATATTTTATACCGAGACAATTATTTTTTTTTACATCGAACACAATTCGCAAAATTGGTTAGCCCGAACACGCTTTATGCCAACACGAACGACGAGCGGGAATCGTCGATGACACATGACGTCGGTTGTGTTCTTTCGCTTAGTTCACTTCGGTGCGGTCATGCACTAGCGACGCACGCTGTAAAAACACTAACTACTAAAATCCAAAGTTTCACGGACGCTTTTGGATCAGGCTCACCACAGGCGTTCGTACTCCTTACCTCTAGTCTTCCTGGTGCCGACGCCGATAATTTAGCACTTCGCGACACACGCGCCGCCGGCGGGGTTTCACCGAACCAGATTTGAAAACTTGTTCACGGTGCAAGCGCCCCGTGGCTCAAGCCGGGCTCTTATCTACCCGCCGCTGCTGGAACTTGCTGGAACCCCGCCGACGGGTATAAAAGGCGAGACGCGAAGCCCGAGAGCAGAGTAGCCAGATTGGGCTATAAACCGCGATTTGGCCTATCTTGGGAGGCCATTTCGCGGCCCAAATTTTTGAAACGCGCTAAAGCGCCGTTTAGGCTATATGCGAAAATAAAATGGCTTTCTTTGGGCTCTCAGACCATGTAACTATAGGACGCGCCTTGCATTGTTCGCTTCAAACAAAACCATCCGCACATTCTTACAGGGAGTGAGTAAATACACACATACACACAATTTACTACGGTCACAAATTATCATCACGTATTTACTCACGCACGTAAGAAACATATCATCACATAACATAATACAGCACGCTAACAAAACGATTATACAACAATCGTGTTCTTTTTCACACACTATACGTATGTGTGCGGTAAACAGAAGAATAGAGGAGCACCCAAGTCGATAACGCAAACGTTAACAACTATTTTATGGTGGTAACTTTCTTTATGGGTTTTAGAGTAATATATTTTATACCTATAAATAATTGAACGCAGTGAATTCATATGTATTAAAATCTTAAATAAAGATATACAATTATACAGCCATCGAGTCGTTATTATGTGATTCACATGGTGTGATTTAAAGTTTGTATGAAATTGCGCCATGGACACAAAAAGCCTATTATTGTCCCGCTTGAATCCATGGTCACAGACAACACGAATTTTAAATGTATGATTATGAATTGGAGGAAAAGTGAACTTCAAATGTAAAAAAGAAAAACTGTTCATTAATTACGTATCATAAAATAAAAATACATACCGAACGACCAACATAGAAAAGCACATTCCTTCAGCCCGATATACTCATATACCCCCGCGTCCTCTTCTCAGCCGACAAGGGGAGCTGAGTTCAACTTGAATCCGGATGATCCGGACTCCGGCCCTGTTCCTGCCCAAGAGATTATGCCAAAGTATACTGATGTACCAGAGATTCAAATTTCGAATGCAGAGGACCTGCTAAACGAATTATATGTTTCTCTGATGGACATAGTTGATTTAGATTTCTAGAGAACGTAAAGATATTTACTTTAATATTCTTATTTTTATATAATATATGAGACTGTGATTGAAACTGGGTGATTTTTGTACTAGTGTAATCTCAAGGAATAAGTATTTGTTTATGTATGTGATTGTTTTAGCCTGCTACAAAATACAGATATTTGATTATTTTTAATTTTTAAATCATTAAAGAAATAATTCGATTTCTAACTTACATCGGTGCTTTTCCTTCATGACCTACCAAAACCACGAATTTGGCCTATATGCGAGCTTTTACCGCGGTTTTTGGGCTACACAAGCGGCGTCTGGCGGCGGTTTCGCTCACTACACGTCTGGCAACTCTGCCCGAGTGCCCAATCTTTGCCAGCGAACCCTCCCAGCACTAGCAAAACTCCCTAGCTCCCTAACTCGGAATTCCGCACTACCACCGAAAGGTCGTTAATCCCTCTCTACCGTCGAAAGGTGGCAGATTTCCTTCCCCTTAAATGCAGGTAGCTCGTAGATATATAATCGGTTTATTTTCGTACCTACAGATGCATATATAATTTATTTTTATAATTCCGTTAAATTGTATTAATTTTTTTCTCCCTATTTGCTGAGGTAAAAATAAATATCTTTATTTGCAAAAATAGTTTTTTTTGCTGTCGTCCACTGCCCCCTCATTGTTGGAATACGCCCTAACCCGCCCTACGGTTCTCGTCGTATTCGCCAACAATTAGCGTGTACATTCAAGATCCAAATCGAAAAAGTGATTGTTTTCATAAAAAAATGTTTTTTTTTCGAAGATTAAACATGTTTTTTTTTTTAAACAAATTCAATTATGTATTCAAATTTTGAGGCTACTTGGAATACCCTTTTAGATTCTTGTAGGTGAAACGCGCAAGTTCCAAAAAAAGTTACTCGATACCTGGATTACGAGGGAAGATATAGTCATTTTTACATTTCTTCGGTTTATTATTGTTGCTATCAATATTTTCGTATTATTCAAGTTCGTGAGCATCTTAATACCTTTAGGCATAACATGCAATATGATAAAATTCGGTTGGAGCGTTTATCACAATGCACGTAAAGATCGAAGCCAATCGCGCGCGCCCGAAATAGGGAACGGCGTTGTCGGTGCGACCGGGTGGCGTGGTGGGGGTACCGCCTCTTCCGTCACGACACCGCTCGCCCGGCTGAGTAAACTATTTCGACATCTTCAAGAATGGTCGTCGGACAATGTTTATTTTTATTTTTATTCTGCGTATTTTTTTCCTCGCGCCTTCGAAGATGCCCTTAAAAATCAGAATTTCTCAGTATCTAACCACATAATTATTGTTTATCTGTAATGTTCACGGGGACGAGCTACAAATGATTTTATATTATACAAAAAAGTCCTGGCCTCCGAGAATAGGTCTCATGTACATTCCGACTGGACTAAATACAGTAAACGTCATCAGGGTAATCGACTAGTCAGCTACAGATGAGGAAATAACCGTCGACATGAACAACATGCCAATACAGTCCACGATATACCAGGTGATGCTACGACGAAGTGAGCATGAGCGGGCGGTATGACGATCTACTGAGAAAATTATGACGCCGAAGTGTACGTAGTTCCCGATGGCGCCATTAATCATACAGTGTGACTCGGCAAGGAGCTAACAAGACGAATGGACGCCAACATTCGAGGCGGTCAAGACGTAATAAAGAAGTTATCGACATATGGAAGTCAGAGAAACGATCGGCGAAAGGGAAGAAAACTAACGCATTCCCTATCCTATCACGCCGAAGTTAAAATATGGATTTACGAACATAAGCCGTGAAAAGAAGTGCAGACGAACGTGGAAACAAAAATAATGCTGCAAGACGAAATGCCGATTAATCTACGAGCTCGACGGTTGGCAAACAAAGAGAAAAACTTTGTAGACGCGTAACCTGACGAGTGGCTTCGCAATGGGATCGACCAGCCGAGCAAAAGTGAATATTCGAGTCCAGTCGTAATAGTGCTGAAAAAGAGCGGTGAATATTGCGTAAGCGTGGATTGGAAGCGGTTCATTGAAGGGTAATTCGAGATTGAGTCTCGGTGCCGTTAATCGATGACCGTATCGAACTCGTGTTTTCGATGCTCGATAGAAAAAATGGGTTCTTTCACGTGCCCGTAGCCGCGGAAAGCGGAAAGTACATGTCGTTTGTCACTACGGGGACAGTTTGAGATTTTGAAGACGCCCTTTGGAATATGTAATAGTACGGATTTTTTCCTACGATTTATTGACGAGGTGTTCCACGATCGCAGTCAAAGAAACGTCGTATTTACTTACGTGGACGACCTGATTATTCCGGGTCGAGACCAGGAAAAGGCGATCGCGAACCAGAAAGAGACGCTCGGTTTGACTTTTGAAAGAGGACTCGCTATTAATTGGAACAAGTGCGTTTCTGAAAACCCGAGTCGAGTACCTCGGCCATGTGATATATTGGGATTTCAAGGATTTATAGGATTTCACGAAAGATTACGACGATGATTAGAGACGATATTTATTAGAATAACTGGGAAAGGAAACCAAGAACAGATGAGATCTGTAAGGAAACAAAACAAATTGAGCATCGATCTGACGCATCTTCAGTCTGTCGAACATAAGAAAACTAAGAATACAAGCATGGAGGCTAGATACAGAAGCCTAAACTCGGCATTTTAAGTGATGCCCGAAAATGAAGGCAACAAGGATGGCGTTACGAGTGCGCGAAGGTTTGCGGTCCTAGCTTCACTCAACAACAGACCAAACGCGAGTTTGACGTTACTTCGAATTTTGTTTGGATAATTTTTACGTGAAAAAGAAATCTATTTCTAGAGCGAAAAATGCCGTTTTGTAATACTTGAATAGAAATATAATAATACTTTAAAGTAATCATGTTTGTGTGTGTATGTGTATGTAGTTTTCAAATAAGTTTTAAATATATAAGTTGTAGAAAGCAACCTTATGTGATCTTTCAATTCTAGAGCCTTTGAAAGTTGGTAGAAAAATTAAATTTGCAAAAATATTTACCGACCTAATTTTGTACTTGAAAACTTTTCGGGTCATGTGTCAAAGTACTATTTTAGTACCTGAGGCCCACTATTAGACTATTTAAAGAAAAAAAAAAGAACGGGAGTAGACTAAATAGTTCAGTTGTATTTGCGAAAAGTCCTCAAAAATGAGTATCTCACAAAAAAAAATTACAACTCCCAAAATAACTTTTAAACCACCGAAAATCGTATGTTATACATGAGGGTTCAATCAATAGGTATTGAGGTCCCCGATTGTTATCCTTCGTTTGCTACACTCTCTATATTGCTGGGCTCCATGAACAGTAACGTCCAACTCGCATTCGGCCTGTTGTCGAGTGAAGCTAGCACCGCAACTCTTCGCGCGATTGCAGCGCCATCCCTGCTGCCTTCAGTTTTGGGCACGCTTCTTTATCGTTTCCCTATTGGAGTTTAGGCTCCTGTATCTAGCCTCCATGAATACAAGTTTGCTTTTGACTAAAGAGAAACAGAAAACGTAACCTGACCAAAGGAACTGGTAATTTTACGATAAGGGATTTTGGATTGTGAATCGTTTCAATTTGGTCGAGGACGGTAACGTTGCTCCATCTCCATAGAAGATAAAGTCTGAAAAAGATTTTCCGACACCGAAATCAAAGAAAGGGATTCAATGTTTCTTCCGCCTAAATGGGTATTCCCCAAAATTCATCCGTTATTACGCGAAGGTCGGTAGACTGTTAACCGAGGTATTGCAGCAAGTTTAAAGATTCCGGATTTGAGTAGGAGAAGAACAGGCGTTTAACTAGCTGAAACGATTATTGACGACCGAATGGATTCTACGGATGCACAGACCAGAGGGGACTACCGAGCTCCACACCGACGCAAGTAAAGAGGGCTATGAGGCCGCTGTTCTGCAGAAGACTGATAATGATCGCTTTTATGTGGTTTACTACATCAGCCGCATAATGTCAGACGCCGAATGTAGAAGAGACTACATTCGTACGAGCTCGAGGCTCTTGCGATCATCCAGGCGGTAAAGAAGTTCCGTGTTTATTTAGGCGTAGTCAGGGCGAAGGATCTAAAATCACTACGTAATCAGCAAACCAGATTAAGTCGCATCCGTGCTATTCACCGGGTGTGGGATCGGGGGCCAAGGCCCGTAGTTTCGAGCCCAACCCCTACATGCGCCTTCGGCCCGCCATGAGGCCACGAGAGGCAGTAAAAAACGAGAAGCCGTAGAGAAAAGACGACAAACTAAGATCCATACTTTTTTTTTACCAATAAAAGTTTTTTTTCCTTGATATTATTGCCTGTGATATTAAGGGGTCTTCTCACTTTAGACGCTAAAAAAGGCTATATTCATGCATTTTTTGATAGATTTATATTATAGATATTGATATAAAAGTTGTTACACTTACGAAATACATTACATTTTTTTCAATATTTATTTATGTCACTATTTATAAACGAAAATGGTAGTTAACAAAATGTGCTAAAAAAATGGTAGGGGGCCGTCCATAAATTACGTCATTTTAAAATAGGGGGGGGGGGTCTGGTCGTTAGATGACGGTGACGTTAATTTGATCACAACGATATGACGGATAGGATGATTTCAGGGGGGGGGGGTCAAAAATCAGCAAAAGTCGATGACGTAATTTATGGACGGCCCCTAGGTCTGCGCTGTTGATGAAATCTCGGAGATGGATAATGGCAATAGCGCATATCATACGATTTTAGATATATGCAAAAATAACAAAATAGCGGACATTTTTCGAAAAAAAACGAGTTTTTGAACCGTTTTTGGCAAAAAAAATTAGTAAATATCAAAATAAAATTTTTTATGTGCGCTATAGCCATAGTTGTAAAGAATATGTGGTTAAAATTTCATAAGGATCGGTTTAGTAGATTCGCAGATTTTATCAGCAAGCCGTCGAAAAAAGTTGTTTCGGGAAAAATGAATTTAAAGTTTGTTTGGGTTACATAAATACATAATTTTTTAAAAATGTATTTCGAAAGTGTATTTATTAAGTGTAAGAACTTTTATATCAATATCTATAATATAAACCTACCAAAAAAATGCATAAAAATAGCCTTCTTTAGCGTCTAAAGTGAGAAGATTCCTTAATAGTTTTTCTTATGTTATGAAAGTTATTGTGGACTGTCACTCAATATTTCTCGACATTTATTACTCGCCTAAATTTAAAAAATAGTTTTTCTTTTGAGTGACGTATCGTCGATTATCGGTTAAGGGGCTATACCAGTGTGATACTTTCAAAAAATTGATTTTTTTTGCCTTTTTCGACAGTTTATACTTTCAAGAATATCCTGTAAAAATGTCAAGGCCGTATCTCTAATACTCCCCGGATGGCAGCCTCCTAAAGAGCTTCAGAAGGCGCTCTTTAAGGGGGGATTGTCTTTTTTTTTCGCAAAATTTACCGCTTTTTGGGAATTTCTTTGTGAAGAAAGTATACAACGGAAAACTTGTGAAACTTGGCATATAGTTTTATTGATCTGTTTACTACATACAGAAAAATTTTTAAACAATTTCATCAAAAAATCCGCCTCCCACCCCCCTCGACGCGCGATGGTCCTTTTTTGATGGTGTGCACGATTACAGCCTTCACGTTCATCCTGCAACAAAAACCCAAAAAGCATTTTACTTTAGACACATATAGCTATCGTTCGATGAAGGGAAAAAAAATTGACGATTTGGTGACGTTTTGAACTTGAAGTATCAATTTTTCGAAAAAAATTGATCGATTTTTTGTTATAAATAAAAAACTATTAAACGTATTGCTTTTTTGCTTCATCAAACGATAAAAGGATGTCAGCTGAGCATTCTGTCCAAATTTGAAGGCAATCGGTTGAATAGTTTTTGAGAAATCGTGCACACCATCAAAAAAGGACTATCGCGCGTCGAGGGGGGTGGGAGGCGGATTTTTGATGAAATTGTTTAAAAAATTTTTTGTATGTAGTAAACAGATCAATAAAACTATATGCCAAGTTTCACAAGTTTTCCGTTGTATACTTTCTTCACAAAAAAATTCCCAAAAAGCGGTAAATTTTGCGAAAAAAAGACAATCCCCCCTTAAACGCGTTTTTCTCGAAATAAAATTTCAAATTTGCTGACATTGAAACTCAAAGAGCAATTATCCGATTGACTCGAAATTTCAACTGAGTACTCTTGAATATACAGGGTGCGCCAGAGAAACTTACTTATTTGAAAGGTCAATAAAAACAAAAGTACTTCAATTATTGTTTTAAATTTTTTTTTATTTGAGAATACAATATCCCAATTTTTTTTTCATGCAGTCTTGAAAATGACATCGGATAAATGGCGACCCCCATTGCGCATACACTGATGAAGTCGATTTTTGAAATTCGTATCCACTCTTTGCAGCATATCAATCGGTATGTTGGCAATGGCGTCGCGAATGTTGTTCTTGAGGTGTGCTATGATCCGTGGTCGATCGACATAAACCAGAGATTTCAAATAACCCCATAAAAAGAAATCGCATGGAGTCAAATCTGGAGAGCGTGCCGGCCATTGGAGATCGCCTCTGAGAGAGATGAGGCGGTCGGGGAAATGTTGTCGCAACAAATTCATTGAGTCTCGTGCTGTGTGTGCTGTGGCTCCATCTTGCTGAAACCACACGTTCCTAACGTTCATTTCTTCGAGTCTTGGAAGAAAAAATTCCTCGATCATGTTCCTGTAACGAGCTCCATTCACGGTAACTGCGCGTTCGTTTTCTTCAAAAAAATAAGGACCAATTATTCCCATTACCGACATCGCACACCAGACAGTAACTCGCTCACAATTAAGTGGCTTCTGGTGAAGCTCACGTGGATTTACACCACACCAATAACGCATGTTTTGCTTGTTGACGCAGCCGGAAATGTGGAAGTGAGCCTCGTCACTGAAAAAAACGACCGCGTCTTCAGGCAGGTTGTCAACCAGCATTTCACATGCATTTTGACGGGCAACAAAATCGCGTTCAGTTAATTCTTGCACAACAGCCAATTTATAGGGATGAAATTGAAGGTCTTCATGGAGAATTCGTCGAACAGTGGTGTCAGAAATTCCCATAGCAGCTGCGTGTTTGCGAGCCGAACGCCGGGGAGAACGCACAACTGACTGCCTCACTCTTTCGACATTTTCCGGAGTTCTGATGGTCCGTTGAAGTCCATTTCTGGGTTTAGCGACACTTCCACACTCCCGAAATGAGTTAACCCACGACAGAATCGAATTACGGCCAGGAACGAGTCTGTGAGGAGGAATTTCGAAGCGAGCGCGGAAGGCACGTTGCGTAGCAACAAGTGAGCGACCGTTAGAAAAGAAGCTCTCGACTGCGAAGGCTCTGTAGACCAGAGCATGATGGCAACTGACTGGAGGGAGAAACAAACTTGGGAACTTCCCCCTCCAGATGCGCCCCCTCTCGCCCCTCTACCCGCCCAACTCACCGCGCGGGAATTTTTTCAAATAAGTAAGTTTCTCTGGCGCACACTGTATTTAGTCTACAATGACGCAGGGTATCTTTGTTTGGATGGAAATCGACGATTTGGCATTGAAAAAAAAACCATTTTATAGACAAGAAAACAAACTTTTTTTTTTCATAACTACGCCATTTTGTTAGATTTTGATATTTTTCGAAAATCCTACGTCATTGTACAGGAAATATCGTACAATCGGCCGGAATCATGTCAGCAGTGGAGGAACTTTTTTTTGCGCCTCAGAAGGCAGCCCAAAAGTCTCTTGGATCTTAACGGCGGGGTAAAGTTAATTGGGCGAAAAAAAGGCATGTATTTAAGATTTTTTTTTGGCGTAACGAATAGTGTTCGTTTTTTGAAAAATTTACATATAATAAAGTAACATTTGAACAACATTCTCCTAAATTTGCATTGCAAAATATTCAAAATTGAGTGAGTGAAAATTAAACCCCGGAGGCGCCTCGAAAAAAAGTTGGTTTGCGGTGTGCACCATAACCCGCAACAGAATAATTTGAAACAAAAAAATCAAAATGCATTTGTTAAAGGAGATGTTTCTCGAGGTAATGACGGGAGGATTTTTTTTTTCGATTTTTCGTAGCACTTGGGAGCCAAAAACCCGATTTTCGCTAATAAAAATCAGCTAATTTGTTGTTGAAAAATTAGTAATTATTAAAAAAAACAAAAAAGCTCTCGACAATACCTGGTGAATTATGTGAAGAAGTACTGTGCAAAATTTCAAAGCGATTGGTCCAGTAGATTTTGAGTTATCGTGCACACGGACTTCAAATATGACAAGTCTCAGAAAAACGGTTTGAAAAACGCAGAAGAGAAGAGAACGGCATGGAGCAATAGACGCTCAAATACTCATAACTTCGTCAATTTTACTCCGATCGACTTGAAATTTTAACACAATATTCTTGATATATTATGCATTCATTTAAAATTTTTTAAAAAAATGAAAAAAAAAAATTTTAATTCTTTACCCCGCCCTTAATATTTTTCTATGAAAACATTATGTAATATAGGTCAAATATAGCCAAATATATTCTTAATTTTCTGAAACATTTAATTGAGTACTTTTCTTCCAAAAAATTTCCGAAATTCACCCATATTTTCAGCGTTCACACTGGTATAGCCCCTTAAACCCGAATCTAATTGTTCCCTTGATTTTTTTAACATCCCTGACAACTTAACCAAATGGAAGCTATAGTATATTTTTTCTACACCTCTTTGGAGGCTTAATGAAAAAGTTTTCATAATACTGAGATAATTTTAGCAGCTACGATAGTGATAGATCCATGGATCACGTATTGCAAAACAAATAGGTCGGCCTTTTTTCCGAAAAACGGGGAAAATTTGTTAGGAACTACGGTTTCAAAAACGTATTTAATAGTATACACATCGGTCCTACATACAGATCTGGTAGGCTCACGCTTACGATATGGTAGGCGCCCGAAGTCGATCCACTTTTACTTACATTTTTCCCCACTCCGTGGCATTGCTGTTAAGGCGTTACCCCCACTTGTAGCGCAAAAAAGGCCTTTTTCATGAATTTTTTTTAAAGAAAACTACAAAACTTTTTTAATCGATCAATATACCATCTTAAAGAACACATCTTGAAGAACTTTCATTAATTTTTTCATTGAAAAATATTACATTGTTTAGTAGCAAATGGCCGTCAATGAAATAATGTTTTTATATACACGGTTTGCGGTGACCAACATTGCGGCGAAGTGGATCATCTGAAAAAAAATGCGGATGGATTTAGTCAAATATAATTATAAACTAGTCTTTAAGGGGGGATTGTCTTTTTTTTCGCAAAATTTACCGCTTTTTGGGAATTTTTTTGTGAAGAAAGTATACAACGGAAAACTTGTGAAACTTGGTATATAGTTTTATTGATCTGTTTACTACATACAAAAAAATTTTTAAACAATTTCATCAAAAAATCCGCCTCCCACCCCCCTCGACGCGCGATGGTCCTTTTTTGATGGTGTGCACGATTACAGCCTTCACGTTCATCCTGCAACAAAAACCCAAAAAGCATTTTACTTTAGACACATATAGCTATCGTTCGATGAAGGGAAAAAAAAATTGACGATTTGGTGACGTTTTGAACTTGAAGTATCAATTTTTCGAAAAAAATTGATCGATTTTTTGTTATAAATAAAAAACTATTAAACGTATTGCTTTTTTGCTTCATCAAACGATAAAAGGATGTCAGCTGAGCATTCTGTCCAAATTTGAAGGCAATCGGTTGAATAGTTTTTGAGAAATCGTGCACACCATCAAAAAAGGACCATCGCGCGTCGAGGGGGGTGGGAGGCGGATTTTTTGATGAAATTGTTTAAAAAAATTTTTGTATGTAGTAAACAGATCAATAAAACTATATGCCAAGTTTCACAAGTTTTCCGTTGTATACTTTCTTCACAAAAAAATTCCCAAAAAGCGGTAAATTTTGCGAAAAAAAAAGACAGCCCAAAAAAAGACAACCCCCTTAACCCATTAACGCCCAAGAATCGCGATTTTTTACTTCAATTTCAAGTCAGATTTTTATTATATAAAAAAAATCATAAAAAATGAAGAGGTACGTTCCCTAGTATTTTCGGGGGTGCTCTTTCAGAATCTGGGTTCAAAATCGGGTTTTGTCCATTAGGAAAAAAAATATGGCGGCTTTTAAACAAAATAAACAGGAAAAATCGATGACACTTTTTTTTCAAAATTTTTTTTCACCTCGAAGCCGTTGAAAAGTCCGGTTTTTGTTTCAACCATGGGTGCATAGAATAGTGACGATTGAACAATCAATTTATTAAATTCGTCGTTGTCAACATTTTCACCCCCAAAATGGCGCTTTTCACCCCCTGAGTGACACGAAAAATTTCACGCTCGGTGTCCCAAATGAAAGTAGTTGGATTTGGACGAAAATTGGTACTCGAAGGTTTTTGAGGTCGCTGATTACGATTCTGTTCTCAAAATTCCGAAATTCAAAATGGCCGATCCAATATGGCGGACACAAATGCAAAAGGTCATTTGAATTGGATAAAACGTGGCACTCGGGGGTTTTCGAGGTCGCTGATTATGATTCTGCTCTCAAAATTCCGAAATTAAAAATGGTGGATCCAATATGGCGGACACAAATGCAAAAGTTCATTTGAATTGGATAAAACATGGTACTCGGGGGTTTTCGAGGTCGCTGATTATGATTCTGCTCTCAAAATTCCGAAATTAAAAATGGCGGACCCAATATGGCGGACACAAATGCAAAAGTTCATTTGAATTGGAGAAAACGTGGCGCTCGGGGGTTTTCGAGGTCGCTGATTATAATTATGCTCTCAAAATTCCGAAATTCAAAATGGCGGATCCAATATGGCGGACACAAATGCAAAAGTTCATTTGAATTGGATAAAACGTGGCACTCGGGCGTTTTCGAGGTCGCTGATTATGATTCTGCTCTGAAAATTCCGAAATTCAAAATGGTGGATGTAATATGACGGACACAAATGCAAAAGTTCATTTGAATTGGATAAAACGTGGCACTCGGGGGTTTTCGAGGTCGCCGATTATGATTCTGCTCTCAAAATTCCGAAATTCAAAATGGCGGATGCAATGTGGCGGACACAAATGCAAAAGTTCATTTGAATTGGATAAAACGTGGCACTCGGGGGTTTTCGAGATCGCTGATTATGATTCTGCTCCCAAAGTTCCGAAATTAAAAATGGCGGATCCAATATGGCGGACAAAAATGCAAAAGTTCATTTGTATCGGATGGAATGTGGCACTCGGGGATTTGCGAGGTCGCTGATTATGAGTCTGCTCTCAAAATTCCGAAATTAAAAATGGCGGATCCAACATGGCGGACACAAATGCAAAAGTTCATTTGAATTGGATAAAACGTGGCACTCGGGGGTTTTCGAGGTCGCTGATTATGATTCTGCTCTCAAAATTTGAAAGCCTTTGGGTTTTCAAATACCTGAAAATACCAGGTATTTAAATACTCAAAGGCTTTCGAATTTTGAGAGCAGAAATATAATAAGTGACCTAGAAAACCCTCGAGTGTCACGGTTTATCCAATTCAAATGAACTTTTGCATTTGTGTCCGCCATATTGGATCCGCCATTTTTAATTTCGGAATTTTGAGAGCAGAATCATAATCAGCGACCTCGAAAACCCCCGAGTGTCACGTTTTATCCAATGCAAATAAACTTTTGGATTTGTGTCCGCCATATTGGATCCGCCATTTTGAATTTCGGCATTTTGAGAGCAGAATCATAATCAGCGACCTCGAAAACCCCCGGGTGCCACGTTTTATCCAATTCAAATGAACTTTTGCATTTGTGTCCGCCATATTGGATCCGCCATTTTGAATTTCGGAATTACGAGAGCAGAATCATAATCAGCGACCTCGAAAACCCCGAGTGCCACGTTTTATCCAATTCAAATAAACTTTTGCATTTGTGTCCGCCATATTGGATCCGCCATTTTGAATTTCGGAATTTTGAGAGCAGAATCATAATCAGCGACCTCGAAAACCCGCGAGTGCCACGTTTTATCCAATTCAAATGAACTTTTGCATTTGTGTCCGCCATTTTTTATTTCGGAATTTTGAGAGCAGAATCATAATCAGCGACCTCGAAAACCCCCAAGTGCCATGTTTTGTCCAATCCAAATGAAATTTTGCATTTGTGTCCGCCATATTGGATCCGCCATTTTGAATTTCGGAATTTTGAGAGCAGAATCATAATCAGCGGCCTCGAAAACCCCCGAGTGCCACGTTTTATCCAATTCAAATGAACTTTTGCATTTGTGTCCGCCATATTGGATCGGCCATTTTGAATTTCGGAATTTTGAGAACAGAATCGTAATCAGCGACCTCAAAAACCTCTGAGTACCAATTTTCGTCCAAATCCAACTACTTTTCATTTGGGACACCGAGTGTGACATTTTTCGTGTCACTCAGGGGGTGAAAAGCGCCATTTTGGGGGTGAAAATGTTGACAACGACGAATTTAAAAAATTGATTTTTCAATCGTCACTATTCTATGCACCCATGGTTGAAAAAAAAACCGGACTTTTCAACGGCTTCGAGGTGAAAAAAAATTTTGAAAAAAAGTGTCATCGACTTTGCTGTTTTTTTTTTGTTTAAAAGCCGCCATATTTTTTTTCCTAATGGACAAAACCCGATTTTGACCCCAGATTCTGAAAGAGCACCCGCGAAAATACTAGGGAACGTATCTCTTCATTTTTTATGATTTTTTTTTATATAATAAAAATCTGGCTTGAAAATGAAGGAAAACATCGCGTTTCTTGGGCGTTAATGGGTTAATCGAAAGATTTTAAAAAATATTCATTTTTCACAAAATGGCGGACAGTCAAAGTTAATGGTTCGATTTTAACGAAAAAAAACGGCCGTTTTTTGGCTATAATACGGCCATTTTTTATCAAAAAAAAAATCGAACGATCAAAGACTACATTTTTATGTATTAAATAAGCCTGCAAAATTTCAAGAGGATCGGTTCATTAGTGTTCGAGTAATCTTGGTCACCGACTTCAGAAATGCCATTTTGAGAAAAACGCGTTTAAAGTTTCAATTTCCGGTCGTTTACACAACGGATTCTTCTCTTTCAACGCTCATATCTCAGTCAATTTTGTTCGGATCGACTTGAAATTTTCAGGACATATTCTCAGATACTTATACTTCAAAAAAAGCAATAAAAAAAATCGATTTTTTCAAAATCGCAAGTGGGGGTAACGCCTTAATCGATGTGCAACAAGGACAGAATAACTTCTGTCTGCCCCTCTCATTCTCCTGAACGAGGCGCATACGCCATCGACCGTACCGCATAGTTTATCGTATATTTGATAGGCATTCGAATGAGAAAAAACCAAATGGATAAATAATGAGCTTTACTTATTTATACACTTAAACGTGTTTTGCTCGAAATTATTTTTTCAAGATTAGTGATCACGATATCTCAAAAATCACTGCACCGATCACATTCAAAATTTACAAGTTTCTTTTACAGATAAAAAATGAAGTGCTTAAACGGAGGAGTTTTTTTCGGTGCATAGATTTTTTATCTATGAAAATCGATACTCCGACTTCGGACTGCAGCCTTTTCTTCAGCAATCAATATTTTATTATATCTTTCGTTATCCTCCATATATCTCCATACGACAATATAGTTTTTAATAAAAATCTTATGAGATATTACGAATTTATTTTAGTGATGGTGATGAAACTCAATTATTGAATTTAGTTTTATATGCGCATAACGCAATAATATGCTAAAAACTGTAACGTCATCAATATTCTAGTTCATTCGAAACCAGGTAACCGTACAGAAAACTAACTTTAGACATAGAAACTACTACTACAATATCCAATTTACTATCAACTAGATGAGAAGGAATTTTAAAGTTAATATAGTGAAACAGTCGTTGAAAAGAGCTGTATGTATTTTTCTGAATTCAATTGTAGCAGGTTTATACTTTGCAGCTACTATACGCTACTTTATCAACGCTTCAGAACCCAATTATTATTCATAATTCATAACTGGATTACTCACGTAGAGTTAGCTTTGTAAACAACATAAAACGATAAGAAGATGATGTGCATGAATTGAATTTGACCACCTTTTTTTGTTTAAATTATGTCCTGGAGATATGCAATTTGGAAAAATTCAGTCGTTGTCTTGAAATTTAAGGAAAGTACACCACTAGCCACGCTTTTGGCATATGCATCCAATATTCTAAACGCTCGCAAAATATTTCAAAATTTAGTCACATGTGATTCGTGTTTAGTTACTTTGTTGACGAGTTTGAAATTTATGTCTTGTTTGTAGGTGTTAAGGGGTTAGGCCACAGTAACGGGTATAAAATCGTGTGCGCATTTAACAATTTTTTTCGTATGAAACAGTGATTCACTCATAAAATTAATTACACATCTATTTAGTATGAATATCAAGCTGTTAGACTTTTTTTTCGATGTACAAAATGGCCGATTACTTTCTTTTGTTGCCTTTTTTTAGGCGCTCTGCGGCGTGACATTTATCATCCACAGTTTTCGACCTAGAACAACAAACAAAAATTCTCGTCAATCTACATTAGAATACCTAGGGAGAGCGTACGGAATTTAAAAAATATTGTTTTATTCCAAAGTTGTAGGTATTTCGAACTTGAATTTTCAGTGAAAAATTTCGTATCAAACTGCTCATAAAATGAAAAGTTTTCGATTAATCAGAAATTTCATACGTACTTCTCTGCGAAATGCAATTAGGAA
The DNA here is from genome assembly GCA_964007375.1 of Ophion obscuratus. NCBI lineage: Eukaryota > Metazoa > Arthropoda > Insecta > Hymenoptera > Ichneumonidae > Ophion > Ophion obscuratus. The sequence continues at coordinate 65,338,348 of OZ023314.1, forward strand.
CACAAGTTTTAAATTTGAAGTAAATCGAGTGAAAATTGTTGAAGTTATTTGTCACGCCAATTGAAAAAAAGCTGATTCGAGAAAAACGCGTTTAAAGTTTTACATATGCCTCTGGCCGTGCCAGAGGTGGGCTTACGTTATACGCTGAAAGTTGGTGAAAAAAAATTCTTGCTATAAATCGAATAGTCACTTATTCTTATGATGATAAAGCACCGTTTTAGTTAGAAAAAAATCGATTTTTTGAAAATTCCACTGTAGCCTTACCCCTTAAGTGATTACTGATGACGTGTGTAAATGTTCAGTGAAGATAATATGGGTGTTTGTTCGTTCAAATTAACTCCCTTTGGGGATCCGTATTACTGACGAAAGTTCTTAGCTTTGATTATAGAAAAAACGAGTAATCACGAGTATAAAACTTGCAGCCAATTTTTCACGAGTTCTATATACGTGTGTTCTTTTGTATGAGCTTCATCATACTCGCATGAGTCGATCAGGATAAAAATAATCTATATTAGATTTTGATAGAAAAATAGGCATAAATTGGTGAGACATAGTAAAACATTTTCTAGTCTTTTTTCCGAAAGTACCTTGCTGAAAAAAAAACGACTTTATTACATGCTTTTTGGGGAAAGATTTTTCATTTAAAAGAATCGCTTTTCCTCATTACAGCACAGATTATGACTTTTTTTTCGAAACTTTCGAACAAGGACAAATCTTCCTAACTTTTTTTCGCGACGGTCTTGCTACATATAATTTTTTGAAGTTTCATACAGGTCCCAAATATGCACACAGCTAACGTTTTTCGAAGATTTGAAACCAGAGCAAAGGTTCTAACTGCTCTTCAGAAAAGTTCAATCGGAATGATTCTTTTGTTTATCATTTGAAGTGTATTTAAATGATCAGCATGATGTCTACGATCTTTTTGAGTCCATTAAGTGCATCTGCATTACGGCATCACAAAATCAGTGTAATAGTTATTTGTTTCTACATTTAATTTTATGGAATAAAATGTTACTAAAGTTGTTAGTTTCGGAACTTTTAAATAAAGTTTAACTCCAAAGAGAATAAGATAAAATGTACTAAAAATCTAGTACATTTTGAAAATAATGGCGATATTCGAATAATCAGGACTTTTTATTGCTGTTCTTTAGTTCTTTAGTTCTTTAGTTTCCACGGAACCGACGACATTCACACGAAACTAATTTATCCACTTCGCTGCTATATTGTTTCGACGACGTTTGTATTTATCAGAAAGCATACATTATTTAACAATGAAAACAAATTGCTTGTATAAATGTTAACACGTTTTTTAATATAGTTAAAAAAATGCTCAATCGAGGGGTTGAATTTCCTGCAAGTTCGAAATATTTTGCGTGTGAAAGCTGAATCATACTGCATTCGTTTTTGTTCAATACTTATTATAAATTCTGACATTGCTATGTGGTAGATTGTTATGTGATTAAAGGTGCTCTACCCACCTGCTCATTAGTAAGGTGTAATTGTTAAGCTAATCATCTCAAAAGCCACTTATACATTTACATTTACTCTATCAATATTATTGGAACTTCTCTTCTAAATTCGAAACCAAGGGTTTTACGATGGATTTCACATTTACCAAATTATACAAAATTTGCTACATGACTAGTCGAAAAAGCAAGCATCAATTATTTATATTTTTTTCCCCGAATTACGCGGATCGAGGAATTTCCGTCTAAATGAAAAAAGCTGTATACGCAATGTTGTAGACTTTACTGTAGGAATTGCAGAGTAAATAATAATAAAAATTTCACAAATCGCAGATGCTCTCGTACAAATGGAGAAGGCAATGAAACGTGACAATATTGAGACCAACGACAGACAACTTGCTTGCGCTCACATCCATTCTCAAGAGGGACAGGATTACTTGAAATCCATGGCAGCAGCTGCAAATTTCGCTTGGGTCAACAGAAGTTCCATGACGTTCCTCAGTCGTCAGGTGCATGATATTTTCCTTCTGTTTAAACGTTGTCAGATTTTCTTTGCTTGCAATAATGACTCCACAATTGTACGCAGGCATTCGCTAAACAATTTCACGCATCACCGGACGATCTCGACATGCACGTGATTTACGACGTGTCTCATAATATTGCCAAAGTCGAGGAACATATAGTGAATGGAAAACCGAAAACGCTATTGGTTCATAGAAAGGTATGTATTATATAGGGACTGAGTACAAATATGTCTTTAGGGCTGGTACACTCGGCTCTTGACGCGGCCTAAGAGCGCGTCATCAGTGTATACACAGAGCGTTTTTAAAGCGAGAGTAGGGTGTGTACGTTCGTCCGTAATAAGATGGACATGAAGGTGATAGCTTGCGCGTGGTCCGTTAGCGCGCGCCCATCTGTCCGAAACAATGGCGGCCGAGTATTTCGAAGCATTCGTCTAACGCCTATCAAGTGCGCCTTTGTACATAAATCTGGGAACCCAAACAAACCCAAACAAAATGTATACATTGATGAAGAAGAAACATTGTGTAATTCGGGAATAACTGATCGCACAGCACCGTCTGCACGGTCACTGCTGATTTAAAAGTCTACGCTAACAGATGCGTAGTTTTGATTTTCTCGTCAGCATCTTCTCAACATAGAAAGTACGGCTTTGAAAACGTATTACTTTGTTCATTGGGTGACCTTGCGTGGGAATCGATTGAAACATTGGCATACCCCCTCCAATAAGTCTCTACTTAGCCATTTAGCACCAGGTGTGCCAATATTATTTATATTTTCTTTAAAGAGAGCTATGATCGGCTCCGTGTAGTCCCTTCCACGCGCGCACTTGGTAGACGTTATTAAATAAATGTACTTCTCGGTCCCAAACTGGACACTTCAGAATTTATTCATTTAATTTCATCTCCAAGGAACATGAGGCCATTCTGTTGGAGCTCTTTTGCTCGTATACACCGTCAGCCTTCAACTCACATCGATCATATAACGTCGACCGACAAGTTCGGACACGTTAGCCCTGTGTGACTCGAATGTGAAAGTACCATCATTCTGGAGAAGGTATTCGGACCAAAACGTATTGGAAGAGGGGAATCGTTGAAAAATCTCCATGACTATTTAGCCGAGAAAGGACGTCCGCTCAGTGCTTTGCATGTGACCAATTGAATTTTCCATGTTAACAAAAACAACCAGAAAAATACCGGGTGCATTATCGTTAACCCCAGTGAACTTCTAACGAAGTTATATAGTTCGAATCCCACCTTGCTGCTTAGAGAATTTTTAATTAACCGCTTGAGCCGTGATTAAAATTTTACTGCTGGTAATCAAAAGGTAAGAAAACCGTATTTGGCTTTTTACAAAGCACTGTTCCTAAAGACTTGGCTTCGTATCACTGAATACGAGTTTGATGTTAAAATGCAAAATGGCCATTTTTTCTGGATCAATAGCTACGAAATCAAGGCTTAAATTCAGTTATATAAAATGGCGAGGCAAATATTGCACCTAAATTGGTGCTCGGGATGGTTAACGCTATGAACCACGAGAGCTAAATGTGCAAACTAGGAATCTTTGGAAAATGCGACACGTTTCGTTTTAGATACATTTTAACGATGATATTTTTTCAATATGTAAATCGGCGATCGAAAAAATCGTTGCATATATATCGAGTTTAATCAAAATCAGGTATAATTTGAAATTTAAGTCCATCATTTTCGATCCATCATAGTGGAGAGTCGAAATTTTCACTGCGACCCCGATTATCGGGACCTTCACGCATGCAACAACCCCCGACTATGTGCCGAATATCGATCGGTGTAGCGGATGGTGGAAGAAGCGCCAGGCTAGGGTTAGGCTCGAAGCCTGCCAGACAATAAGAGAGGGCTCTGAGAGGTGCCGCTCTCAGCTACCTGAGTTGCACAGAGTCGGCTTGAGTGGATGATGGACAACCTCGATTATTGTAGGGCCGATGCGGAACCGGTCCCGCCGCTGTACCAATATCCGAGGTTGCAGTGTAACTCCAAATTTGTATACCGCGAAACAAGAAGAAACCTTGCATGACAAGTATCGTAAAAATCGAGTAATATTCGTCATTGTGGTCCGGCATACTAGTCCTGGCATCTAATATTTTCAAATTCTAATCTGACGTTGAACTGAGAAAAGATTAATGTACAATCCACTTTCAATAGAGGGTATACTCATCTATTGTACAACGTTCTAAACGTATCGCGAGGAAAATAAACTCCCGACCTATAAGACGAAAGTAAACGAGTTATAAAAGAAAGAAAAAAATTATTTCGTCAAACTCTGCAACCAACGTTGAAAAAGTCTACCGGAGGTGTATGCCAGGTCTAAGCCCAATCGGCAAGCTTGTTATCGAGATGTAGTGGTTGCCGATTTGAAAAGCATAATTTCGAGAAAAACGCGTCTAAAGTTGCTGCGTACCGACCGCGCTCCACAAGCGTACTCCTGATAATTTCTACAACTCGGCTAATTATACGAGTATCATGAAACGGTTTTCACAGACGTATTCAGAAAGGTCTGTAAAATATTAAAATTAAATCGATTTTTTTTTTTCAACTTGGGACAACAATACTGCTTCAATATACGGATTTGAATCACTGAAAATGGCGGCTATCCGATGGAAAAAACACTTCTTTTGCATGTTAGTTCGAGGAAACGACGTTTTAACGGTTAAGGGGTTACCCCCAATTGCGATTTTGAAAAAATCGATTTTTTTTATTGCATTTTTTTGAAGTATAAGTATCTGAGAACATGTCCTGAAAATTTCAAGTCGATCCGAACAAAATTGACTGAGATATGAGCGTTGAAAGAGAAGAATCCGTTGTGTAAAGGACCGGCTAGTCTGCCGTCTGGCGCACTCGACCCTCCCTCCGACCTTCAATGCATTGTTCGATGAAAAGGGTCGTATATCTGGCATTCACAACGTTCATATAATAGACTCGAATTTATAAAAACGTATTTTCGTTGTCTGTTATGGTCTAAACTCGTCAGTGTAGCTCGAAAGTTCGACTATATAAGACGTATATTCCGCCGTTCATAATATTATAAGCGCAGTTTTTATTCATTTTACATTCAAAAATGGATCGAAAAAAAGGTTCGCGACGAACAAGAAGCAGTGATAATTTACGGAAATCTCGACCAAAAAAAGGAAGGGTGTTTTTAACCCCAGCTAATTTTTTCAGCACGTCTGCGAAGAAACTAATAAATAATATTAATATGACTGTGAATCAAAGTCCTAATATTGAATATCGGGTTTTGAACTTTTGGGTTGTGTTTGCTGCTATTTCAAATTTAGTGAAGTGCAAAACGTGTAATGGAAATATTACATTTGAAACGGCAAGTGCAAGAGGACTAGGCTTCAAAATCGTTGTGAAATGTGACTCATGTGCAGATAATTTGATACCATCTTCTCCTTTTTTGGAACATTCGTATGAAATAACTCGTCGATTTATATTCACCATGCGAGTTCTCGGCATAGGATTGGCTGGAGCACAAAAATTTTGCGGACTTATGGACATGCCAAAGTTTCTTACCAAGACTACATATTCAATAATTTTGAAAAGTATTTATGAGTCTGTGAAAACATGTGCGATGTAATATTTAAAAAAGCCGCACGAGAAGAAAATGACGATACACCTAATGCAGAAGGCGATGCAAGTCCTCAATTAACAGTTTCCGGAGATGGATCCTGGAGGAAGCGAGGATATACGTCGTTGTTCGGAGTCACATCAGTCATAGGCTACTACAGTGGAAAAGTACTTGATCTTGTGGTAAAAAGTGCGTATTGTAAAATGTGTGAATCGTGGAAACATAAGCTAAATGATGCGGAATACGAAGAATGGTACGAAACACACGAAGATAACTGCAGTGCAAATCACGAAGGCTCTTCGGGAAAAATGGAGGTGGACTCCATTATCGAAATCTTCAAGCGTTCAATAGAAAAATATAATGTCCTGTACCGTTACTATATTGGAGACGGAGATTCGAAAACGTACAGTGAGCTAGTAAATTCTCATCCTTATGACGACGTAGAAGTTATATAAAAAGAATACATCGGTCACGTCCAAAAGCGTATGGGATCCCGCCTTCGTAATTTAGTAAAAAAAAAAAACAAAAAGCTTGGTAGTACAGGACAGCTGACAGGAAAATTTATTGACAAGCTCACTGTGTACTATGGACTTGCTATTCGACGCCATTCTGTTTCTGTTCACGATATGCATGAGGTAATATGGGCGACCTTCGATCATTACAGTTCAACCGATGCAAATCCACACCATGAGAGATGTCCAACCGGTGAAGAATCGTGGTGTTCGTATCAACGAGCTCAGGCGAGAAACGAGGCTTTCCAACACGATTACAAACCACTTCCATCAAATGTATTGGATGCCATCAGACCTATATACAACGATCTGAGTAAGGAAACTTTACTCGAAAGATGCGTCGGTGGCTTCAATCAAAATAACAACGAAAGCTTCAACCAACTTATTTGGAAAATCAGCCCAAAAATCGTCTCGAGTGGAGCAATTGTTGTAAATTCAGCAGCTTATATTGCCGTTGGACTATTCAACGAAGGTTCAAAATCATTATTATTTCATTTGAACTCAATCGGAGTGAGCTGTGGATACAACGCGCACGAATACGCTGATTAAATGGACGAAGCACGGATTGCACTGGCAGAGAGACTTGCGGCCGAGAGCACTCGTGAAGGAAGAATGTTACGAAGGCAACACCAAATTTCCGTTTTGCAAGCGGCATCGTCGGCGGAAGAACTTCTGTATGGGCTCGGAATAGATGACTATGTAAGTTTACAAAAAAAAATTTTCTCCGTGTAAACTGAAATTGAAACTTTAAACGCGTTTTTTCTCAAAATGGCATTTCTGAAGTCGGTGACCAAGATTACTCGAACACTAATGAACCGATCTTCTTGAAATTCCGCAGGCTTATTTAATACATAAAAATGTAGTCTTTAATCGTTCGATTTTTTTTTTCGAAAAAAATGGCCCTTTTATAGCCAAAAAACGGCCGTTTTTTTTTCGTTAAAATCGAACCATTAACTTTGACTGTCCGCCATTTTGTGAAAAATGTATATTTTTTAAAATCCTTCGATTAAAGACTAGTTTATACTTATATTTGACTAAATCCATCCGCATTTTTTTTTTCAGATGATCCACTTCGCCAATGTTGGTCACCGCAAACCGTGTATATAAAAACATTATTTCATTGACGGCCATTTGCCACTAAACAATGTAATATTTTTCAATAAAAAAATTACTGAAAGTTCTTCAAGATGTGTTCTTTAAGATGGTATATTGATCGATAAAAAAAGTTTTGTAGTTTTCTTTAAAAAAATTCATGAAAAAGGCCTTTTTTTGCGCTACAAGTGGGGGTAACGCCTTAACGTGTTATAATCTGAAGCGCTTTACCGATTTTGGTTGAATTCATTTAGAATGTACACCATTGGCGTGCAAATATTTGGAAATATTTCACAAAAAGTGGAAAACATTTTGCACTCACACGCATATTTTCGCAAAACATAATTTCTCAACGTTTCACAACACTCTACTATATTTCCATTTAAATCTCGAAAGAAACGTTATTTCTCGTTTTAAAATGGGATGTTTTTTTTTTAACTTCCATCTTCACCATTTTTTTCACCATGTAACTATTCGATTTCTCATATTAAATCAGTCCGTTCATATTCACGTTCTTCGATAATATTTCGGATTCACTGGGATGAATGCGGTACGCTCCACAGTTATTTTTGAATTATCCGGAACAATTAGACCTAATCTAGCCACTTAAAAATTATCTGAATTTGTGCCTGCGGTCCGTTAAACAGTGAAAAAGTGACCGCAAAAGTAGAAAATAAAATTTTTATTTTAAATCTTTCAGTCCTTTAGTATGTAGATTCGCATCTAATGAAGGTATTAGCTTAATAAATGAGCTTATCTCTTGTCATGTACAGGGATCAACGCGAGCATTCCCACCACATCATCCCTTGATACCGGTGGATTATCAGTTAACCGGTCAGCCAGTTCTTATAGGTGGTACGATGGGAACGTGCAGCTACGTCCTGACTGGAACGGCTCAGGGAATGCAGGAAACATTTGGATCGACTTGTCACGGCGCTGTAAATATTTTTGTCGAACCTCATGCAACTCAAAAGTACTGTGGTCGAGTTTTCTCTTCAGAAAACATGAATCATTTGTTTTTCAGGGTCGCGCGTTGTCAAGAGCGAAGTCTCGTCGCAACTTGGACTACGAGCAAGTTCTTGACAAGCTTCATCAGCTTGGAATATCAATAAGAGTAGCATCGCCAAAATTAGTAATGGAAGAAGCTCCGGAGTCATACAAGAATGTAACTGACGTTGTTGACACTTGCCATGCAGCTGGTATATCGAAAAAATGTATCAAACTAAGGCCCATCGCGGTTATTAAAGGCTGAGTCTATTGATCCGCATCTCGTGAGATTCTCGAGTCATATATTCCCGAATTGTATCCAATACTCCTTTTTTGATTTTGAAACTTCTGTTAATCGAGCTCAATAAACAAATCGATTATCGAAAAGAAAACTTTAGACACATCAAACAGAACCGTTTTAACCTACGAGAGAACCATTTCCGGTGCCCCTTGGATTTCGTTGAATTTGGTATGTTATTTTGTGTTGTCACGTACGACGTTATTCACTGATTTCTTTTTGACCAGCACACACAATTGTACACGTGCGAGAAGCAATAGAGTCAGCAATTTTTATTTTTCACCGCAACCAAAAATATAATAGGGGTGGGTCGTTTTCGTTTTTTTTTTCGAAAACGAAACTCAACCGTTTTTACAAGGACGAAAACTAGTTTCGAAAACGGTTCTCCTTCGCAACCGGTTTGAAGACGGCCAGAAGGCCGAAACGTATCAAACGGGTAAGGGGCGGTCCATAAATTACGTCATTTTAAAATAGGGGGGGACTGATCGTTGGATGACGGTAACGATAATTGGATTATGACGATAGGAAGGATAGGATGATTTTGGGGGGTTAAAAATCAGCCAAAATCGATGACGTAATATATGGACGGCCCCTAAGCTATTTCATTTCGTTAAGTGAATTAGTGAACGTATAAACTATTAATACGTTTTGTCGCGGGACAGGTTTTTCTGACAGGATTATTTAACGTTTTAATACCCGGCATGCTACTTTTGGAAGGAAATCATAAAGGCTTAAATTATAAAGATCATAACCTTAAATATCAAACTCAAGTATTTTTCGTTAGCGAAGTAATAATACTTTGATCTGTGCATTTATGGGACTAAATTGTTTGATTCTAATGTTAATACAGTGAGTCCATCTTCAATCTGACGTTTTGGAGGGTGGGTTTTAGGAGGTTAGCATTTCATTTCATAGACATACTTTCATTATTTTATGTATATATTTACAATAGTATTTTTTTATCGCCCTTGGCGTACCATTCCGTCCACAGTGCTCTTCCCTGCTCCAGACCAGCCTTGATCATGATTGTCTACCTCAGCACGTCTGCTCTCAACATAGGCAAATGCACCAGGGTCATCAGATCAACCAGTGCTCGTATACCATTCTGATCCACTATTCATATTAAAAACCTTCATATTAAAAAAAATACTTCATATTAAATAATAAACATCGTTCATATCCAAAAGTAAATATCGTAATAATGACTAAGCAATCGCCATTGCTTGCAAACCGAACTTGCTTGCCATGAGTAAGCGTATTGTGTGATTTTGCACCCCGACCTCGACGTTGCCTCGACCTCGACGTTGCCCCGAGTTGCGACTGACATGACTGAGTGCTGCCAGGTAATGTCGATCCGGATGAGAACACGCGTACTTACTACATGCGCAATTTGATGGACAGCCGACAGGTGAAGCAGAGCAAGACCAAAGAGGACACAACGACGCAATTGGGCGTTTGTTTCATCGTGGAATACCTAAGAAACAAGAGATCTCTTACCTATTGCTGAAACCGTTAATATTTTATTTCTTCCGAAAACAAAGCGACACCAAAATTCGACACGTTTAGTCTATCAGGAAAATAGCCGTGTGGCGGCTGACACTGTGTCCGAGCTGGCTGTTGTCTCCTTCAAGGAAAATCTCACGGAATCGTACAAAAAGATCTATCGGCTATCATCGAGAATCTATTCTCTGTCAAGCAGGCATTTGACAAATTAGAGAAAACGAATATTCTCATGAGAAAACCACAGAACGACGACAGAACGATCAGGATAATTCAGACCTCATTTAGAATGGTGATAAAACGGAGTATCCTATAAGATCGTTGCAAGCTTCGGCAATTATATCGAGGATATCGTACTTCAGAAAAACGTGAGATATCAGTTGGACAGCTTTCTCGCTCACAGGGAATGAAAAAAAAACTTTTGGTCGGGTAAATCCCGATCGTGTAAATGAGTACTTTTCCTTATTCACTTTATCTTGTATATTTTTGTCCCAAGCAGAAAATTCATCTGATCTCAATTGATCATCGATAAACTGGAGCTACAAATATTTTCTTTGTGTCACTGGTCAAGTTAAGTCTTCGGCTAACCTAACTTATATATATATATATATATTGTAACGGGTCTTAATTCGTTACAAATAAATGTATAGGTTCGGGACTTGGACAGGGAAGAAATTAATATAAACTCAGGTGTTTTGGGTATTTTTTTAACAAAAAATATGATTTATTCAGTTTTTTATGGCTCGATATAATGTAAAAATAACGCTATGTATAAGTGTTGTGTGTTGTTTTTGTATTTTTCCGCAATGTTTTTCTCGGTCGGTCAATTACTCATTACTCGCATGGTACAATTAGTTCGGCGGGATCATTTATCATGGATCGATATTGATTATCCCCTCTCTTCTAGTTCTGTGGCTTCTGTCGGCCTGAGTTTGCGACGTGCTTTCGCTGGCGGCGCGATAGGTATCGGTGCTTGGCCTATAGCGATGCGGTACTTTCCTTTGCAAATTTCCCTTAGGGCGCGTTGAGTCGTAGCGCTCTCCCACTCGCGGCGCTAGGACTCGCGATCTACGGCCCGTAGGCGCGCGCTCTCTCTCGTCACGCGCCAAGATCTATCCCCCTACCCTAGCTCTGCCTTTCGCGCCGCGGTGATCGATGCTCTCTCTCGATCAATTATCGCGCGTCGATAATTGATCGGTCGGTCCTTGATCTTGTCGTGCGATGTCGTCACCGACCGGTCTACGATAGTCTAATCGAGCGATGTGCCGCGAGCACTCGACTGACCCTTTTTTGCCTAGGTTTCGGTGCTCTCGTAATTTCGGAATACCTCGTTGTCCTTTCTGTGATCCTGATCTGTATTGATCGACGATCACGGTGTGTGTGTGTGTTTCGTATGACTAGCGTACGCTTTCTTATCTCCTAATGTAATATTTCTTGTATTTTCCAAATTTAATATCCTTCCCTTATATCTATTCGTAACGCTCGCTCGTTATGATATCTTCTCGGATCCTATTTTCTCCTGCTATAATTTTCCTATCTATTTTTCGATAATTGTTCGCTACCCTTAAGTGGTTAACTTTCCTTATTGCTCATCTTTATTTTTATTTGGTTTTCCAATATTTTCTCATAAAAATAAATTCATTTCAATTCTCCTTCGTTTTTTGTTCCTTAACGTTCCGTGTTCTAGACGTTTCCGATCCGCGAGGGATGTACTTGGTCCAGCAGTACTAGTTATCTTCCAAAAAATGAAGAGAGCTTTCTAATGCCTTTTAGGCGCGACTCCGTTTTTTCCTTGTTTCTCAACGTTCCGTGTTCTCAGCGTTTCCTTCCACTAGGGATGTACTTTGCCAAGCAGTACTAGTCGATCTACGAGGAATTAAAGAAGCGATCTTTCTAATGCTTTTTAGGCGCGACTCCTTGTTTCTCTTGTTTTTCAACGTTCTGTGTTCTCAGCGTTTCCTTCCACCAGGGATGTACTTTGCCAAGCAGTACTAGTCGATCCACGAGGGACTTAAAGAGCGCTTTTCCTCCAAAATTCTCGTCCTTTTATACCCGGATTTTAACGCTTTTCAGGTCCTCTTCTTCTCCGTCTTCCTTTAATTAAATTAGTGGTCATCCGGATTTTACCGCTTCTTCTTCCCCTTCTCTTCGGTATGCCTCGAATTTAACGTCTGAATAGTTTTTGCTTGTGTGACCGTTAGTCTCCCTTTGTTATTGTCAGCCATTAATTTAATTAGTGTTCTTGTTGGTTCGACCAACATGGCGGACCTCTTGGTCTTGGTCTGTTTTCCCTTTACCCCTTTCTTTTCCCGAAATCGGTTGACTCCTTTGTATATTTGGGGCGATAGTCTATCGGTGTGTTCATGAGACGGTCTTTTCCGTCTCAATATATATATACATATACATACACACACACACACACACACGCGCGCGCGCGCGCACACACACACACGCACGCACGCACGCACGCATTTTAAGACAGTTAAAATGTTAAGTTAAAATGTCTATGCATACGCAAGAGGGTTTATTCAGGATAGATTGCGTAAAGAGGAATCGTTGGAAGTAACAACGTAGAAATTGTGATGGTCCATTTAACCTATTTCGTCTATTCTCGAGCGTGAAGAAGAGAGAGAGCGAGAGAGAGAGAGAGAGAGAGAGAGAGAGAGAGAGAGAGAGAGAGAGAGAGAGAGAGAGAGAGAGAGAGAGAGAGACTCTTAGAGAGGGCGTCCGTAGAAAGCCCATGATATTGTAAATATGTATTTACAGTATTGTAAATGTATTGTAAGTATATATTTACAATGAAAACCGAGAAGAAGAAGAAAATTAACGTAGAAAAAATATATTCCTGAAATATTGTAAAGATATATTTACAATATTTCATAAATATATTTTTTCTTCGTTATTTTTCGCCTTCCTCTCGGTTTTTGTCTTCATTTACCTTCTTATATGTACCCTGCAAATCGTTCCGCGGACATATTTACATTCAAAAACATGAGCTTTTCAACTTTGCTACTCTTTAGACTTGTCCTGCGTTCGTTAATGATCAATCCCGATTTGAAAACATCTTTTCGAAGGGAACGGATGTTGCCACAACGTTGCAGTGGCGGATATGTAATTTAGCAAGGTTTGGGTAAACTGCACGGTGGTTTTTCCACCATTCTAAAGGGGAGTTCCATTCACCGGCTGAATTCTTCCGCGGCAACCTTTCATCGGATAAATACATATCAACCTGGGGACAAGAAATGGAAGGGACGCTGGGGGAAAGAGGCATGTGAAAAGAGGGCAAAAGAGGGCAATGCACAGATAAAAGTATATAATTAAAATAATTAAATTAAAAATACGTATTTACCTCTTTGACGGCTCTGGATAATGGTGTGCCCTGACCCGTGGGTTGCCCAAGCAATTTATCAAAAATAAACCAGGGATTGCATTCATCGTCAGGGTTAGGCTCGTTGCAATCTACTGGGTCTGGTACTGCAGCATGCTCTTCGGCAATCATCGCTGCCACGAGCTTTCTATCGCGTTCTTTGGTTTTAGTCGCCTCCAATTGATCCGCAAAAGCCTGCGTCCTGAACCTTGGGTCCATAAATGTAGTCAATGACAAAGTGCCGCTCTGTTCGACACCCTTAAGCCGTTCCGCTATTCCGGTTTTCAACAGACAAGCAATGTCGTGGACTGCTGATCGGTCCGTTCGATCAACAGCTGTATTTAATGCTTCTTTGAGGCACCTCGTCATCACAATTACTGAACTCGTAGTAAGATATTTTTCACTGCTCATAGCTTTTGTGAGCTCTTCAAATGGTCGAAGGACAATCAGCAGTTGGGCCATATTTCGCCAGTCTTCGGTAGCGATATACGGCGAGTCCCGGTCCACCAAGGCCACTGTCGAGCGAACAGCTTCTCCCAATTCCAGGAATCGGCTCAGCATGTAGAACGTTGAATTCCACCGGGTGTTGATATCTTGGATTAGGCGTTTGGGCTGAACATTTTGTTGCAACTGGTACTTGGGCAAGCGCTCCGATGACCCTGTACTCCTTTTATAATGGCCTACTATGTTTTTGACCTTATTAATTAATTCTTTGCACGGACTTATTGCGTATTCGACGATTAAGTTTAATGTATTGGCGAAACACCCAAAATATTTCCAGCCCAAGCACTCTTTCACTGCCTTCACCATATTAGCTGTGTTGTCGCTTACCACAAAATTGATTTTTTGGGTGATGTTCCACCGATCGACGATAACACCCAGTTCAGAAGCTATGTTCTGAGCTGTATGGTTGCCGGAAAAATGGCAACATCCCAATAAAACCGTTTTGAATACGAAATTCTTTGTAAGGTAATGTCCTGTAAATGCGATAAAGCTCTCCGTGGATTTCGAAGTCCACAAGTCGGTCGTGATCAGTATTGGGCAGTACTAATTACTTTGAGTAATTAATTACATTGGAATTACTAATTACACCTATAATTTGTAATTAAAAAGATAAAACATTACTAATTACATTTGTTATTTGTAATTAAAAAAAAATATTACTAATTACATTGTAACTTGAAATAATACAAATTTTAATTACAAATTACAAATGTAATTAGAATATTTTTTTCTTTCTAATTACAAATTACAAATGTAATGAGAATATTTTTTTCTTTCTAATTACAAATTACAAATGTAATTAGAATATATTTTTTTGTAATTACAAATTACAAATGTAATTAGAATCGATTTTCTTTTAAATTACAAATTGCAAATGTAATTAGAATATGTTTTTTTTTCTAATTACAAATTACAAATGTAATTAGAATATGTTGTTTTTGTAATTACAAATTACAAATGTAATTAGAATCGATTTTCTTTTAAATTACAAATTGCAAATGTAATTAGAATTTTTTTCTTTCTAATTACAAATTACAAATGTAATTAGAATATGTTTTTTTTTCTAATTACAAATTATAAATGTAATTAGAATATGTTTTTTTTCTAATTACAAATTACAAATGTAATTAGAATATGTTTTTTTTGTAATTACAAATTACAAACGTAATTAGAATCAATTTTCTTTTAAATTACAAACTCCAAGTGTAATTCGAATCGATTTTTCTGCTAACTACAATTTACAAATATTAATAATATAGATTTTTCTTATGATTACAAATTACGGATGTCATTAAAATGAGACTTCGATCTGGCTTAAACAAAAATTTCAGACGAAACCAAGTCGACTGACTGTGAGTCTCGAAAAAAATTCGAGCCCAATCTATGGTCTCGGTCGCTTCCCGGTCTAGAATAGTCTTATCAGTTTTGTTGGTGTTGGCTGAATTTGAGGATTTTTATTATCCAGGCGCGTTTTTCTTCTTGACCCCTTCAGCGGCAAGAGGATTTCACTATTTGTGTTTGTGTCATATGCTCGACAAAAAATTCAATTTAAATGAAACCTGGCGCTTATGAGGTTTTTTGGTCGCTAATTACGAATTCAAGGTCAAAATTTAGAAATTCAAAATAGTGGGGCAAATATAGAGGATCGAAAATGAAAGTTTGTTTAATTTTATTAAAAATCGGCTCTCGGGGGTTATCAAAGTCATTGATTACGAATCTGTCTTTCAAATTCAGAATAAAAAAACGGCGGATCTAATGTGGCAGACCTCAATACAACAATTTACATGATTCGCAAAATAATTGGTATTAAGGGGTTTTCAAGGTCGCTTATTACGCATCTGCCCTACAAATTAAGAAATTCAAAGTGGTGGATCCGATATGGCGTCACGAAATGCAAAAATTGAATACAATCGGATAAAACTCAGTACTAAGGGGTTTTTGAGGCCGCTGATTACTAGTCCAAACTCACGATACATACATTCAAAACAGTGTCTCCAATATGGCAGACCATGATATAATAATGTATTCGATTCCCATGGGAATTGATATTACAGGGTTTTGGAAGTCACTGAATACGAATCTGCCTTCAAAATACTCAAATAAAATAGTGGGTCCAGCATTGTGCATGAATTACCAGAATTTACTTGGTTCGAATGATAATTAGTAGTAAGGGATTTTTGAGGTCGATAATTATGAATCTGCCTGTAGAATTCGAACATTCAAAATGGCGGATCCAGAGTACCAAGTTTCCACGGATTCCACTCAATGTTTGCATTTTGATACGCGATGGTAGATCTGCTATTTTTTAATTCTGTATTTCGAGAGCAGATTCATAACCAGTGACCTCGAAAACCCCTTGACACCAAATATCGAGCGAATCGCGTAAATTACGGTATTTTAGTCCGCCATATTGAATCCACCATTTCGAATTTCTGAATTTGAAGGGCAGATTTGTAGTTAGCAACTTTGAAAACCCCTTCATCGCAACTATCATGCAAATAGAGTAAATGATTGTACTTTGGTCCATCATATTGGATCCACTATTTGGAATGTATATAGTTTGAGTTGGGACTCGTAATTAGCGACCTGAAAAACGCTCGAGTACCGACCGTCGTGCGAATCTATTAAATTATTGTAATTCAGTTCTCCATATTGGATCCGCCATTTTGAATTTGGAAAATCCAAGGCTAGATTCGCACTCAGCTACCCCAAGAACCCCTAGGTACAGAGTTTTAGGAAAATTGATATGTTTTTTAGAATTTAACGTCCACCCCGTTGGATTCGCCATTTTGAATTCTTGAATTTTGAGGAATGTGAATTTTGTTAATTATGAAAAACAATTAATTCAAATTACATTTTTCATTTGTAATAAGAAGAAAAATCGATGCTGATTAGATTTGTAATTAGAAGAAAAATTAATTATAATTACGCTTGTCATTTGTGATGAGGAAAAAAATCGACTCTAATTACACTTGTGATTTGTAATTAGAAAAAAATATATTCTTAATACATTTTTTATTTGTAATTAGAAAGAAAAAATATTTTAATTACATTTATTATTTGTAATTAGAAAGAAAAAATATTCTAATTACATTTATTATTTGTAATTAGAAAGAAAAAAATATTCTAATTACATTTGTAATTTGTAATTAGAAGAAAAACCGTTCCCAATTACATTTGTAATTTGTAATTAGAAAAAAAACCGTTCCCAATTACATTTGTAATTTGTAATTAGAAAAAAAACCGTTCCTAATTACATTTGTAATTTGTAATTAGAAAAAAAACCGTTCCCAATTACATTTGTAATTTATAATTAGAAAAAAAACCGTTCCCAATTACATTTGTAATTTGTAATTAGAAAAAAAAACCATTCCCAATTACATTTGTAATTTGTAATTAGAAAAAAAACCGTTCCCAATTACATTTCTAATTTGTAATTAGAAAAAAACCGTTCCCAATTACATTTGTAATTTGTAATTAGAAAAAAAACCGTTCCCAATTACATTTGTAATTTGTATTTCACAGTTTTTACAATTATGAATTATAATAGTAATTCGTAACTAAATTATTTCTAATTACAAAATGCCATTGTAATTAGCCTTTTTTCTTACTAATTATAAAATACCGTTGTAATTAGCAATTTTTTTTTCGTTATTACAAATGACAGTTGTAATTTGTAATTAGAGTATCATCAATTAAAAAAACGCCCAACACTGGTCGTGATGCACATGGATTCTACTTCACCAGCTACTTCGGTCTTGATTTGTTCTTCTACTTTGTGGTAAGGTTCGTCGAGCAAGGAATTCGACAGAGTTTTTCTTGTTGGCAGTTTGTAGCCAGGTATCCAGTGGCAAAATTTCTTGAAAGCTCGTTCCTCGACGATCGAAAATGGCTGCAAACTATCTATACACAGATTCAATAAATCGCCGTCAATTTTTCTCTTTTGTTCACCACTGAATTTTTTGTTCACGTAAGCATCGAGTAGTCGTTGACTACCGTGACTACTGATGATAAAGTTTGCGCTGCTACGGCCGGGTCATTTTCACAGCGAATTGGTTGATTTTCCTCTTCCATCAGCGACGTGAAGGTTCCAATATGTTTTCTTGTAAAATGATTTCTCAAGTTTGCCGTCGTCGATTTATAGCTAAAGGTCTCCAGACATAAATTGCACTTGGCTTTTTAAACTTCATTGTCTTTTTCAAAATGCGCCCATAAGACATTTTTGCGTGCCATCGAAACTTTGAAACTATTCTTAGCTATATGTGATTTGTAATAAATTCACGAGTAGATTTGTTTTAAGGTTTAGCGTACGCTCAATTGAGAGAAGCGAAGAAACTGTAAACATAAAATATAAACATGCCCACGTGATGCGCGCTAGCGCAGGCGTTGCGTGATTGGTGGAATGCAAGACCCGGCGCAAATCGCGGCAGCGCGCAACGGTAGTTGACATTTCCGACGGTAGTTGTCGTTCGCGATGGTAGTTGATAGGGATTTATCTCCACAATGAATTATTGTGAGACGTCTTTTTTGTTTTTTTTAAAGCGGTTATTTATTTAATCTCCCTCCTTGATTCGTAACAATAACTCGAGGCTCAACCATTTACATGTGTTCTC
The DNA here is from genome assembly GCA_964007375.1 of Ophion obscuratus. Lineage (NCBI taxonomy): Eukaryota > Metazoa > Arthropoda > Insecta > Hymenoptera > Ichneumonidae > Ophion > Ophion obscuratus. The sequence goes on from OZ023314.1 coordinate 65,356,809, forward strand.
TCTTTTATCGGAAAATTAAGTCTGGCTTTTTTTGTTTCAAGGACGGAAATCGTAACATTTCACTTTAACCAACTTTAGAGAATTGTACGAGGTTGGTAGCAATGAAGAACCATGTACTCCACAAGTTGTCGTTTACCACGGTAGTTGCCGTTCTCAACGGTAGTCGTAGTTCGCGACGGTAGTATCGTTTGCGACACCAGTATCGTTCGGGAAACGCATCACACAATTCGAGGACTAGTTTGCGGAACGAAACTGCTTCACCTTAAACTAAGAAACGGTTCTATCGTTGCAGACCGAAAAACGGTTTTTTAAAACAGCTAGTCTTCGCAACGCTCGCCCCTAATAGTAAGCGAACGTGGACTTGGGTTCAAAATTTCTGTTGTGTGTGATAAGTGTACTCCTCAATACATACCGTCATGCGATTTTATTAACCATTCTTTTGAAATTAATCGAAAGTTCACATTAGCGATGCGTGTCATAGGCGTTGGTTATAAAGGTGCAAACATACCGTCATGCGATTTTATTAACCATTCTTTTGAAATTAATCGAAAGTTCGCATTAGCGATGCGTGTCATAGGCGTTGGTTATAAAGGTGCAAAAAAATTTTGCGCAGTGATGGACTTCCCGCCATGGATGGCTAAATCTACGTACTACATATTACTGGAGCATATTTGTGAAGCGAGTAAAAATATGGCTCAATTTTTTTATGAGTAAGGCGTCTAAAGAAGAGATAAACTTGAATTCTACTACCAGTGAAAGTAAAAAAACTGATTTGATTGTGTCGGGTGATGGAACGTGGCACAAACGCGGATTTTCGTCTCTGTTTGGCGTCACATCGCTAATAGGGCATTTTACGGGCAAAGTTCTTGACGTACTTGTAAAAAGTTCTTACTGCAAGGCTTGTGAAGTTTGGGAAGATAAAAAAGACACGGAAGAATTTGAAGAATGGTATGAAACACACAAAGAAACTTATTCGGCGAATCATATAGGCAGTGCGGGAAAGATGGAGGTCGATGCTGTAATCGAAATGTTTCGTGGTTCGCGGGAAAATCTTGGAGTGAGATTTTTGTATTACGTCGGGGATGGAAATTCAAAGACTCTGGCATTGTTACAGCTACTCCTTATGGAGAAACTGTAGTGACGAAAAAAGAATGTGTTGGTCATATTCAAAAACGGATGGGCACCCGTCTACGTTCGTGTAAAAAAAAATAATAAAGGACTCGGCGGTAAAGGGAAACTGACTGCTAAATTGATTGACCAATTATCTGTGTATTTTGGCAAGGCTATTCCGTGACAACTCTGATTCGTTTGAAAAAATGAATGATGCCATTTGGGCTACGCTCTATCACAAGATTTCAACCGACGAGAAACCGCAGCATCACAAGTGTCCACGAGGTGCTGACTCGTGGTGCAAATATCAAAAAGCAAAGGCCGAGAAGAAGTTGAAGTCTTTCAAACACGATTACACTGCGTTGCCGAAGCAAGTCTTCGGTGCAATAAAACCTATTTATGAAAGTCTAACAAACGATGAATTGTTGCAAAGGTGCATTGGAGTTTTCACACAGAACAGCAACGAAAGTTTTAACCAAATCGTTTGGAAGATCATTCCGAAAACATTACCTGCCCGCTATACTACCGTCAGCATAGCCGCTTACATCGCTACTTGCACTTTTAACGAGGGAACATACGGTTTGCTAGCAGTCTTTGATGCCATGGGGATCAAGTTGGGACCACACGCCCACGCGTTTGCCACGGCCGAAGATTGTATTCGAGTCGAGAACGCTAACCGGCGATCCCTGGAAAACACTCGAGAGGCGAGGGTAGCTCGGCGGCAACTGAAAATGGCTTCAGATACAATTAATAAAGCGCAGGAAGGCGAACTATATGGCCCAGGAATGGACGACTATATAAGTTACAAAAAACAAAATTATCTGCATGCAAATCGTACTCAAAACTTTAAACTCGTTTCTCTCAAAACCATGTTTTCGAAGTCGGTGATCAATGTAACTCGAGAACGACTTCACCGATCGGGTTGAAATTTATATTACTTCTTCTATACATAGTTTTCCTCCGGATGAACGAAGGATTTTTTTTGGACAATTTTTTTTTATAGTCAATTTTTGTAAGTGAAATTTTGGTCAAAACAACACTTTTGACTTTTAACGTCCGCCATTTTGTGAAAAATGAAAATGTTTCAAAACCCTTCGTTCAACCGGAGCATTATATCATTAACTAAAGATTCCCCCCTGTTTTGTTGGTTTCAGATAATCCGTCACAGCGTGAGAGTGATCATCGCAAAACCTGTTTTTTTTGCAGCGTCCTCGGCCATTGATACGTATCGGCTTATTTTGAAACACATTTCTTTAAAAAAATTATATTGTTTACATTAAATATATATCTTTTAAACGGAAGAACTTTTGTTGTAAATTATTTTATCGTTTGGCCGAAAAAAAAAATCGGAAAAAGGCCTTTTTTAACGTTCCAACTAGACCTCACTCCTTAATAATCAATGGTCTGAAATTATTTCCAATGAATATGGGGTACCGCAGGGGTCAGTACTAGGGCCGTTGCTATTTATTATATATATAAATGATATAGTTAATTTGTGTACAGAGGAATGTGCAATAAAAATGTTTGCTGACGATACAGTCATATATGTAACTGGCAAAAGCAGCGCGGAAGTGGAGAGAAAGATGAATATGTTATTAAATATAGTGGAAAAGTGGATGGATAGAAATAAATTAAAAATGAATGTAGAGAAAACAAAATATATGATTGTCAGCAGTGTGAGAAAAAGTGCGAGTGAGAATATTGTACTCAAGTGTTTGGATGGAACGGAACTAGAGAGAGTGGAGACGATAAAATATTTGGGTATAATTATTGATGACAACCTACGATTTAAAGAACACTGTGAGTATATGTTAAAAAAATTGGTACAAAAACGAGTTTCCTAAATAGAGTAGGGCATTACGTATCTGCGTATACGAGATGTGTCATATATAAAGCAATTATCGCCCCGCACTTTGAATATTGTGCAACGCTGTTAGTGGGTATGGGAGAAACAGAGTTGAATACACTGCAGATCGTGCAAAACAGAGCGATGAGTCATATTGCAATGCAACCGATATACGAAGGTCGAAGATATGCTGAATGCGGTGCAATTTATGTCTGTGAGGCAAAGATTGTACTACAATGTATGTATATTTATATTTAAAGCAGTGAAAAATCTACTGCCCAAAGAACTGAAAAGTCGGTTACAAATAGTGAGAACGAGGAGTGGTAGGAAGACACGACAAGCGGAAAATATAGTAATGCAATTTCGGAGAACGCGAAGCGCACAAAAGAGTATGTACTATGACGGAGTGAAAATGTATAATGCATTGCCAGCTGATCTAGAAGGCTGTGAAAAAGTCGGGCAGTTTAAACGAATGTTAAAAGAATATGTTGTATCAACAATAAAGTGAGATGTACTTAGATTTAAGGAAATATGTAACAATATGTACAACAAATAGCTGAGAAAGCTAATAAACATCTCTCTCTCTCTCTCTCTCTGCCTCCCTCCCTCCCGGAATTTCTCCTATTAGATCTTTCCTTGCCCAACGGTCACTCACTTCTCTTTGCGTCAGTTTATCGAAGACCCAAAGGCCAACTCTTTTCCGACTTTCTTTAGTGCTATCATCGCCATAGTCATGCTTATTATAGCATTATTGTTACCGATGATCTTAACTGCAATCTACTTTCTAATAGTTACGAGTCTCGGACCCTTAATGATTTTTCTGTTTCTCAATCGCTTTATATAGTACCTTCCGGGCCGACTTTTCATTCAGCGTATTGTGACTTTTGGCTCGATGTGGTATTACTTGATGCTGAAAATATGCTCGATTAATTTTATAAATCAAGTGTTCCCTTCATTGCTGGTCACGACGTTCTAAGGCTTAGTTATAAGTTAGATGCTCCCGAGCTTTCTTCACGTCTCATTTATCGACGTTCTTTACGCACTTTTGATGAATGTGAATTTAACATTGAACTGGAAACGTTATTGCGCACTACGACACCTACCGATGATTTTTCGACCGATCCTACCACTATCGATAACCTAGTGGAATCGACGCTAACAATTGTATCCGATCTCTTCGATTCTCACGCGCCTCTTCGGTTTTTTCGTGTTCGCCGACGAGATGCATCGTGGTTAACTGATGACCTAAAATTGTTGATCCGAGAGCGTGACGCTTTATATCGTCGTTTTAAACGTTTGCGCTGTTCTAATAGTTTCGCAGCTTATCGTGGGTGTAGAGACCGTGTTACTTTAATGTTAAAACTTAATCGACAGCGTTGTTATTTTAATAGATTATTTAATATTTCAGAACCGTCTCGCCTGTGTAGGGAACTCGCGAACATGGGACTGGTTAAGTCGCAACATCCCTCGCCCTTCAATTTTTTCTCACCTGGTCAGCTAACTGCTCATTTCCTTTCCATTTCCGCACATTGTGAGCCTCTATCCCGAGAAAAATTTCGTGACTATGAGTGGCACCGGGGCCTTCGGCCGACCTATCATTCGAGTTCGGCGAAATTTTTCCGGCCGCTGTCTTGAAATCCATTACGGATAATTCCTTGTCTTCGTAATCTGTAAGTCTAAAACCATACTCTCTTATTATCTTGCAATCATTTTTAACCTCTCAATTAAACACTCTCATTTCGCATCTGCCTGGAAGCTGGCTTATATCCGTCCGTTATTGAAGGTGCGAACGCCTACTTTTCCATCTGATTTTAGACCCATAGCTAATTTGCCTTTCCTGTCCAAGGTGTTCGAACGTGTTGTCTTTTCCCAGGTGTCCGCTTTTCTCTCTACTCATAACGTTATCCATAACCGACAATCTGGCTTCAGGGAGGCCCATAGTACTCAGTCAGCACTCCTTCGCATCTCCGACGACATTCGACGTGGAATCGACCAGAAGATGATTACGATCATGCTTCTGTTTGATTTCACCAAGGCATTTGACACCGTCTGCCACCTGACACTGTTTCGTAAGCTTAAGCTTATTGGTTTCACTTCGGGTACCCTGGCCTGGTTCTACTCTTATCTTACTGGGAGGAGTCAGGCGGTGAATGATGGCTGTGGACATTGTTGTGAGTAGTTACCCACTACCATGGGGGTTCCGCAGTGCTCGGTTCTTGGGCCTCTCCTATTTTCTTTGTATATAAGTGATATTGATGCGGGGTTACGCTATTTCAGTATTATGAATTTTGCCGACGATACTCAGATTTATCTGCATTGCTACCCCTCGGATCTCCATGTTGCGGTAGTGAGGATTTCTCGCGATGCGAATGCCATAGCTGAGTTCGCTGCTAATAACCATCTCGCGTTAAATCCTTCTAAATCGAAGGCTTTGATCTTTGGCAGCTCAGGATATGTACGTTCCCTCTATCTAGCTACTTGTCCTAAGGAAATGGTCGGGGCATCATCTATTCCTTTTACTGATGAAGCGTGTAGCCTGGGTGTTTATCTTTCAAGTACTTTGTCCTGGAATAAGCACGTGTCATCTGTATCGCAAAGGGTTAATTTTGCTCTTCACCGACTAAAATTTCACCGTCGCTCTCTTTCCACTGAGCTTTGAGTAAAATTAATATCATCTCTCATATTCCCATATCTCGACTACTGCTGCCTCTTGCTTCTTGATCTTCCGGACTACTTGAATGGTAAACTCCAGTACCTCATCAACCAATGTATCCGTTTTATTTTTGATCTTAGACGTGACGATCACGTCACTGTGTACCGGCTTATACTAGGATGGCTGAGCGTTTATAATAGGCGAATATACTTTCTGGGCTGCATGACGTACCGGTATCCTCCACCTGCCATCGCCCACGTATCTTCGTGAATTACTCCCACTAACTGACCCAGCATTGCGTAGTTCTACACGTCTTCCTCTCTCTACGTTTGCGATTCTGCACCACATGACGGCTACTTATCGTAGATCGTTTGGCTTATCAGCCGCTTATTTCTGGCATTCTCTGCCTTCGTCTATTGTGCGAGCATCATCTCTTAGCATCTTCAAGGGTATGCTACATGACCATTTGCTGTCGATTGAGCGGTCCGAAACTTGATATGTAATTTTAAAAAAAGTTGGCTTTATTTGGTGTTGGGAGCGCTTTATGCATCTATGGATTTATGCATTTTTTCACATGTGTATTTCGCCAATTCGCTTAGTTTCAATTTAGATGTAATTGCGCATATTATTATTATATTATTATTGTTTTCAACTCATCGTTTGTATACTTTCTGTATTTGCCCCATAGCTTGCTAGGGCATATTAATTGCAATCAAATCAAATCAAATCTCTCTCTCTCTCTCCCCCCTTCCCCCATCTGTGAGTATCGCAACACGACGTCACTTGGGCTCCGCACTTGTAGATTTTTTCCTCCCGCTTCGTGCCCTCGGGCGTTTTTAATGCAGGCATAGCAAAGCTTAACCGTTGCTCTCGTCCGGGATACATTTGGTTCTCGAAATTTCAATCCTCACGTGCTTATTAGCTCGGATAAAAATTCGACGCCGGCATCTAAGCTCTTCACAAGCATTACGTCTCGTCCTTCGGCTTATCGGCTGTTCGGTCTTAGCCTTGGGAGTATTCCTGCTGCGCATGCGCCCCGCTCGTCAGTATCAGCTCCATTGACCACTCTACGAACGCACGCGCGTGAAATCGATTGGGTATCGATTATCGACTACCTGCGGTTCGACTATCTTTCACTGCCGCTCGCTCGAGGCTTGGACCGCATTACGACACCTCCATGTTGATAACTTATCGACTTATCCAAGACAGTACATCTCGGACGCCGGGATCACACGAACCAGAGATTAGTAGGGAGATGTACAACGCTCCCCTTTTCGGCGTGCCTCGCAAATGGCGCTAAATCGCGGTGGCGAGTTCGGGAATATGATTTTGTGTGCCTCGCCTCTGTCGAGGTTGCAGATTCCCTCGTAGCCGCGCGAGTCGTGAGCACCGCTCCAGTCGATATCGCAGTCAGCGTGCACACGAATGGGTAGCTCGGTGGGGGAAAAGTCTCTGCCCCTCGCTCGCTCGACAGGCGAACGGAGCGAGGTTTTCCGTCCGATCGATCTCGACATATGTGTGGCCGTACTGCGGATTGGAATATGCACTAAATGAATTTCAAAGAGAAAAACACGTATCGAGAAAATTGTTTTCTCTCGGTTGGCCGTTTATGCCGAGAATGCGGGTTAAAAAAATTAACGACGAACCGCGTTGAAAAATAAAACGCCGAAACGACCGTGGAAGGTTCAAAAAGAAATCTCGAGCCTTTGCCGCGGTCGTTACGGCGTTTTTTTTTTCAACAGTAAACATTATGAATAAGCGTGTATCATAAATGTTTTTCTATCCTCAATGAGCATCGTGGCTGAGTTGGCAGCATGACGGATTGACGATGCTTGCGGTCCGGATTCGATCGCTGGTTAATCAACCTTTTTTAATCTATTTTTTTTTCTTCATTTTATATTCAAAAAATTGTGAACTTACTTTCGCTTTAACTATTCTTGCCTGTCCAGGCATTATTTATGATATTTAATTCATATATGTTTAATTTAAAAAAAGACGTTGGCTACCGGGGATCGAACCCGCGTCGTCTGCACTCAGAGCCCGCACGCTGATAATCAACCGCGATACTCTTGTGATTGGAAACCTGCCTTTTACGTATACACACTTATCCAACCTTAAAAAAAATCGCTGCATACCAGTTGCATATTGTTTTTATGACCCCAAAGTATTATTGAATTTCGATATATTGATTTTTCGCAAAATGGTGCATGTTTAAAAATAAAGTTAAATTTTTAACAAAAAAAAGCCATAAAATCGTCGATAAAAAAAAGTAAGCCATATAAAATAAAAAATCCTACGTAGCTCCGTGGAGAAAGATGTTTCGAAGCTACTGTCAAAATTTCAAGTCGATCGGTAAAAATTTGCTCGAGTTATGTCTTCGGCTAGCTCAAAAAAGGCGCCTTGGCGCATATGCTGCGCAGCCGCCATTTTTAAATATTTTTTATTGAAAAAATTACATTTTGTACTTTTTTAGTATTGCTACAAAACCTACTTTACAGATTTTCGATTGATACTTTTATTCAGCCAAAATTAATTTCCGAAAATATGCCTATTTTGTTGTGTGCTATTGTGATTTCCCCCCTTAAGGCGTCTGGCCACCTTGGCCGATCGAAAATGGGTATTTAAAAAAAATAATAATAAACTCAAAAGTACGGGCCGGAATATTTTTATTTTTTTGTACACAACGTCAGAAAGGGCTTTAAGAATAACGTTAATAAATTTCCGTTCAAAATATTAAAAAATGGCGCTGTTATGCACATTGCTGCGGAGGCCCTCCGCACGATACGCGCGGTCGTTGTCCCAGCTGTTACCCGATCATGTCACATCTGCAAAACAAATCAGCTCATCCGTGCGTAGTGTCGCTACAATGTAGCGTAGCGGTTTTTTTCTCGACCATTAAAAAAATTATGGTGAGCCGAAGAAAAAAATTTGTATTTTTCAACGAAATTATGGCTCACCATAATTGTTTTAATGGTCGAAAAAAAACCGCTACGCTACATTGTAGTGACACTACTCACGAAGGAGCTAATTTTTTTTCAGATGTGGCATGACCGCGTATCAGCTGGGACAACGACCGCGCGTATCGTGCGTAGGGCCTCCGCGGCAATGTGCATAACGGCGCCATTTTTTAATATTTTGAACGGAAATTTATTAACGTCATTCTTAAAGCCCTTTCTGACTTTATCTAAAAAATAAAAATATTCCGACCCATACTTTCAAGTTTATTATTTTTTTTAATATACCCATTTTTCGGTCGGCCAAGGTGGCCAGACGCCTTTAAAGAATCTCGTACGTGTTAGCGAAAACCGGCAGAAAATTATGAGGCAACTCGTCCACTTCTTTGATGTTCGCTATTTTGGACCATCGTTCGTTTGTCTATCTGAGGTCTACACTTTCGAAGTTTGTATCCTCGATATATATGTCTTTTTCCTATAGATGGTATTACCAATATTAGATACTCACGTCTTTCTATTTCGGAGATTTGGATGTTATAGATTGTTAGAATCTGTATTTGTATGACTCAAACTGCAGACAATCTGAATACACGTTCTCGAATAAATGAGCTCTCGAATAAATAATCCTTTGGTGTAATAGTTATTCAATTTCGTCATCGGCCGAAGGATAACATTTTGAATAATTTACAGTTCGTTACTTTGAGTTTATAATTCTGTCATTTCGAAATCTTTGTCGTTCTATATTTGGCCTTTCAAAGCTTTGACCCCTATCCCAATGTGAAATGTGTTGAAAAAAATGCCGATCGAGAAAGACTCAAAGTTCTCTTCGAGCCTTTCTCGATCGTTTCAGCACTTTTCTTCAACAATTTTTTAAATTAATTTTCTAAGGTGGAAAGTACCCAGATAGACAGATATATGCGTCCGGCGGGGCGAACGACTGCGTGTTCGGTCGCGTCGACGATACCCGCGGCATCCTTGCTGCGGCCGGTCCCCTCGCTCGTGCCGCTGTTCTATTGATGGCCTGCCCTTCTCGCGCCCTTGGGCTTCCTCGGGTGCCTCTTGCCGCTGCGGCTGCTGCTGACGACCACTTTCCTTTTTGTTGTGGCGCCAAAATTTCTTCTTTGTAACTGTAAAAAATAAATAATAAAATGTACAAATAAAATACATTACTCACACAAAGTAAGGGATATTCGAAAAATTCCGAATTTTTGTCTGATTTTCAACAAGGGATAACTCGGAGAAAAATGGTTGTACAGAAAATAAAAAAAGGAAATTATAGCTTCAAGTATCTAGTTTTCAGATCTGGACTGTAATTTTTTTTAGCGTGGGTGATTTTCTTGTAATCATTCGAAAACCAACGAAATTTTTTTCCAAATTTTTGCTCGTCTATAAAATGGTCTGTCCACTTCAAATAATTTTTTTTATCATACGACTATAAAAGTCTTTTAGACAATTTAATCAGCTTTAATTTGACCTTTTAACGAGCTCCGTACGATGATTTCGAGCGGAGTAATCGTCGATCAAAGCAAAAAAGTCCATTTTAACTTTGACAATCAATTACTCGAGACCTAATGATCGTACAGAAAATAAAAGTAGGGTTTTGGAAACTACAAAACATGCTCTATGACATGCAATTAGGGGCTGTTGATAAAACATTTTATTTTCTGTACGATCATTAGTTCTCGAGTAATTGATTGTCAAAGTTAAAATGGACTTTTTTGCTTTGATCGACGATTACTCCGCGCCAAATCATCGTACGGAGCTCCTTAAAAGGTCAAATTAAAGGTAATTAAATTGTCTAAAAGACTTTTATAGTCGTATGATAAAAAAAATTATTTGAAGTTGACTGGCCATTTTAAAGACGAGCAAAAATTTGGCAAAAAAATTTCGTTGGTTTTCGATTATTACAAGAAAACCGCTCACCCTAACAAATTTTACAGTCCAGATCTGAAAACTAGATACTTGAAGCTATAATTTCCTTTTTTATTTATTTTTTGTACGACCATTTTTCTCCGAGTTATCCCTTGTTAAAAATCAGCCAAAAATTTGGAATTTTTTAAATATCCCTTAATTTGTGTGAGTAGTGTATTTTATTTGTACATTTTATTATTTATTTTTTACAGTTACAAATAAGAAATTTTGGCGTCGCAACAAAAAGAAAAGTGGTCGTCAGCAGCAGCCGCAGCGGCAAGAGGCACCCGAGGGAGCCCAAGGGCGCGAGAAGGGCAGGCCATCGAAAGAACAGCGGCACGAGCGAGGGGAGCGGCCGCAGCAAGAACGGCGCGGGCAAAGACGTTGTAAGAAATAGATCGACAACACATACTTTAAAGTACGGGATCTGCGTCGACCAACTTTGCGGGGAGGGCAGGCGCGTCCGATATAGCGCGACCAATCAAATTGCTCATCGTTACACGCACACCACGAGACGGCTTCTCGGCGGTGTTCGGAAGTTTACGGCTAGTGTCGTGACGGTGCAGCGGTGACGACAGACCTATCCATATAATTCGTTACCAATAACGTTATAATAATTATATTCGTCATAATTAAATCAATTTCGATCGTATATCTTACGGTCAGAGTAATAAATTGACAATTATTACATTGACCGTAACATATACACCTAAGGAAGTATGGGAATGTAAAATAAAACTGTTAAATCAAATACATTTATTCAAAATAATAGTGTACATTGGCACTATTTATAACTTTGCATCATAACCTACGTAATTAATCTTCATCGGATTACATAGTATTAATCAGTTCCTGAACCTCTGTCTGACAATAAACAATATTTTTTTAAACAAACCACGAAAGCATTTCGAATTAGTCACCTCTAAATAAAGTAATTTTATTCAGTTTTTGGCGTTGGGACAACTTAAATGAAAAGGATATATTGGTGAAAATCTATTTCTGGAAAAATAGTTTTCCCAATTAGGGTTTTCATCGCTTTAGCTAGTAAGTACGGGGTAGTAATTTACGCACAAGCGAATACTAATGACGCGCACGGTGGCCGAATGCACACTGAACGGGCATTCGACGCCGGTTTAACAGTAGAGGTCATCTGACCGCTGTGTGGTTCGAGGGGCAAGCCTAGCGGTCGAGCGCGTTGTCGGTCTATATCTTATAATGTCTTTGGGCGCGGGTATCGTCGACGCGACCGAACCCGCAGTCGTTCGCCCCGCCGGACGCATCTTGAAGTTGCTCAAAACGAGCGGGCGTTCCAAATTTTGGTGCAAACAGTATTGAAAAATATGACAAAACATTAATGTTTCCCCCAATACGTAAATGAGTTTTTACTTTTCCCCTTAGAAAATTAATTTAAAAAATTGTTGAAGAAAAATGCCGAAACGATCGAGAATGGCTCGAAGAGAACTTTGAGTCTTCCTCGATTGGCATTTTTTTCAAAACACATTTCACATTGGATAAGTATGTTTCGGCATTTTTTTCAACACATTTCACATTGGGATGGGGGTCAAAACTTTGAAAGGCCAAATATAGAACGACAAAGATTTCGAAATGACAGAATTATAAACTCAATATAACGAACTATAAATTATTCGAAATGTTATCCTTCGACCGATGACGAAATTGAATAACTATTACACCAAAGGATTATTTAATCGAGAGCTCATTTATTCGAGAACGTGTATTCAGATTGTCTGCAGTTTGAGTCATACAAATACAGATTCAAACAATCTAGAACATCCATATCTCCGAAATGGAAAGACGTGAGTATCTAATATTGGTAATACCATCTATAGGAAAAAGACATATATATCGAGGATACAAACTTCGAAAGTGTAGACCTCAGATAGGCAAACGAGCGATAGTCCAAAATAGCGAACATCAACGAAGTGGACGAGCTGCCTCATAATTTTCTGCCGATTTTCGCTAACACGTACGAGATTCTTTAACGCGTTACCCCCACTTGTAGCGCAAAAAAAGGCCTTTTTCATGAATTTTTTAAAAAAGAAACTACAAAACCTTTTTAATCGATCAATATAACATCTCAAAGAACACATCTTGAAGAGCTTTCAGTAATTTTTTTATTGAAAAGTATTACATTGTTTAGTGGCAAATGGCCGTCAATGAAATAATATTTTTATATACACGGTTTGCGGTGACCAACATTGCGGCGAAGTGGATCATCTGAAAAAAAAATGCGGATGGATTTAGTCAAATATAAGTATAAACTCGTCTTCAATCGAAGGATTTTAAAAAATATTCATTTTTCACAAAATGGCGGACAGTCAAAGTTAATGGTTCGATTTTAACGAAACAAAACGGCCGTTTTTTGGCTATAAAACGGCCATTTTTTTCGAAAAAAAAAAATCGAACGATTAAAGACTACATTTTTATGTATTAAATAAGCCTGCAAAATTTCAAGAAGATCGGTGCATTAGTGTTCGAGTAATCTTGGTCACCGACTTCAGAAATGCCATTTTGAGAAAAACGCGTTTAAAGTTTCAACTAGCCGGTCGTTTACACAACGGATTCTTCTCTTTCAACGCTCATATCTCAGTCAATTTTGTTCGGATCGACTTGAAATTTTCAGGACATATTCTCAGATACTTATACTTCAAAAAAATGCAATAAAATAAAAAATCGATTTTTTTCAAAATCGCAAGTGGGGGTAACCCCTTAAAGGCGTCTGGCCACCTTGGTCGATCGAAAAATGGGTATATTAAAACAAAATAATAAACTCGAAAGTATGGGCCGGATTATTTTTATTTTTTTACATAACGTCAGAAAGGGCTTTAAGAATAACGTTAATAAATTTCCGTTCAAAATATTAAAAAATGGCGCCGTTATGCACATTGCCGCGGAAGCCCTCCGCACGATACGCGCGGTCGTTGTCCCAGCTGTTACCCGGTCATGTCACATCTGAAAAAAAATCAGTTCATTCGTGAGTAGTGTCGCTACAATGTAATGTAGCGTTTTCTTTTCGACCATTAAAAAAATTATAGTGAACCATAATTTCGGTGAAAAATACAAATTTTTTTCTTCGGCTCACCATAATTTTTTTAATGGTCGAAAAAAAAACCGCTACGCTACATTGTAGCGACACTATTCACGAATGAGCTGATTTTTTTTGCAGATGTGACATGACCGGGGTACAACTGGTACAACGACCGCGCGTATCGTGCGGAGGGCCTCCTCGGCAATGTGCATAACGGCGCCATTTTTAACGGAAATATATTAACGTTATTCTTAAAGCCCTTTCTGACGTTGTGTAAAGAAATAAAAATATTCCGGCCCATACTTTTGAGTTTATTTTTTTTTAATACCCATTTTCGATCGGCCAAGGTGGCCAGACGCCTTAAAGTCTTTAAGAGGGGATATACATTTACAACAATCAAAAAATCAATTTCTATTCTTTAAGGGATAACACCACTCTAAGAATTTTGAAAAATCGTTTCCATTTATCTTCAATAATACTTTGGGGCCATAAAAACAATATGCAATTGGTATGCAGCGAATTTTTTTTAAGGTTGGATAAGTGTGTATACGTAAGGCAGGTTTGCAATCACAAGAGCCTCGCGGTTGATTATCAGCGTGCGGGCTCTGAGTGCAGACGACGCGGGTTCGATCCCCGGTAGCCAACGTCTTTTTTTAAAGTAAACATATATGAATTAAATATCATAAATAATGCCTGGACAGGCAAGAATAGCTAAAGCGAAAGTAAGTTCACAATTTTTTTAATATAAAATGAAGAAAAAAAATAGATTAAAAAAAGTCGATTAACCAGCGATCGTATCCGGACCACAAGCATGGTCAAGCCGTCACGCTGCCAACGACGCTCATTGGGATAGAAAAACATTTATGATACACGCTTATTCATAATGTTTACTGTTGAAAAAAACGCCGTAGCGACCGCGGCAAAGGATCGAGATTTCTTTTTGAACATTCCACGGTCGTTTCGGCGTTTTATTTTTCAACGCGGTTCGTCGTTAATTTTTTTAGCCCGCATTCTCGGCATAAACGGCCAACCGAGAGAAAACAATTTTCTCGATACATGTTTTTCTCTTTGAAATTCATTTAATGTATATTCCAATCCGCAGTACGGCCACACATACGTCGAGATCGATCGGACGGAAAACCTCGCTCCGTTCGCCTGTCGAGCGAGCGAGGGGCAGAGACTTTTCCCCCACCGAGCTACCCATTCATGTGCATGCTGACTGCGATATCGACTGGAGCCGTACTCACGACTCGCGCGGCTACGAGGGAATCTGCAACCTCGACAGAGGCGAGGCACACAAAATCATATTCCCGAACTCGCCACCGCGATTTAGCGCCATTTGCGAGGCACGCCGAAAAGGGGAGCGTTGTACATCTCCCTAATAATCTCTGCACGAACTTCCTCGTTGATGACTTACCGACTGATCTACGACGGTACATCTTTTCAGTCTCACATATAGATTATTACGGCGTGTTAAAGATAAAGCCCCAGTAGCTGGATACAAGTATGCTTGGTACAGAAACGGAAAAAAATTATATCAGAAAAACCGATGGCGAACAGCGTATTGAAGTTAAGTCCGAGGACGACCTGGTCACCACCGGTTGACTCCCCGCTCAGTATGGTGCAGCCCGTTCTGCACACTCGCCCCTTCACAGTCAAGCCTGTACTTCCTCATCTCATTCGGCTCTAAGCCGGTAGCCCAGCTTAATTCGAGCCCTCTTCTTGCCTACACTGATTGATAAAGAGCGACTTTCAATGTTTCAAAATTTCAAAATAAAATGTTTTCAACCATTTGCTTGCCTAGGAGCTAGCGGGTGGAAATTGAAATTGAAATTGAATTTAATCGTATCATTTCTGTCATGTGTGAAGTGGCAATCTTTGTGGACTTTTCTGACTTTCTTGCAGTATTCTTGTGGTATTCTCGTCGGATCATTATTTCATCTTAATTAAATGGTATGTGACGGTATTATCCTACTATCTACGCAACCTTAATTCAATGTTATATTCGCATCGCATTATGATTCTCACTTCCTTCAAGTGGTTATATTGTTTTATATCATTTCGTATTACTTTGTATTATATTACCTTGTATTATCATTTAAATTATCTTACATTGTATCTTAATTTGCCCGAAAGTATAATTGGGCCATAATAAATGTATCAATCAATCAATCATTCAATCAATCTCTCTCTCTCTCTCTCTCTCTCTCTCTCTCTCTCTCTCTCTCTCTCTCTCTCTCTCTCTCTCTCTCTCTCTCTCTCTCTCTCTCTCTCTCTCAGAAATTTCATGTATGTCGGGAACGTGCTTCAAATGTAAGAAGGATGTCGTAAATGTAGCATTGAAATGTTCGGACTGTAATAGAATTTTTCACCCGGGGTGCGCGAAAAATCACTTAGCTACTAGATCAGCTAAACCCTGTTGCATACAAAATTTTGCCCTTCCATCGGAAATAATAACCGGCACTCTTAACACAATGTCACAAAATGTGCTTACTGGATCTCCCCCGGGGGGAGCTTCAACCACTACCTCGGCGGGTATAGATTCAATATCTGTTTCGACTCTGGATATCATGCTGCACAAAATTCTCATCGAGCTTTCTTTTTTTCGTGAACACGAAGAAAAGACGAATGATGAGTTCCGAGCGCTGTTAGAACGTATACCAGCGATAGCTTCCACACTAAATGATCACTGTGTTCAGATCGCAGCGATTAAACAAGACCACATAAGACTTACAAACGAAGTAAATTTTTTGAAAACTCAAAGTGCGAAATCGCAGGGCTCGTCAACTAATTTGAGTGATTTAATCATTAGCGGAATACGATTTGATCCGTCTATTCCTGCTGAACAAGTTGTCAAAAAGATTTTTGAGATACTCAATGTTGGTGGACTATCTGCCCATATTCTATCAATCAGGAAAGTAAACCGTAATAACAATGCAGGAGTAGCCGAGGCTTTTACAAGATCGAAGGTTTCGTACATCATTTCGCTCACTTTAAATTCCGTGAGAAGCGTAGTCCTTAATAAAAACAAAATAAAGAAAGATCTAAAATAGTCCGAGGTTTATCCAAACTGCGATGATGCGATCAAAAACTTTAATATTTACGTAGATGAGCTCCTTCCATCGGTTACATACAAACTGTTAAGACTCGTCAAACAGAAAGCTGCAAGTGTCGGCTTTATGTATGTGTAGCCTAAAAAAGGAAATATTTACGACAGGCAAACTGATGGTCAACCTCCGCTTAAAATAAATTCTCTTGAAGACCTTCATTCAGATGAGGTTTGACTGTCCGTGTCTACCATGAGACGCCTGGATTGCGACTTATCGTCGGTTTCCAGTGTCCACCCATTGCCACTCACTCGTAATACATTAAAAATAGTTCAATTTAATTTCTTTCACATCATCAGCATAGCTGAAGCTTGGTTGCATCATTATGCATACGATGCCTTAGTTAACTTAAACAATTACTTTTTAATTCGAAATGACAGAGAAGGAAAAGAAGGTGGGGGCGTTGCATGTTTTATTCATTGTTTTCTTAAAGCTCAGCTCCTGGCGTAATCACCAAACGATTTATTCTAATGCTCCGGAATTCATGATCATGCGAATTTTCCAGGATCTATCTCAGCCTTCGTTATTTGCATCGGTATATCGTCGGCCCAAAGGACGTTTTTTAATGGCTTTATTGAAGCATTTCATCGTCGTTCGCATGCTTATAACCATTTTATCATTTCGGGAGATTTCAATTGTAATTTATTGATTGACTCGTTTGATTCGGAATCTCTAAGAAATTTGATTGCGTCATCTGCCCTGCATTTAGTTCCATCTCAGGCCACTTTTCATACGGCTACGAGCAATTCATGGCTCGACGTAATGTTAGTTGATGATGAGGATAAGCTAGTCTCTTTTAAAAAGTCGGATACCCCATTCATGAATGGATATGATCTCTTGGAGCTGTGTTATAGGTGTGCTTTTCACATATCAACAATGTGTTCGCCGTAAGAGCATGGTTACCTTATGGTACCTCATGGTACCTCATCTATTGATTTACGTATTACGTCTTTTTCTGATTCGCTCTCCAAGGCCATGGATACTGTTGCTCCTTTTCGTAGCTTTCAAATAAGCAAACCGAAAATTCCGTGTCTCTCTGAGACTTTGAGGAATAGAATTAAGGAACGTTCCAAATTATATAAATCGGCTAAACGTGCAAACAGCTTGATGGGGTTTGCTCTTTATAGACAGTGCAGGGATTCTTTGATGAACGATCTAAGGGCAGCAAGAAATGAATACCATTTGAGAGTACTTACTCCACTCTTCGACCCCTCTAAGTTATGGAGGGAGTTGGCTCGACTGGGTCTCATCAAAATTGAGTGTGGTTCTCCACTTCATCATTTTTCTCCCGCGATTCTCAACGAACATTATGTCAATATATTCAGCTCTGATCAAGTATTGAGACCTGAAGATAATTTTCGATTCCTCGAGCATTCCTTCGACTAATTCAATGTCTCTAGCTGCTGGTCCAGACGGTATATCGATGTTTAGTATGAAAAAGGTGTCTAGTTTCTTTTACGCGTAACTCTTCGATTCTTCGAGTCAGCTGTTGCTCTACGTTTCACGGCTTGCGGGCTGTTCCGATGCTGCGTTGACAAGATCGCTTCCTTGTGACGTAGCTTGCGGGCGGTGATTTCGTACGTACTTGTATGTTATGTACATGATAATGATTACAACAAGGATTAATATGCTTATGGAATAATTTCCGATAATGTGTTTATAAATACAGGGTCGTGATCGGAGTCGTATCATTACTTAATTTTGTTTCAAATTCTCGATCCGTTCTCCTATTTTGTTTATTTCCGCTGGATCATTTATTATTTCGTGAGGTATACTAGTTTATAGTGGCGGACGTTGTAGATCTACTTCGTCAAACAGACACGATAGATTATACAGTGGTAGAAACGTTATAGTTTCTTCCTGATTTGTTTCTCTTAACGTTTCGATTTTAAAATCGTCGGACGTGACGGAACATTTCCCGTCCAAAGCCAATATTCCTGTACCAGCTATAGTTGTATGTTCTAATACGGATTGTTAATTTATCTTTAGCGCTTTAGTTTCGGGTGCCACGTACAACCAACGTCTTTCTTTTTCCAAGGTGATAGTCATCGAATTTTTTATTCTCGCCAAGCGACGAGTACAATTTGAAGTTTCTGGACTTTTGCCTATAAGCGTGGTTATCTCACACGGTGCCTTAGATCGTATTACTTGTTTCTAGCATGCTTCGGATGACAGTAATATTGGGTATTTTTATTTTCACAAGCCGCTAATTCATTTTCAGTTAGCGTCAAATAATCTCTATGTTCTCTGTTTATGATTACAAATTTCATCGACGTTTCTATAAATTGTAAATTATTTAGTTCTATTCGTACGGGCAAGGATAAACTTTGTTAACACTGTATTTGATAGTTTCGATTAAAGGTATTCTCAGAACTGGTACTAGAGTGCTTTTGTAGTAGGAGCCTTTTTATGTAACATTTAATGGGTCGCTCATGAATCGCATCACATTAATGCTCATTAATCGCGAAACATTAATGGGTCACTCATTTTCTCGCGTTTGACTGACCTCGGGAAATTAAGTCCTTTCGACAAATGCGGTAGTGCTTCCTTCAGATATGCTGCCAATTGTCTAGGTGACAATATGGTCGGATTAACTATTCCTTTCGGCAACCCTACTAGGAAAGGCTCTCGTAAACGTATATCAATTAATAATGATTCTACGATTACGCTACTTGCGGTTAATTTTTCGTCGTTTTTTGCCTTGTTGATATATCCATTACTCAATTAGTAACACCGTGATGTAATTCCGCTACGATTCGTTTTAGGGCATTTTCGATAGCCGTTTAACGACTCTTAGTTCGATTGAACATTTCAATCGAAGATTTTTTAATGAAACATTTTTTTTCAGCACATCTTCGGTCGTTTTTTGCTTTTCTGTTACTCGGATAATCTGTTCGTTTATTTTCCGAGCGTCTTCTGCGTCTATATTATCCGTTATTGATCATATTATCGATCCTAATCCGTCGATTAAACCTCTCTTAATAATTCTTCTCTTTGTTCCTGTAACGTCGAAAATTGATTCTACTTCGTTTTCTATTTTCGTTTACAAATTTTCAAGGGAATCCGCTAATAAGTTGCATAAATCGTATTGCGGATTCCGGTAACAACTTGAATTATGGGATTTATCCCTTGTTTTTCTCTGTGCATGTGAATCATTTTTTCATGGTTTTGTCCAAATATTCTTTCTTTCTATCGTATTCTTTTGCACGTGAAATACTCCGCGTTTCCACAGTCCAGACGGTGTCTGGTAGCAGAAGTATGTCCGGAATAGATGTACTAGAGCGGTTCTAACCCAGGCATCTCAGGGGGGAGCGGGGCGGCGGGGTCCAGCGCGGGGAAGGCAAGTGCCTGGCGGCGGAGGGGGGGGGTCCAGTGCGGAGACGTGACGTCATGCCATGGGTCTCTGTGGAGGGGGTAGCCATGTGGTCCGAAGAGCGACTGTCGGGAGGGGGAAGCCGTCGTCGACGAGTGTTTTGTGGGGGCGGGGGTCAGGTAGTGGTGAGTGAGCGTTGAAAACCCATAAAGCTCCTAATTTATTGTAGGCATAAAAAGATTAGCATCGATGCAGTGTTTTTTTTTCTACACTATTTAGTCCGTGTGAAAATAAAACTCACACACATACGATGTGTGCATGCAATGGTCATATATGGGTAGGAAAAATTCGTTAATTTGAAGCGATACATGAAGGGGACAGCTTTTCAATGCTGTTTATTTATGTGATGCAGGTGTGATGCGCTTGGTTTCGTTTCCGAAATCTTTAAAATGTTTGTATGCGTGTTCACTCCTGTCACGACTTTCGCCGATACCCGAGACAGGTCCTGACAAGTCGGCAGTTCTCGGAAAAACTATAAACTTTAGAGATCTATTGTAAAAGCGTTTTTGACCCCAGATGGGCCACCGGAGCACAGCTGCACTCTGGAAAAAAATCTAGCCAGACTCATCAAGCATTGACTTTTATGATCTCCACACATTTTCGAATTGCCACGTATGCGCAACTTGCCTCCAAAACATAGATGAATACGACGTATTTTCGTGGGAATAACTATCAACTTTAGGAGTCCATCGTCAAAGGCCTTTGATGCCGATAGACCACTTGAGCACAGCTGCAGGACTCATAAAATACATCTTTCAACCCGATGTATCCCGACTTGTTTTCTATGTCGTTTCTTCCTCGGGCAGTCTATACCAACACGATATCGGGAAAAAAGTCCGGTTTTTCCACGAGATATAGGGGATAGCCGAAATTTTTCTTCCGAATAGAGAACCATTTCTATTTTATTTTTGACGTGACAACGTCTTATAATTCGATGGAGCCGGCTGCACGCACGAAAAAACATGACTCATGCGGCGTTACCTCGCTCTGAGGCGTTCCATTTAAGGTTTGAAGTGCAAGCGAGAGCGCGGAACGAGCGACAAAGAGGCACAATCGGCCTCCGCGTTCGGCAGCGTTCGACATCTGTCTCTCTCCTACTTGAGTGATGGCCTCTGCACACTGCGAGCGACGAGCGACGAGCGATGAGCGATATCCAAAGGCAACGTCACTCTCATAGAGCATTTCCGTCATACTCGAGCTCTCATTGGATATCGCTCATCGCTTGTCGCCCATCGCGCGCAGTGTGCAGAGGCCATGAGCGATGCGTCCGCGTGGACAGCTGCTATACAATAATACATTTACATGTTTTCGTCAAGTATGAAGTGCAGTGAAAAGTGAATGTGGTGTCAATTGTTTATAGCAACGATAATTGCGGTGATAAAGGTAATGATTCTTTCGATATTAAATATATGTTCAATGATATATTGTCGAATATTCGTGCTTTCATCATTAAAATAAATAGCATCGGTCCGCTAGTGCAGCGATTGGAGGTTATGCTATAATTGACAAAACTATAACAATAAGTTAACAGAACTATTTCACGATGAGTAAAAAATCAATTGCTTTACTATTCGATCGAAATAATTATCGAGCATAGCTATGATTTCAAAAAATTAAAACATAAATGTTAAATCTTCCACATATCATAACAATGTGTCTGAAATGACAGGTTGGACCAGCCAGCCGTCAAAGGGAACAATTTTCTCCTATATCAAACACCATGGAGCCTAGATACCAGGAGGTTCAGCGAGGCCTTTCAACTCGTCCCCAAAACGAGAACGAGAAAGGATGGCGCTGGGGTGCTCCGCAACCTATATGTATATAGATATACGCTAAACATAGGTGTGATCTAAGACAGATGACAGATGATGTACCTAACCCTCATTAGTGTTAAGGGATAACACCACTCTAGGACTTTGGAAAGACGTTTTCTTTCCTAAAAATACTTTGAAGTCATAAAAACAATATGCAATTGGTCCTGTAACAAATTTTTTTATTTAAAGGTTCAATTATCGATTTGGCCGCAGCGCCTTGGACCGCGCGCTGAGTTGCTCGTACAACTTTAAACGCGTTTTTCTCGAAACCACTTTTTTCGATCTCGGAAGACGGATTACTCGACCACCTTTGCATGCATCGATTTTGATAGCACTTTTTTCGATCTCGGAAGACGGATTACTCGACCACCTTTGCATGCATCGATTTCGAGGTTGAAATTTTGATGGCAGCTTCACAATTATATTCTTTATGGGAGTACGTATCCGTTTTTTTTTATTAAATGTAAACTTCTTTTTATAAACAATTTACTGCTTTTTTGGCAAAAAATCGATTTATTTCCTTCAAAATGCGCTGTTTTTGCAAATCTGAAAGCAAATTTCTAGGTAGTCTCATAGCTAGAAATATATAAATTATCATTTTTGTTGGTTTTTATTTCAGGTCTTATATTTTACGAGAAAACCGTTCTCCCGTGAAGCTATATGTAAAAAAAACACGTTTTTCTAGATGGGCTGTATCGCCGCCATTTTGAGTTTGAGATCGTTTCTCGCTTTTGCGTTTTTTTTTCCGAACCGTCATGAGGAAATTATGAATCGGCGGATATTTCGACGTTTGATGTCACGATTGGTCTGTCGTGAGGTTAGAAACTCATCCGATCACTTTCACCTCGTTGACCAATATATTACTATATATGTCGGTCGCGCTGCACCCCAGCGCCATTACTTCGGGCCATTTTCGGGGACGCTTTTTTCAGCGCCTTTGCATTGCCGCTGAACCTCCTGGTATCTAGGCTCCATGTCAAACACATTGAGGCGGGCTTTTTAAAAGCTAGAGTTACAAAAATTTTAATGATGTTTCCAAATTTTTAATTTTAAATTTAAGATTTATGAACAATAATTTAATCACAGTTTATTCTTATAATAAATTATTCAAAATTATTACTTTTTTACAACAAATTACAATTAAATTTCCACAAATAATTAAGTAACTAATTGAACAACAACTTTTATTCAGTTTACTTGCTGAAAGAAATAATGTCAATACAAAATTTATTATTATAAAATAATAAAACCAAAAATTAAATTTTAACAGTCGAGTAGAAATTTAAACAATAAATTTTATTCAAGTATTTTGTAAATTTAAAATGATTTTCTGAACGAAGAATTTTATGAAAAAATAAAAGTTGTAAAACAATTGCTCAAAGCACATTCATACTTGTAAAAACTATGTACATTGTAAAAATAAATAAATAAAAATTGACATAATTGTATTTATGCGTACAAATAAATGTAACTTGATCCATTCAATTGTGATTTCCATTTACCTCCTTCTCTATATCCATACAAAATATCTATCAAACAAATAAAATAAAAATTTTCTTTTGAAAAATGAAACCATTCCATCAGTATTTTCTTATGACGTTGTCACGTTCAACTATCGTCAGTAAACCGACTTTACAGACGACCGATTTTTTTTAGGTATGCTGGATCAAGCCGGTGTTAATGCCAGCATTTTGTACAATTTCCTACCGGAAAATGAGATGCGAAATCGTCGAGAATTTTTAAAAGATCTGGCTCTATCGCTTATAAAGCCACATTTACAAGAGCGTGTGACGCGGCCCGGATTGCACCGGTCTCTAGCAAATAACATCCGCGAAATCTTATCGGCGACCGAAATCAAGGCAGGACCAACGCTTAAGTCGGATAAAATGGATAAACGGAAGCGGTGCTATTATTGTAAAACAGAAAAAGATCGAAAGACGCAGTACTGCTGCGTCAAATGTAAAAAAGCCGTATGCGAAGAACATCGCGTCGTTTGCTGTGTTCAATGTATAGAATGATTATAATTATCAATTAAAATACTGTTAGATTGAGAATCGTAATAATATGTTATTGTAATAACTTTTTATGGTAAAAAAAGAAAAAAAAAAATGTTGTTGCTAATAAAATGTGTAAAAAGCAATATACATTGTGCGTAATTTATTGCCCATTTTCATGTCCAAAACTTAAGCACTTAACTTTAAATTAATGAAACAAAATATTTTTTTTCTTAAAGATACAATCTTTACCTTTAACTTCCAGTTTGAAAAATTACGGTACCTTTTTTTTCGCTGAGTTACAATTTTTTTGGTAAATCAAAATTTTTTTCCAAATTTTTTTATTTATTTAACAAAAAAATGTATGAAAAAATTTATTTTTCAGAAATTTTACAAATGAAACTTTAAAATGAATGTTTTAAGAAGTAGCCTGAATTTTTTAAAAATTTTCTGAGTACATTAAGGGGATGAAATAATGGCCAGACGCGAAATACCCACGTTTGCAGACGAGAGGTGCGAAAAAAACGTTTGCAGACGAAGTGTTAAATGTATAATTGGCACGTTGTCGCGGAAAATATCTTTTATCCGCAGTGCTAGATTTTTTAGTTCTTCGACAAGCCACGATACACAATCAGCACTCCGACGTGAGTGATATGAAGATAATGAATCGTCATACGAACAACGCACATAGTATCCGATGCTAAATACTTCATAATGTTGATACATATCTTTCGCCAGGTTCTCCCCATCGGTCTTTGCCAGCACACACTCCAAATCAGCATACACGATGAAAGGATGTCGCTCTTTCCTGCTAAAGTTGCTGAACTGGAGCCACTTATTGGTGTCGTTTGGTAGTCGAATTGCACAGTGGTTTATTGTCCCACAATCGACCTCGTGCGATTGCAATTTTTCCTCAGAACCAAAATAGTGCAAACACCTGCAAAAAAAAATATTGTTTTGTTTAATTCGTCAAGCATATGTAATTATATATATATATATATATATATATATTATGGTAACTATATACCGATCACAGATATATGTTTTATGCTCCATTTTGGTTAGTTGTGCCCTCACGAGTCTCGACAGATTCTTAATCCATACGAAGTACCCCACATTGTTGTCCTCAGTATCTTGCATGTACAGCAAATTGATGTGCTTTTCCTTCTTGTGTTGAGTGACTCGTATTGGAACAAAGTCCTTTTTGGTGGTGGTGGTATATACGTTGATCGATACATTGTTATTAAATGCAAATTTTTTAATCTGATGTATCGTCACCGGGAATTCAATATCCTTCAGATTCAGCACTGTTGAATAATGAGGGTAAGAAGATGGACGGTCACTGTGTCGTTCAGCTGGGTATAGAGCAGCGACAACTGCCCACGCGAAACATGCGTTATCGTTGGATTTGATGTTAACCACAGGCCTCTTCAACATTATTTCCCGCGGCAATGATATGGAGCACCCAGCACGCATCGGATTATACTTATTCACATTTATCGTGAGGTTAAGTATTTTCCGTAGAGCCCAGCCACTGTCTCGTTCTTGAAATTCGTTGAGTGAGGTTAAAGTGGGCTCAATAACACGCTGTTCATATCACTCATTCAAATCGCTCGTGTTAATGAGTTCACAGTTTCGCGTGTTGACACTTTTATTAGCATGTTTAACTCCACTCGCGAATTCACCATTGAACACCGTATTAACTTTGATACTATTGTGCTTGCAGATAATATTTTCTACATGTTGAAGCACTAAGTGCCGAGCATCGTTAAGAAATTGTTTCAGCTCGATGTGACTGCGATTGATTACAGAACCAGTCAATATTCGACTCTTGAATGATGTGTCAATCTCACGCCAGATTAATCCATGATCACCATGGCCTGCGCCCGTGTGTATAAAACGGCTGCATACAGAATTTTTCAATCCTTCCAGACGCGCCATTTGGGCTATCAGTGACTGTTGATGTCCAATTACCAAGCGCGGGCGCTTAGTTCGACTTTGCGTTTCTAGCACTTCGATGAACGCGACGCACCGTTGCTCCCACGCAGTAAAATCTTCGAACGAACTTAAAAGCGCGACTCGACCGTGCAAGCTTTGTTCAATGTTGTTATCCATAGTAATAAGTTGGACACGACTTCCGCGATGTTAGCTGACTGACTGTTTCGTTCAAAGTGCAGCCAGTTTGGAGCGCAGCAGATAATAAAAAACGCGGACGTTGCGACAGGAAAATTCGTGGAACAATTGACGTCGTTCGGGTCCCTGTTTCGGGTCCCTGAGTAGGGCTCAACTTATCGATTTCTCCCACAAGAATTAGAATCGATCCGGATCCGTCTGTGGCCGGTGGCCTTAGAGCCGACGTTAGGCCCTCGAGGGAATATTATTGTACATAAAGTTTATCGAATATTGAATCCGCGTATTTTGCGAGTATTTTGTTAAATTGTAATTTGTTTAAGCACTGTTTATTGAAATTTAAGTATCTCACGTATAAAGAGACGAGTGTGAAACGAGGAAGGAATAATAAAACTGCTGGCATACGTGTAAGTACCCGTCATCGTTCTTTCCTCCTCTGGGTCTTCCAGTCCACGTCTCGTTCTCGTAAAAGGGTCAATCAACCTTCCCCTCTGGGAGAGTCTTGTGTCTCTGTTTAAAATAATTTTTATAACAATTTCGGGTTGCTAGTTCCCCACTGAACTAGCTGGCGCCCAAATTTAAATAAAATAAAATCTATTGAGCCCCGGCAGCCGTAGACCCCAGGCCGCGCCGGGTGAGAGAAATATTTTCTGTCTCATTTGGCGCCCAACGTGGGGCCGGGTTGAGATTTTTTATATTTTTTGATCAAAATTATTAATTTTCAATTAAAACTATGAAGATCGGAAATAAACTTATCTAGAATTAAATTAAAAATTTAAGCGTTAAATAGTACACATAATAAAATTTCGTCGTTCGCACGATTATACGATCAAGATTTCCGGGAAACTTATATTCCAGAATTTTGTTTTCTCTTCTGTATCGAATCATAGAGAATAATACGGTCCTTGTCAATAACAGCAAAACCGGACCAACTAAATGAAAAACAAGTCAGCGTGTACGCATGAGAACTTGCTCCGAAAATTTTGATCGTATATACCGTAACCTCTATACCAAATTATATTTATCGAATATATTTTCCTTTGTCATCGACATTAAATGTAGAATAAGACCACACGATATTTCAAGTGAAATTCTATTTTTGGATTCTCCATTGTGAACAGCGAGCGTGTCATATTTTTACTGTACACCATTGTCATATTTATCTCACACAATTCCTGTTAATCGTTAAGTCCGTTCTACAACAAGCAATTTGCGTTGAAGAAAATAGCAACCGAAATTATTCGGAACGCAATAATTACACGAAATTATTTATGCGTAAATTCTATTAGAAAATCTTAAAAAAAAAAAAATGTTTCGCTTTTATTGTTGAGATTTAAAATTCAGTTAAAACTTCAAAAAAAAAAAAAAAAATAAATATATATATGAACCCTGAATAAGGAATAAAATAAAATTAACAGTATATTTGGCGAAGCGTTCCAAATTGCTGTCTATAATAAACAATTCCCTAGAATTTGAGTTTCGAATTAAATAATATGGAGTAGAATGGCAATGTTTTTCTCTCCACCCAAGAGAGTAACCAGGTCAAGGGGAAAAATTATTTCGGAAAAAATGGATCAAAAATCGAATAAGGACGCTCCCGGTGCATTGCAAAGTGAAGGACTCCCATCTCCGCCCAAGGGGGGAAACCCACAAGCTAGTGCCCTACGATTTGATTCAAATACAACAATCGTATTAGACAATCCTGAAATGCCCAGCGCGTTACTCCGGGGCGGTTATTCAGTAGGGAGAGGAAGGGGTTCGAGGGGAGCAACCCCAACTATAATCGAAAACGTAAAAATAAATAATGGCAACGAAATTACGAATAAAAATCTCTTGAAAAGACTAGATAATGTAGAATCTAGCTTACAGAAAGTCAATAACCTCGAGGGCCAATTTAAACAAATGATAGAAATTTTGCAAGAGTTAAAAACAAATAAAACAACTCCTCCGCTCGGGTTGAGGTCTGAGGGGGGAGAGGGTAATAATTTACCAGGAAATCCCTCACCCTGTGCGGATGAGGAAATACTCAAAATTTTTGGAGAAAATAATTCGTCCTCAAATGTACAAAGGGATTATTTTTCAAGCCTAAATAAATTGCTGAATAATCCGTCTGGAGATATTCGTACAATTGAGAAAGAAAACTCGAGACACTTAAATACGCAAAGAGAAAATAGAGAGAGTTCGAATTTTGGAAGGTCGTACGAGTCCGAACAAGAAAGAGAACAGATGCAGTCTCAGGCGTCTGGATTTGAGCCGCGTAACGTTTTCAAAGAGAATAATATAGGTTTTTCCGGAAGAATGGGAAACGAATTACCAAATAGTTTTAGTAGCCTGGCGCGGTCGTCTGAATCCGTTGGTCAAACTATAAATTTTGAAAATAAATGTGAAAATATCGAAAGAGAGTCGCGAAGAGTACGGTTCCGCGAAAATAGTCGTACAAGTAATTCAGGGACATTAAACTCGCGCTACGGTAGAAATTCGGACGAATACGAACAAAACCCGCGAGCTACAAGCTTTGACAACCCAAACGTAGAGAACAATCACCCAACAATGTCGAATCTTTTAGACGGGATGGTCAAACTCACTATAACGCGACAAGGATCGCAAGGTGAGACGATCATGGCAGAAAATTACGTCACGCAGGAACAATTCGGTCAAATGATGCGCAGCACGGAAACCCTGAATCTTCCTCAAGATCCTGCTTCACTCCGTCGTGACCCTCGTCAAGGACACTCTCGTGACACCAGGAGAGGAACACTCTCATGGCAAACGAGTGAGTCGAGCGACAGCGATGAGGCGAATGCACGACGTTATGATCGTCATGAGCCAAGGACAAGACGTTACCCTCTTTCGTCAGAACGATACGAGAGGAGAACAGACAATCCAACGTTCGCTCAGAATAGAGAGCTCGACTCGGCCATGAAAATAGGGCGAATAGTGAGTAATTGGAAAATATCATTTCCTAAGACCGAAAAAGACCCAGAACAATTTCTATTGATATTAAAAGATCAATTAAGCTCTAGCGGAATAGATAGAGATTTGTTTCTCCCCTGCTTGTCCAGTATTTTTGAGGGGCCATATAGAGCGTGGTATCTACTGAACAAAACGCGATTTAGAACGTGGAAGGAGTTCTCGCGCGCTTTTCGGTTCCAATGGGGTGTCAAGAAGCAAGACGGCGATCTCTTCTTAGAGGTGCGGGATTTAAAATTAGAAAAGGGCGAAACCTTGGCCGAATTCACTTGTCGAGCGCGATTAATTTTTGAACGTATGCAACGTCCTCCTCTTTTCCGGGAACAGTTGAAACCAATATTAATCAAATTCAACCCGCGGTTAACATTTGAAATCTTGAATTTGCCAATTTATAACTACGAAGAATTCCTCCATTACATAAACGAAAGAAATTATATCTATCGTCGATCAATGGAGGTATCAAGAGAACCGCGCGGGAAAATATCAAAGACCGATATAAAATATCTGCAGGAAACGTTAGGAAACGACGAGGAATTTGTAATGGCCGAGGAAAGCGAAGTCGACGAACAGCCCTCGGAATTTCTGCATATGCGACAAAATTCGTCTAACGCGACACGCGAACCGGGAAACGCACGCGAAAAAACAAAAACTATGACAAGGCAGAGACTCGAAAACAACCTCGATCGTTTTGAAAAAATTAATAAGCCTCTAGACGTAGCCTCAGGACAGCAAAAAAAGGAATCGCGAGGGAATTTCGTACCGGATCCGAATAAAATGTTCTGCTACAATTGCGGACAGACGAGGCACACCGCACGCTTTTGCACTGCCGACCGGCAGGCTGTGTGCGTCCTCTGTAAAAAGATCGGTCATGTGAGTAAGGAATGTACTACGACTCCGGGAAACGACGAAGCCCCACAGTAGTCGATCCTCGAGACGCTGTTGAAAAGGGGGAAAGGGAGGAAAATTTATCGAGTCAGGTGAATAAACATAATATAGGACAGGTGAAATCCTTCGACAAATCGAATAACGAAGACGAAAGTAGTTGCCTCCGTTTACAGGCCGATAAATTTGACGATGAATTATCTGTGACGGAACTAGAACGGTCTAACGATTTCTCTAGCGACGAGGAAAGCATCGGAGACGAACTCGATTTAAAACAATTCTCAATTCTTGATGAAATCGCGGAATATACGCTGCACTTATCAACCGCGTCGGTAGGGGAACAAGGGGTCCACGCGAGTCACCAGATAAATAACGTCGAGGTAAAAAACTTAGAAAATTGGGTACCTTGCGGCGTGACGTCGGATACAATCGAACAATTGTCAAAAAGACAGATTTTCCGTTCGGAAAATGGTCTCACGGAGCCTTGTTACCTCACGAAAATACCGGTAGAGATTTCAATTTTCGGAAAAACGCTCTGCGGAATTCTCGATAGCGGTAGTGAGAGATCATATCTCAGCCACACTGCATATGAAAAAGTCAAGGGCTTTCAAGTAAGGGAAATTCGGGCAGATATAACGTCGTCAAATGGAGTGCGTTTAGGGGACAAATCGGTAACGAAAACAATAGGCGGTACAACTTTCGTAATCGATATAGGCGACATATACGGTTTACAATGGTTCAGTATCCTTCCGAACCTTTCAAACGAAGTCATACTGGGGATGGACTTTTGGTTAGCCTTTCGTGCCAAAATAAATCCCTTGACAAAAGCTTGGACCTTAGAAGGAAGCCGACACGAGTATCCCATGTCACACCGACTTGTAAAACAAACCGAACTTAGAGTCCTTACAACAGAACAGACAGATAAACTGAAAATCTTTCTCGACAATGAATTTTTGCAATTGAAGAAAGTATCCCCGGGTATGACGAATTTGATCAAACACGTTATTGAATTAAAAGACCATACTCCGCATAGACAAAAACCATACCCTCGCAGTGAGGTAATTCGGGATTTCACGGATAAAGAAGTCGATAGACTATTGCAAAAGGGTTACGTTGTTTGGAGCAACAGCGATTGGGCTTGTTCGCCAGTCGTTGCGCCAAAAGCAAACGGGGGATTAAGATTTTGCATAGATTATCGTCCGGTAAACCGTAAAACGCTCAAACCCGCGTACCCATTACAAAACATGAAATCTATTTTATCACAACTCCGTAAGGCAAAAGTAATTTCTACTTTCGATATGAGCGAGGCCTTCCACCAGATACCAATGGATGAAGCGAGCCGAAAATATACCGCATTTGTAGTAGAGGGAAAGGGTTTGTTAGAATGGGTACGTATGCCCTACGGTCTGACCGGAGCACCCTCTACATTCCAGAGTCTGATGGACAAATTTAAGCGCAGAATTCAAGAACTAATAGCCGACAGACAACTCCCAAATAAATGGTCGGAACAAATTTTTGTTTATCTAGACGACTGGATTATCGTGAGCCAATGTTTTGACGAACACCTCCAACTCTTGTCGTTAGTTTTCGAGGTTCTCCGCGAAGCAAAATTGAGAATAAACCGCGAGAAGAGTAGTTTCGCGTGTAAAGAAGTACAATTTCTGGGTTATATAGTCGACGAGGCAGGCATCCGCCCGAACCCAGAGAAAATCAAACCGATAATATATTTCCCGACTCCGAAAAATAGAACTCAGCTGCGACAGTTTAACGGGCTCGTAAACTGGTACCACCGGCATCTCAAAGGTATTGCTCGGATCCAGGGCCCCTTCAACAAACTCACGAGTCCAAAAGTTCAATGAAAATGGACTGAGGTAGAACAGAACTCCTTTGAGGAAGTAAAAAGTGCATTGATTAACGCGCCGAGATTATATACGCCGATACCAGGACAGCCGTACATTCTTTACACCGATGCTAGCGATTTTGGAATAGGCGCGATCTTAGTTCAAAAAGATTCGGACGGTGAAAAAGAAAATTTAATAGAAGCCCTTAGTCGACCGTTAAGAGGCGCTGAACTGCATTACACTACCACGGAGAAAGAATGTTTAGCCGCAGTGTGGACAGTCAAAAAATTGAGGTGCTATCTCGAAGGAATGTCTTTTACGGTAGTCACAGACCATCAAGCCTTGCAATGGCTATACGGATTAAAAGACCCAGTAGGTCGTTTAGCAAGGTGGGCAATATATCTCTTGCAACATTCAATGACCGTGGAATATAAAAAGGGCACGACAAACGAGGCACCCGACGCTTTGTCGCGCGCGTTCGATTTAGACGTAGACCCGTATGGGTGGGAAAATGTAATCGAAAAAACACGCGATAGAAGCCTGTTGTCGACGTTATGTGATGAGGACTGGTACGACACAAAACGTGAGCTCGTGATTAAAATCCCAGATCGATTTCAGGAGTGGAAGATCGAGAACGACGAGTTATATTATTATCGACCGGATTACGATAAATTATTAATCGACGACGAAAATCCGTGGAAGTTAGTCGTCAAACCCTCCAAAGTTCTCGAAATTCTAAAAGAAAATCACGATAGCCCCCAAGCAGGTCATCTAGGCAGGGATTGTACATACCAAAGAATTCGACAGAATTATTATTGGCCTGGCATGTCGCAAGATGTCAGAGCGTATGTAGAAGACTGCGATACATGTATAAAAGTAAAATTCAATCAAAATCCAGTGAAAGGCTTATTATCAACAAGACCCTTGTTGAAATCGTGGGCTCAGTTGTCAATCGACACGGTCGGCCCGCTCATTCGTTCGAAAAGAGGGAATTCGTACGTTATCGTTGTCCAGGATCTATACACAAAGTATATAGAATTGTTTCCGGTGAGAAATCAGACGGGCAAAATAGTGGTAAAGGTTATGGAATCTGTATTCGATCGTTGGGGTACAATCCCCGAGTCAATAATAACCGACAACGGGACCGAATATATAAACAGAGAAGTAGAGGCCCTTTTAGCTGCAAGAAAAATCAAGCACCTTACCACCCCGATAGCACACCCTCAGGCGAACCCAGTAGAACGGGTGAACCGAACAATAAAACCCATGATTGTAGCCTTCTTAAAAAATAATCAAAAGGAATGGGACGAAGTTCTTTCAAAACTCCAACTCGCGCACAACACTGTACCCCACTCCGGTACTAGGATAACTCCGTTCTATATGAATCACGCTCGTGAGGCACAGTTAACACCGCGAGAAAATATGGTACAAAACTTACCTGCAATAACAAACGAGCTGGTTAAGGAATGGGTGGAGAAAATAACAAAATTTGACGAATTCCGGCATAACATAAAACAACAAATAAAAGCTAATTCGGATAAACGCCTCGCCAAAGCCAATTCAAATAGAGTAAAAACTGTTGAAGTACGCGAGGGTATGGAAGTTTACTACCCAAATAAAAAACTGAGCAACAAAAGCGAAGGATATTCCGCGAAATTAGGTCATAGGTACGTAGGACCAGCTGTAATAAAACGTATGGTAGGAAAAATGGTCGCGGAATTGGAGGATAAAAATGGAAAAAACGTGGGTAAATACTATGTTACCGATTTAAAAATTCCACATCGAAGCTTAAGAAATATGTAAAAAATTTAACGAATAACCATGAAAAATTTACAAAATCAAGAAGAAGCTCGACAACGCAACGATGAACTGTGAGGGACAGAAGTAGGCCGTGGACCAGTCGCACTTCAGGTCAAAGAAAACGTTAGAATAATATTACACGTTTTGCTCGATACTCGCATACCTCGTCCTCGACACAATTGAACCGGCGTGACGTATGTCGGATCAGCTGTGATCAACGCCCGCCAGGGAAGAACATTTACGTACGAACTTACCGGATCAACATGCGAAGAAGGTGGAAATCTACACTACTAACTCTATCGGACGAAACCCTTCTCTTATCTATTGGGAAGCTGCATGTAAAATTCGAATAATTTCCTGTGTCTTCGGAAAATACGAATTTTTGTCCGGATCGAAAAGTTACCTGAAACAAAATATCTCTTCGTCAGTAACTTTGGATGACTCTTTCCAACGTTTCGGACAAAGCTGCTCCGAATTGTCCAAGGAAACTTGGAGACGATGTCTATGTCATAGACCTTCCAGACGAGATATCCTGTTCTCGCTTCGACTCGTGGCTATAAAATGGAGCACGTCACGGTATCGTAGAACAGATTCCCACCACAGAAAGTTCAAACACCTGATTATCGCCTATACCATGTGGTAAATTACGTCATCAAAAAAAAAAAAACAACCTCGATGATACGAGAGAGACGTTGTGTCTCGACGAGGCGAGCAAAACCGTTTCTGACCAGTGCAACGAGAGCGCACGAACCGCACCGAACAACCAACTCTGAGGGGCGATCCACCAACGAGACTCCACCGACGTAAAATTTTCGACGTTTGTAAATGTTCTATGGTATTTCGTTTATATTGATTCATTTATTTATTTTTGTTACTTAAAATTACTTAAAATTAAGTACAATTTACGCGAAACGTGTGCCAGCAAACAAAGTTTTGTTTTCGATCTTCCTAGTCTATAAACGAGAAGAACGAGATGTGTTACGGAATGAGATACCAAGAGACTCGAGGGAGGAATGGACTCGGCGGGTAAGTAAAAAAAAAAAAAACCCCAAGTATCCCTTAATTAAACAGCCTTTCCCTAACGACGTCACGGTTCGAAGGGGGAGATTGCGACAGGAAAATTCGTGGAACAATTGACGTCGTTCGGGTCCCTGTTTCTCTCACGCGAGGACTGGCCTGATGGGAGAGGTCGATGAGAGGGAGTAGGGCTCAACTTATCGATTTCTCCCACAAGAATTAGAATCGATCCGGATCCGTCTGTGGCCGGTGGCCTTAGAGCCGACGTTAGGCCCTCGAGGGAATATTATTGTACATAAAGTTTATCGAATATTGAATCCGCGTATTTTGCGAGTATTTTGTTAAATTGTAATTTGTTTAAGCACTGTTTATTGAAATTTAAGTATCTCACGTATAAAGAGACGAGTGTGAAACGAGGAAGGAATAATAAAACTGCTGGCATACGTGTAAGTACCCGTCATCGTTCTTTCCTCCTCTGGGTCTTCCAGTCCACGTCTCGTTCTCGTAAAAGGGTCAATCAACCTTCCCCTCTGGGAGAGTCTTGTGTCTCTGTTTAAAATAATTTTTATAACAATTTCGGGTTGCTAGTTCCCCACTGAACTAGCTGGCGCCCAAATTTAAATAAAATAAAATCTATTGAGCCCCGGCAGCCGTAGACCCAGGCCGCGCCGGGTGAGAGAAATATTTTCTGTCTCAACGTACTTTTAATTTCCGAGTATAACGTTTTTTCTTCCGACGTACGGGATCCTCGTATTGTTTCTCGACTTGGAACGTCATTCTCCTGCAACGCAATGTTCTTACCACCGTTCGGAGTGAAAAATAGCTGGTCTATTTTGTGAACATTGAATGGAAACAATTGGATGGTCGTGGAGACGTTTAAAAAATCGGTTGTCTGTAAAGTCGGTTTACTGACGATAGTTGAACGTGACAACGTCATAAGAAAATACTGATGGAATGGTTTCATTTTTCAAAAGAAAATTTTAATTTTATTTGTTTGATGGATATTTTGTATGGATATAGAGAAGGAGGTAAATGGCAATCACAATTGAATGGGTTCAAGTTACATTTATTTGTACGCATAAATACAATTATGTCAATTTTTATTTATTTATTTTTACAATGTACATAGTTTTTACAAGTATGAATGTGCTTTGAGCAATTGTTTTACAACTTTTATTTTTTCATAAAATTCTTCGTTCAGAAAATCATTTTAAATTTACAAAATACTTGAATAAAATTTATTGTTTAAATTTCTACTCGACTGTTAAAATTTAATTTTTGGTTTTATTATTTTATAATAATAAATTTTGTATTGACATTATTTCTTTCAGCAAGTAAACTGAATAAAAGTTGTTGTTCAATTAGTTACTTAATTATTTTTGGAAATTTAATTGTAATTTGTTGTGAAAAAGTAATAATTTTGAATAATTTATTATAAGAATAAACTGTGATTAAATTATTGTTCATAAATCTTAAATTAAAAATTAAAAATTTGGAAACATCATTAAAATTTTTGTAACTCTAGCTTTTAAAAAGCCCGCCTCAATGTGTTTGATATAGGAGAAAATTGTTCCCTTTGCCGGCTGGCTGGTCCAACCTGTCATTTCAGACACGTTGTTATGATATGTGGAAGATTTAACATTTATGTTTTAATTTTTTGAAATCATAGCTATGCTCGATAATTATTTCGATCGAATAGTAAAGCAATTGATTTTTTACTCATCGTGAAATAGTTCTGTTAACTTATTGTTATATTTTTGTCAATTATAGCATAACCTACGATCGCTGCACTAGCGGACCGATGCTATTTATTTTAATGATGAAAGCACGAATATTCGACAATATATCATTGAACATATATTTAATATCGAAAGAATCATTACCTTTATCGCCGCAATTATCGTTGCTATAAAGAATTGACATCACATTCACTTTTCACTGCACTTCATACTTGATGAAAACATGTAAATGTATTATTGTATAGCAGCTGTCCACGCGGACGCATCGCTCATGACCTCTGCACACTGCGCGCGATGGGCGACAAGCGATGAGCGATATCCAATGAGAGCTCGAGTATGACGGAAATGCTCTATGAGAGTGACGTTGCCATTGGATATCGCTCATCGCTCGTCGCTCGTCGCTCGCAGTGTGCAGAGGCCATCACTCAAGTAGGAGAGAGACAGATGTCGAACGCTGCCGAACGCGGAGGCCGATTGTGCCTCTTTGTCGCTCGTTCCGCGCTCTCGCTTGCACTTCAAACCTTAAATGGAACGCCTCAGAGCGAGGTAACGCCGCATGAGTCATGTTTTTTCGTGCGTGCAGCCGGCTCCATCGAATTATAAGACGTTGTCACGTCAAAAATCGCATTGGCCAGCGCGAAGATATACGAGAACACGTATAGTTTCCACACATTTGGTCGAAAACGTCGGTGCCGCATTTGTTTTTATTATAAAAATCGATGATTTCTGGCTTTCCAGTATCTTCAGATTGTTTACCAGTTTTATGCCTAGATGACAGGACCAATACGACTTTATTTTTTTTTGGGCAGTACAAAAGTAAAATATTTTGCCCGTCGTACCTGTATCTGGCCGTGCCAAGAGAAGCATTCTTTGTAAAAGAAATGGGAATTTCTCGCTTATTTTTTCGAAGTGTGCCTACCATCGATAAGTTGAACTCCTGCTTCATCTTGTTGAAAATCTCTATTGAAGAGAACCAATTATCGCATGTTATTGTACGGTTCGTATTGTGAATAGGTTCACTCAATTTACGAACATAAAAGGAAGGCACGCTCTCGCCCGGCTCTGTTCGAATTCGTCCAGTGTATGGAATAGCGTTATACATATAAAAAGTTCTCGCGTCGTTCATAGTGACAATCTTTATGCCATACCGCGCCGGTTTGGATTTTATATAAACACGCGCCGAGAAATGTCCGCGAAATCCCAACAGCTGTGCATCGATGGTCATGAACTCACTGGGATTGTAATTGTTTTGACAGTTCGTCATAAACATATCCCAAATGTCACGGATTGGAGCGAGACCGTCCTTGGCGCGTCTGGCAGTACGTGTCGTTTTGTCGTCGAATCGAAGACGACAACTTATAAATTCAAATCGACGCCTCGACATTGTTACTCTACAGAACGTTGATCCAAACTCGCGAGACCACAGTTCCGACAGATTTACTTTGCTACTGTTTTGAACACCGCACAAGTACAAAATACCCAAAAACGCCTTCAACTCGGTGAGATTTATATGTTGAAATGACGCATCATCAGCGATTTTACTCCCCGATAAAAATCGATCGATCTCCGCGTTAGTAAATTTTACGATTATTTGTAATATATCGTCGGTTAATAACGCGCTCCAAAATTGGAGGGGTGTACGCGCAGCGACCACTCCACAAATAGCTTTCGGTAAAATAATCGTTATATTTGATGACCTGCGGCCACGATTTTCTGCAGGGTTACGGCACCATTTGTATTTATCCCTACCTTAAATGAATGTATGGCGTCGAACTGGCTCGGTATCGTCCTGCTCTTCCTCGACTTCACTTTCGCTCTCTGTCGATTCCACATTAGATACACTCATTTCACTGGCCTCACTATCAACTTCTTCAATTGCATCGATTTCATCTTCACTATTTTCACCGCCAAAATAATTTATTGCTTCTCGTTGACGCAGTACGCGCGTAATTTGTTCGGCCGATCGTTGCTCCATTTTTGAAAATTCTGCATAAAAAAAATCCAAATTTTTTTTTAGGCTACTGACTATTTTTCGCATAATTACTGATGCCAAAATCACCGTAAAACACGAATTTTTTTTTCACGAACTTACCTATTTTGTGCACGTCGTCTGCAAACCTGAGTCGTTCGTGTCCTCTGCAAAGTTTGAGTGCTCGGTACAACTACCTGGAAGGTACTAAAATTTTGAAACTTGGGCGTAGGTTCCCCTTCCTATATAACTTTTTTTTCAGGTAAAGAGGAGTGTCCGCCCTTCCCCTATTTTTGCGGTACAAACCAAAACGGTTTTCGCTCGGACACGAACGACCCACGTTTGCAGACGAAGGGTTAACACCAAGTGAGTGGGCTAGTTTTCGAGCAGCGACTCAATATCACATTTGTAAGAAACCATTTGCGCAAGACGATGTACGCGTTCGAGATCATTGCCATCTGACCGGACGCTATAGAGGCCCTGCCCATTCCAACTGCAACTTGAATTACAAACAGTCATTTTTCATTCCTATAGTTTTCCACAATTTATCCGGCTATGATGCGCATTTTATAATCAAGGAACTAGCCACAGCGTTCGAAGGAACAACCAATGTGCTTCTAATTACAAAGGAGAAATACATCTTCTTCACGAAACATGTTGAAATTAAAGACGATTCAAAACATAGGATCCAATTGCGCTTCATCGATTCGTACAAATTCCTCAACACCAGTCTCGACAAATTAGCCTCATTTTTGACCGCGGACAAACTCAAAATTTTACGCATGCAATTCTGAACTCTCTCGACAGACGATTTCAATTTGTTGACGCGAAAAGGGGTTTTCCCTTATGAATATATTGATGATGTGACCAAGCTAGACGACACTTGCCTACCACCACGTGACGCATTTTATATTTCCCTGACAGATGCTATAGTATGCGAGAGTGAGTATGCACATGCTAAGAAAGTTTGGGAGCGGTTCTCCATTCGAACGCTGGGTGACTATAGCGATTTATACTTGAAGACAGATGTCTTGTTATTAGCTGATATTTTCGAAAACTTTCGAAATACGTGCATTGAGAGCTATGGCCTAGATCCCGCTTATTACTACACATTGCCAGGGTATACCTGGGATGCAATGTTAAAACACTCGAATGTCAAGTTTGAATTACTAACTGACATCGACATGGTTTTATTCGTTGAGCGGGGTATACGCGGTGGTCTCAGTCAATGCTTAAACCGATATGCACACGCTAATAACAAGTACATGGAGTCGTTTGATCCATCGAAAGCATCATCATACTTGATGTATTTTGACGTCAACAATTTGTATGGATGGGCAATGTGTCAACCCTTGCCATATGCAGATTTTCGATGGGTCAACGATGTGTCCAATTTTGATCCATCTTCCATCGCGCTAGATTTACCGACAGGCTACATCCTTGAAGTCGACTTGGAATATCCCCAATCTCTACATGATGCGCACAAGGACCTGCCGTTTCGTCTAAACTATGAAAAACCACCGGGTAAGCAGGGGGAAAAGCTGTTAGCAACCGCCTGTGATGAAAAACGCTACAACATACACTACAGAAATTTACAACAATGTTTACGTCATGGACTTTGCCTCACGAAAATCCATAGGGTATTACAATTCACACAATCCCCATGGCTACGTTCATATATCGAGTTGAATACTCAGTTTCGAACGCTGGCCAAAAACGATTTTGAAA
Organism: Ophion obscuratus; assembly: GCA_964007375.1. Classification (NCBI taxonomy): domain Eukaryota; kingdom Metazoa; phylum Arthropoda; class Insecta; order Hymenoptera; family Ichneumonidae; genus Ophion; species Ophion obscuratus. The sequence continues at coordinate 65,396,696 of OZ023314.1, forward strand.
AGAATTTATTCAAATTGATGAATAATGCGGTGTTTGGCAAAACGATGGAGAATGTGCGCAATCATGTAGATGTAAAGCTTTTGACAAAATGGGAGGGCAGGTATGGCGCGGAGGCAATGATTGCGAAGCCAAACTTCCACAGCCGAAGCGTTTTTTTCCGAAAACCTCGTTGCCGTAGAATTGCGCAATCTCGAGGTGAAGTTCAACAAGCAGATATATGTGGGTATGTGCATACTCGACATATCCAAAACGTGCTTGTATGGATTTCATCACGAGTATATGGTACCATTGTATCGGAATAAATGTAAAGTGATGTATACCTATATACATAGCCTCATGTATGCCATTGAGAGCGAAGATGTATATGCAGACATGAAGTGCGACATTGAACAATTTGATACGAGCGGACAATAGGTATGATATGCCGCTTGTCAATAAGAAGGTACCCGATCTCATGAAAGACGAATGCAATGGTGCAATTATGACCGAGTTCATTGGACTTCGAACGAAAATGTATGCGATACATGTCGAGGGTAAGATGGATACTAAAAAAGTTAAAGGTGTCAAGAGCAGTGTTGTGGCTAGGGCAATCACGTTTGATGATTATGCCCGATGCTTGAAGGAAGATATTGAAATGATGCGTAGTCAAACGTGTATTCGATCGAAGTTACACAAGGTCTACACCATTCGTGAGATGAAAATCGCTCTAAGTCCTCACGATGATAAGCGGTATATCATACCTGGGACCTCTGATACCCTACCATGGGGGCATTACACAATACCGTCGTGGAAAGTTTTGTAATTTTTGGTTTTCCACAACCTTGATGTAAAATTGTGTATACTTTGTGAATATTGATGTATAAAACTCGTGAAAATTATGTATATATTTTGTTCACTCGATGTTAAAATTATGTTTGCTGTATATATTTAATTGTGCAAGAATGGATTTATTATTTTCCGTAAATAAAGAAGCGGATTTTTTATAATCACATGTGTTTATTCACTCTATCCATCGCCTCACGTTCCACGAAAAAGGGTGACGGCGAGAAGGGGGGAAGCAAGCCTGCTGTGGAGTCGGTCGGAGGCCTTGGAGGGATGCGAGGACGACCAGCAGGTCAAGAGTCATAAAACATACATATTTTTCCATTTTATTTATTATCTACTACAAATCGGATTTACTTATCCAACTGGTGTGGTGGTTGTCGAAACCTAACCACTTTACAAACATCCGATTACCACGCTTCTTCAACACTGCTTCAATGAGATGGATATCGGGGTGCTTGACCCTGAGAAGCTCTTGTTCGTAGAAACCACCGGCGATCGGTGCATCTTTATGGTCCTTCAAGTGGTACGTCACGGGATGAGTTTTTTTCACACGATAGATTGTAAATATTTCTGTTGTCCAGTTTGGGATGTAACCTTTTTCGAATATAGTCTTAAATTTGCTGATTCTCACTCTCAACGGCGAATTACGGTTGTCTTTTTATTGGAGGCTTATTAAAAATCTGCTGCAATTGCTTCTCATTTTATGCGTTGACATTTCTCGGCTTCATCTTAATAGTGCGATGTACCGAATCGTTGTACTCGGCTACTAGATTATCAAGAATATCGATCCACTTATAATTACCACGAAGACTAAATTGCATAAACGTCTTATTTTTCAATATACGATTGAAACGGTCGCAAATGGATGCCTTCAAGTTACTATATGTTGAATACATGTGAATATTGTACTTTTTCATGAGGGCCGTAAAGCCACAATTGTAGAATTCTTTTCCCTGATCGCCGTGTAAGTTCTGCGGTATGCGTCCCTTAACGAGTATCGACTTCATTGCGGCTCCTGCATCTTTTCCATTCTTACCCAGCATTGGCATGGCCCAGGTGAATTTTGAGAATGTATCGATGGCGGTGAGAAGAAATTTGTGTGTAGAGTTTGGATGCGCGTATGATGACATATCGACGAGATCGGCTTGCCAGGTTTCGTTCAAGCCACGGATGTCCACATGCCGACGCGGATAGTTTCGTCGTGCAGGCTTATGTAGCTCTAGCACGAGAGCGCCCCTTTTCTCGTTCATTTTCCAGTCCACGCAGTCGCGCATCCAATTCAGCAATAACGTGTGAATTACGTATCACCAAATCTTGTAGAGCTTTGACATTGGCCTCGAATGTCTGTGCAATGTCTCTCATCGTAGCTTCAAGCCCGTTAACCAACAACTGACTACTCTTATTCATTTATTTGCGTATGTTCTTAATGATAGTTCGGGATCTCTTTTGTACTGCACTTACAGTGATAGCGTTGTCTTCTCCTTCCGGATTTGCAATGTTATACAATCGTTTCTGCCCCGAATCATAATGACCGTCTGCGGTAATTCTGAAGCCAATCCCAGGTCGACCTGGAGGACCTCGCTTACTGTGGAGTACGCTCCTACTTGAATGACGTCCAAACACATCGACACTCATGATGAGAATGCGTAAATTCTCCGATGTTGAGTTAATCAATGATTTCAGCTTCACGCAATTCCTCGATAATCGATATAATTTCATTCGCATGGGCTGAATTTCCGGCTGCTTGTGATGCCAGAAGTAAGCGATGACGATCTGCTAGCTCGTTTGGATTGTCCCAATAAATATAGTCCGATTGTGTATTTTTTCTAGCTAGCTTATACTTTGGCATACCCTGTCCCACATGATGATCAACTTTATTTGCAATATATGTGTTAAATTTGTGGCTGGTGTTACGTCGTATAGCCTCACTAGGCTTATAAAACTTTTTGTGCGCATTCTTCGAGATTACAATCTTTTCATATTTTTTTAAATCGTCCGGTATGAGAGTTTCGACATTGGGCACTTTTTTAAACAACAGCTCTGTTAATCCAACAATTTTCGTATAACTCGCATCTCCCACGCGAATATGTTGAGAGTCGAAAATTATTGGAGAATTACCAATCATTAATTTGTTGCTTGCGAGATTCCGTACACCATATAATACATCCAAGCTTGCCTTTCTGTTTGTTTGTAATAGCAGGATATATTCACGGATCAATTCATCAACATTTTGCGAGTCATCATCATCATCCTCATATATTAATTTAAACGAATCTTGGGTTTCACTCTTGAAGGAATCTTGTGCGTCGTTCTTCAATTGATTTTTCGTACTATTTAACGCATCTTCTTCAACATCATCACTCACTTTTTCATCCTTAATTTCCTCCTTCACCACCTCACCGTTTTTACATGACACCAATTTCTCTAATGGTCTCACGATAGGCTTAAAGACATCTTGCATTCTCTGCTCATCGCTATCTTTTCCAATTTTCATCATCTGATGCTCTCGGCTGATTGCATCGCTCACCTTGGCAATTTCATGCAATACATCTTTTTCTCGCAACAGTTGTTCGCTCTTCATGTTATCACTGCCACGGTATGCGCAATACTGTCTCTTCAACTACCAGCAATGAGTCATTCATCAATGGTTAGAAAATAATCAAAACCCTGTCTATATCGACCTTCGTTAATATCGCTATCCTTATCAATCGTGACAAATGCATACTTGTCGGAATTCCAGCATTTCATGCACATGTTTTTAAAGCACGTATAAGTCATATCCGTATTAACATGATCGTTGTAGACGTGTTTGAGATTCATATCGTCCTGGTTGAAAAGCACCACGAAATTTACATTATCTCTCATGAAATGTTTGGGGATACGAGTGTACGTCTGACAAAGATAAAAATTGTCAACAATGTCGTGTCTTCCCATGGAAAAGAAGGCCCGAACATTATCCTGCTTTTCGCATGCTATATCATCAAAGATGAATATTGAGTTGGATCGTGCATCACTTGGTGCTATCACTTGTTCATGCGCCTCGAATGGATGATATTCAACTCCGCTCACAGGTTCGAGTAATTGTTCGAGCAACTTATACTTTGGCTGCTTCAACGATTTGGAATACAAGCAAATGTTCTCAAATTTCAAACCATTCGGATGGATGATGAGAGTGAGCAAAGCGTGGGTTTTCCCACAATTCGATAGACCGCAAAACAGTGCACATATGCTATCCGGCAATAAATCCCCATGACGTTTTTGTTTCTTCTTCCTCCCTCCATCTTCGACAAACTCGTCGAAATTTATCACGGGGAGCCCACCTTCGATAGTTTGCTTCTTGGACATCATCTCATACACGGCTAACGATGAAATCATATAAATAGGATTCTTATAGGGATCATCAATCAGTCGCATATTGTCTTTAGACATAATCGTGCATGGCAAAAGCGGTAAAGGTTTAGTCAACCGCCTAATCAACAAACTCCCCGTTGAACTACATCTGCCTGGGTATAAGTATTGTGGACCAGGCACAAAATTGGTCAAGCGCCTTGCTCGTGGTGATCCGGGCATTAACCCATTGGATACGGCTTGCAAACAACACGATATTGCGTATTCGAAAAATCCGGATAATCTTAAGGCGAGACATTTGTCGGATAAAGTGTTGGCTGAACAAGCTGGGCAACGTGTTACCGCGAGAGACGCTAGTATCGGTGAAAAAGCCAGTGCTTGGGGTGTGGCAAATATTATGAAGACAAAGAGAAAATTTGGTATGGGAATGAAGGCACGTAAGGGTGGCGTTTGTTTGAAAAAGATAATTGGTGCTACAAAGAAGACAATGATTCAAAGTAATGATCCGCATAAGATTATTAAATCAGCTTTAAAGGGTGCTCGTGCAGCTGTAAAGATACAAGATGGTAAAGTACGCACACCTCGGGTTCTACCTGTACCCCATAAAATTGGTGGTTTATTACCGTTCCTTGTGCCCATTTTTACTGGTCTTAGTGCTGCCGGTGCTTTGTCGAGTGGTGCGGCTAGTATAGCTAAAGCCGTAAATGCTGCTCAAGCAGCTAAACGTGAATTGGATGAAAGTAAGCGTAATAATCGGACAATTGAAGCAATTGCATTAGGTCGGGGTCTACATCTGAAATCATATAAGCAGGGATTGGGCCTTCATATCAAGCCAAAAAACTAGAAGTTACGCTACCTCACCGACCACGGTCTACTTAAATATGAAAAAATCCTAAAGATTCCACATTTTCGCGGAGTTTACATGCGCAACATATTGCCAGCGAGCGGACCTCTCAAATGTGAAGCAGCAATTGTAAATTTGGATGAAAATGCTGGTCCTGGAACGCACTGGGTCGCTTACAAAAAGACTGGATGGAAAGTCATGTACTTTGATAGTTTCGGCAATCTTCCACCACCATCCGAACTCATGAGATATTTTCGTGTTGGTAGCGTAAATTATAATTATAAGGGATATCAGGAATATGATACGATTGAATGTGGGCATTTGTGTCTCAAATTTCTTTGTCGACAATTGCAGCACAAAGACAAGTATACATTATATATATAGGGGGAAAATGATGTGGGGAATTCAGTTGTTAATTTACCAGCATCATGGACGAAAGTTTAATATTGACCATATCTGGCTCATCGTCCATACTCCAGGCGCAATACTTTCCCCCCATCGAACTCTCGCCACACAAAAATTATACTCTCGGTCTCGTGGAATTGTTAATCTTCAACTCTATTCCCAATATCGACGTTGACCACGATAAACTATACGTGGGAGATGAGGTGTTGACGATACCTATGGGCAGTTATGAAATAGAGGATATTGAGACGTTCGTACAAGCAGAGCTCTCACGTAAAAAAATCAAAATCAGCATTAAACCCAATAATAATACGCTACGCAGTGAGATCGAGTGTGATCTTGATGTAAATTTTGAGTCGAAAGATTCTATTGGCCATCTTCTAGGCTTCACCGCACGCAAATTGGAAGCCAATAAAAGGCACGAATCGGAACTTCCTGTAGCCATTCTCAAAGTGAACGCCTTACGCGTTGAGTGCAACATTACCGCTGGCGCCTATATTAATGGACAAAAAGTACACACAATTCACGAATTTTTTCCATCTGTGCCACCGGGCTATAAGATCATTGAAGTTCCCTCCCACGTAATTTATCTGCCAATCTCGAGCCGAACGATTGACGCGATACAGCTTCGCATAGTGGATCAGGACGGTGATTTGGTAAATGTCCGCGGTGAAGTGATCACCATATGCCTGCATATAAAGTCGTGATGGGTATAGTTTTCAATAGATCTTCCAATAACAATAAACGGCCAAGGATAAAAACAATCAGTCGTCGGCCAGCGCCGAAAGTGCTAACACCTCAAAACGTGCTACTCTTGAAGAGTTTGGGTCTCAAAGTGCGTGGCGAAAGCGCGTAAAAAATTATTTAGTCTGTGCTCTGTGCATCTATTGCGTGAAATGGAGGAAGAAATTGTAAACATTCTGGCGCCCGTGGTCTTTGATGAATCCATCATCCATTGTGAGATTCACGCTCATCAGCCATATGCATCTTCAACCTTCAATAACAGCGATGAAATCCGTATTGCCATCAAACATCAAGACCTCTCCATCCTGCCAAGCAAGAGTTCTCTACACATATGTGGGAAATTATCTAAGCGCGATGGGACGCCGATCGCTGCTACAAGTCTCGTCAACAATGCCATTTGTCATTTGTTTGAAGAAGTGCGATATGAATTGAATACCATAGAAATTGATCGTAATAAGAATGTTGGCATTACGAGTGTAATTAAGGGATATTCATCTCTCTCACCGGCCAAAAGTTCTATGCTCGAGAACACTGGATGGCTCGACGTCGAAGAGACGAAGCAGATTGTGGATGTATCGGGAAACTTTGATGTATGCATTCCGTTCAGCATGCTCCTCGGGTTTGCCGAAGATTATCGTAAAATTGTCGTAAATGCCAAGCACGAGTTGATCCTCACGAGATCAAAGACCGACGACAATGCCATTATACAAACAGCGTCCGAAGACTACAAACTCGTGTTGCATAAAATAGAATCGCTCGTGCCGTATGTAAGAGTCTCCGATCAGCGAAAAATTCAGCTGTTAAAGTTTCTGGCCAAAGACGCACCAATCTCCATGAGTTTCCGAACATGGGAACTGTACGAATATCCATTGCTGCCTGCAACCTCTAAGCACGTGTGGTCTGTGAAAACCTCGAATCAGCTGGAGAAGCCACGATATGCCATACTCGTGCTGCAGACGGGACGGAAAAATAAGAAACAAAAAAATGCGAGCCACTTTGATCATTGTAACCTGAGCGATGTTAAACTTTACCTCAACTCACAATGTTATCCATATGCAAATTTGAATTTGAACATTGATCAAAATCAATATGCTCTACTCTGCTAGATGTACGCAAACTTTCAATCGACCTATTACAACAAAGAGGCCGAACCATGGCTGAGCAGGATTGCATTTTTAGAAAAAGCGCCCCTCGTTGTCATTAACTGCTCAAAGCAAAACGATTCTTTCAAGTCCGGCCCTGTTGACGTACGCCTTGAGTTCGAATTGAAAAATAATATTCCACCACAAACTTCAGCATACTGCATGATCCTCCATGATCGTATTGTCGAGTACAATCCAATCAGCGGTGGGGTTAAAAAATTGGTATAAAATCATGCCGATAATTCGCGTCCACGTCAGTCAACATGGAGCTTATCGTTGATGTACAGGGCTTCAAGAGCCCCATCAACAAATTTGTCCCAAAGGAGATGTCCATCATCAAACTCCACGACAACGATGCTGAACCGCTGACGCTCGTCTTCGACGCACCATTTGCATGGGACTCTTTACCGGCCAAGTACAAAATGACAAACAAGTGGTTGGAACAAAATTTCCATGGAATACGATGGGATCACAGCGGCATACCATACGACGCAGCTAGAAAGACAATTCGAGAAATCTTGCGAGGAGCTCCCACCATCTATGCGAAGGGATTCGATAAATGCCCATGGCTATCAAGATTCGCGGATTCCGCGACAAACGTCATCGACTTGGAGACTCTGGACTGTCCATCGCTGCAGAACTTGCCGAAAATCACAAACTCGAAATGCTCCCATCATTCCTTCAACACGAAATACAACTGCGCCCATGATAATGTAAAATCGCTGAAAAGCTGGTTGAGTGTATACGAAGCGTTGTGTGAGCGAGGGATTTTTTAAAAATGAATAAAAACATTTCGATGAAAATATATACTATTTGTATTCTTCATTTATTGTACGACGAAAATTGTTTTGCATTTCTCCTTCTCATACATTTCGATAAAACAGTTTTTTTTAAATATATTTTTACACAGTCAATCACTTCAAACGTCGAAAACGATGGTGAGACGGCTGTGATCCGGACGGCTGTTCCACTCAACGATGCTGCACCAACGATTTATTCTTTTCCACCATACTCCAAGATTTGCTCTTTTCCACCATGCACCAACGATTTTCTCTTTTCCACCATACTCCAAGACGATGGAACGTGACGCTGATGTATTTTCCACAACTGCATGTAGCCACACTATTACGCGCCAGTTGCAGCATACTCTCGATGATGCAGACAGCCGTTCGACGATGGTGTTCCAACGAATTTCGTATTTTTCCACCATGTGTTCTCAGACTCGGAAAAAGTCTATGCTGTTGTATTTTTCACCTTTGTATGTCATCCAGAGACGATGATCACGTGCCGCTTGCCGCATTCACTCGAACGTTTCCAAATCTTCATCGAAGGCCTTCACAAGTCGCGCTGGTAAGAAGACAGTGAACTCATCCGCGATGTCCGCGAGGTAGCGTTTTCCAAACTTGGTTTGTACGGCCCTCATGTCGGAGATTCGATGATCCGAGTGAACGCGGAGTTCTGACAGCTTCTTTGTTGCAAGGAATTCCGCCATCACGCTGACTTTGTTGAACTTGAGAGATCCATTTTCCCCGCACTTTCAAAGTTCTTTTTGGAGAGATGTTGATGTCACGGTGGAATACTGCAGTCTGAGCTTGGACTACGAAATTGTAAGCTCCCTCATAACCCTCCCACTTAAATTTTCAAACTTCTCCCCACTTTTCCAATCATGAAAAACAGGTTCGAACACTTTCGAAGAACCTCGTACGTGGAGAATTTCCCCACGACATTTCTTCAAACTCCCAAAAAACGGGTTCAAACACGTTTAAGGAACCCCGTACGTGGAGAATTTCCACAGCATTTTTCACATTCCCGACGTTGAGGTGGGCGGCCATCGATGGTATCTTCCATCTGTGGTGTATTATCGTGCTCCATGCATGGAAGATATGATATCACTTCACTATCGTTCCGATGATGTTCTAGCAAACGATCCCACAATAAGCCAACATATTCACCCCAATATTTTAGGAGCAAAACCTTTGGAACCTGTTCGAGCTTGTTTTTGGTCAAGTCCAGGGGGTGCTTGGCCGGATGCACTGCATACATACTCGCACATCTGAACATCTCGACATTATATTTCGTAATGAAAACGAGTTCTTGATACATCGAAACATTTTTTTCCCGAGTGCAGCTGTGCCCCGGTGGCCCATCTAGGGTCAAAAACACTTTGACGATAGATCTCTAAAGTTTATAGTTTTTCCAAGAAATCCCGACTTGTCAGGACCTGTCTCGGGTGTCGGCGAGACTTGTGACTGGAGTGGACACGCATACAAACATTTTAAAGATTTCGGAAACGAAACCAAGCGCATCACACCTGCATCACATAAATAAACAGCTTTGAAAAGCCGTTGCCTTCATGTATCGCTTCAAATTAACGAAATTTTCCTACCCATATATGGCCATTACATGCACACATCGCGCGCGCGCGCGCGCGTGTGTGTGTGTGTGTGTGTGTGTGTGTTTTATTTTCACACGGACCTAATACTGTAGAAAGAAAAACACTGCATCGATGCTAATCTTCTTTATGTCTATGATAAATTAGGAGATTTATGGGTTTTCAACGTTCACTCACCACTACCTGACCCCCACCCCCACAAAACACTCGTCGACAGCGGCTTCCCCCTCCCGACAGTCGCTCTTCGGACCACATGGCTACCCCCTCCACAGAGACCCCGGGCATGACGTCACGTCCCTGCGCTGGACCCCCACCCCCCCACCTCCAGGCACTTGGCTACCTCGCGCTGGACCCCGCCGCCCTGCTCCCCCTTGAGATGCCTGGGTTAGAACCGCTCTAGTACATCTACTGTCCGGTCGGGTGCTATGTCAGCATCCTTGGCTATCCTTGAAGGTGTAGTCTGTCTCCTTCATGTCTAGATCCCGTGAAAACTTAGTGGGAAGTAGGGATTGTTTCTCGGCGCTGGAGTTTCGTTATTCCAGAGAAGCTTCATTATTCATTTGACTTTCATTGAGGATAATGCGAAAGGAAATTTAAAGAGAGTGGAGTTTGTTTATTTTCATTCAAATTAAAATTTTCTCCCTTCCTTGAGTTATTTTATAAAATTATGCGTTCGTTTTATCGTTCCAGGATGTCGTTCTGCACCAAGTGCGATCAGGTGATCTTCGAGGGTGAGGGTGTGGATCTCGTCCTGGTGGGTATTCCTTCTTTTTATCTATTCCTTTTAAATTTCCCCTCTCATTTAATCTTATTTTAATTCCACTTTTCTCTTTTTTTCAGTCCGTGAGGCGCGAAAGCCACGGGAGGTCGCCCTGGAAGGGTTTGCAGCTGAGGAGCTTCATTACGCACGCGAAGGGCGTTCGGGCTCGTCGCCACCGTGCCCGCGAAGCCGTTCCTCGATTGTGGGAGGATGGCCCGTTCTCGAGGGACTGTTGGAAGTGGGACTTCGAAGGGATGCCCGGTGACATCCTGTGATGACAAGCCGTTCCGGCTGGTCGTGATCCGCGACCCGATCCGGGATGCCTACATAGCGTCCCTTTGAAAATACAGATGTAACAATATATAGAAATTTTATATTTCAATCATGCGTTGCATTTTTTTCCTTCTTCTGGGCCGTTTCCCTATTAGTACCTGTAGTAGTTCCTTTATTTGAATGTATGCCTTCGAGGGCTTCTTACATTTCCTCCTTTCTTTTCTTCACAGCAGTTCTCCTTGCTCCTACGCTTTAACGCTATAATCATCCTTTTGCCACTTGTCCATCCACACTTACGTACTGAATCTCCCTTTTTGTTTACTTGTCTATTCAGTTATATATTTACATATTTACAAAGCTTACATGCTAATATCCTTATCAAGAGACGCGGCAGCGTCTTGACGCCAAGTAATAAAAAAAAAAATTCGACGCCACTAACGTCGCCACCGATCTCGACGCCACTGACTGACTGACGACACGCCGCGACTCTTTATACAGTAAGATCGGCTTTTAGCAGACGACTTTTAACTTTCAATCGACATTACGCGAAAACGCGGCGACAAATCGAAAATCTAATGACATTTTACCAATGTAATGTGATTTTTTCCTATCGATTTTGTTTGGGTCATTTTTCGACCCGTGTACTCAATCCCCTTGATCTCATAATATTCACCGAATTTCCGACCGAATTCACGACAAGAAATTTTTCCACCCTCGGGAAGTTTTCCGAATCGAATAAAGTCTTTCGGCCATGTCATAAACATGAAACATACGCCCTTATCAGGGTTGATTAACATTTGCCTGTCAACATCCGTATTTGAGGGGCTCTGCGCAGCCGCGAGAGCGCCACATCCGGGCGAACGCAGCGCCTCCGAGTAGCATCGCCTGCTACTAACTTTTTCGTTTCAATGTTTACCGTGATCTGACAGCTTAACCCCTAAATAGGGTTAGGCTGTGCAAAGTTAAAAAAAGTTAAAGTGCAAAGTTTAAAAAAAAGAAATGGCCCTTTTTAGGGCCATATTAATTTGACGACGGTTGTGACCTCAAAAAAAAACAAACGGCTCTTTTCAGAGCCAAAATAAATTTGACGAAGGTATTTCAAAATCGCAAATTTAGACCTCAGGAAATTCTCTGACATGGACACAGCAACAATCGACTTACGTGATAACGGAGAAAATAAAGGCCAACCGCACGAAATCGCCTAGCATCGGATACAGGTAAGAAAAAATCAGATACTGGAAAGTGAAGTTAAAGAATAAAGATCAGTTTCCTTCCTTGTACGACACAAAGATCCTCGTATTTTCATTATATGAAGAATTATTCGCGACCATTGGAAGAGTCTTGCGGTATGGGTAAGTTTGAGAGTCGAAAGTACGAAGATTTTCCAAGCTTCGAGCCATCCCACGTGTCGCAGTCACAGTGACTTACAGCACTGACAAGCTCGAGGTGGAGGCATTTGCGACCTCAAAGAATCATGCGAAGCACGTTTAGGGCCAGGTGATGTTTGACGAAAGCATGACAAATACGAGCTTTAAAAAGCCATATGACCTGATTACCAGCGATGCCCAATAAACTGCGATCGACGTCACCGAGCACATGGCGAATCTCAACACGCTGGATTGAACTGTCGATAGTGGTCTGTGAGTCGGTCAGCAGAGCGAAGAACCTCTATCCCACTCTGGTAAATTACAGCGGTACAATGAGAACCCCCATGACAATGAAGCCCAACGCGACACTCCGTAATGCTTCTCTGATTTTGGAAAGTAGCTATGAGCCACTCCTCAGGTTAGCCGCAGTTGATTTATATTCATAATATCGAAAATCAATTCGATACACTAAATTGAGCAAAAAGCCAAAAATATGAATTGTGGTATTTCTACCACAATTCATATTTTTGGCTTTCGATAAATTGATAAATTGCAAGAAATAAAAAATGTTTCAGGTATCGAGAAGCTGCAAAGATGAATTTGGCATCAACCATGGGCAATGAAAATTACCTTACGCTAAACAGCACAGGATTCCAAAAATCTGGATGTCGTTGGGCTGCCCGCAACAAATGAAAAATGATTTCAGGCGTCGGAAAGAGGCAAAAGAATTCTTATAGCCTCGCAAGTAAAGCAGACAAGTGCCTGCTCAATATAACATTTGGGATCGTTGGTAACTTTCGACGATGCGGCACCCGGAAACACGATAGAAAACTCGTCAGTCCAGCACCATGGATGTCTGGTTCAGTGTGTGAGCCAGAGTTGGGCGTAATTCTATTTATAAATACGAATACAAATTTATTTACATCCTGACTTCATGTGATTTATTCATACTTCACTTAGTTGTATTCGCATGCATGCATACAAATACAATTATCGTCACAAATATTCTGAACATACAAATAAATTCACATCAAAATCTGTGAATGCAAATGTATTCACAAAAAATTATAAATACAAAAAAATTCACAAAATTAATTGTGAATTTTTTCGTATTTAAGACAAATTAAAATCAAATTCACAATGATTAGATTAAAATTTGCACCAAAAGTGAGTTGGTACGTATTTTGAGAGAAAACATTGCCTCGAGGCAAAGAAATTTTTGCACAAAACCTTTTGTGCGAAAATTTCTTTGCCTCAACACAATGTTTTCTCTCAAAATACGTAAGAACTCACTTGTGGTGTAAATTTTAATATAATTGTCGTGAATTTGATTTTATTTTTCTTCAACTTGAGGAAATTCACAACTCAAATTTCATATTTATAATGTAATATTTAAAACTCACAACTTTTTTTGCAAAAATTTCTGTGCCTCGACGCAATGTTTTCTCTCAAAATACGTAAGAACTCACGGTTGGTGTAAATTTTAATCTAATCATTGTGAATTTGATTTTAATTTGTCTTAAATACGAAAAAAATCACAACTTATTTTGTGAATTTTTTTGTATTTACAATTTTTTGTGAATACATTTGCATTCACAGATTTTGATGTGAATTTTTTTAATTCACAGGATTTCTTGTAAATATTCACATTTTTTGTGAATATTCACAATTTGTTCTGTAAATTTATTTGTATGTTCAGAATATTTGTGAATACAATTGTATTTGTATGCATGCATGTGAATATAAATAAATTCGTATTCACACTTGTGAATACGAATTTATTTGCATTTATATTCACATGAAAATCACGATGTAAATAAATTCGTATTCGTATTTATAAATAGAATTACGCCCAATTCTGGTGTGAGCGATGTTTCGTCGCATCTCTACAGAAAGTTTTGTTGACTCCGGTGATAAGATCCTTTGAGTTTGAGGTACCGAAGAACAAAAATATTAATTTTCTCTTGATCAGTCACATGAAAAATGTAAATGGGTACTTCTGATATTGAGTGATATTGACTGATGGGTTTTCCTGATATTCGTTTAACACGCAAATAAAAGAATGCAACTAGTGCTGGATTTTCAAAATTTTATATTTTTGTAGATTTTCTCCTGCTGCAACAAACAAACCCAAACAAACATGGAAATGGTATATTAAAATGTCAAACATTAAGCAGCAACATTACGGTGGAAAGATTTTCCAAAATGTATATTTAATATCATTTTTTAAATTATACGTTGGGATCTTAAGGCATTCCTTTCACGAACTCGAATATTCAACAATTAACTAATTTTTGTCTATAAACGAGTAAAAATACAATCCCAATTTACTGGTAAAATTTGAAGCCATGTTATCGATTTTAACGAAAAATTACGTCTCTGAAAATCGTTTCATTTATACGGCGCTTCATGGAGATGACACGTTGTCAACATAGAAGAATTTGTGTAGCTGCGATTTCTCAGAGAAATGTAAAAATGCCTAAATCTACAAATATGCACGAACTTTGTCATTTCATCGTTAGATATTATTTTTAATAAGTGCCACTTTAATGTAGCAATGATCCAGAAGGGCGCTCCTAATGCCCTCACAAAATATGGGCCTCTGTAAAAGGAATTCCCCTTCCCAAAAAGATATGAAATCCCCCTTAAAAACTTTTAAGAAGTAAAAAAAAACGCCACGTAATAAAAATCCCTCAAAATCGTTATCGCTTGTTTCACTATATAAAAAATTCTGATTTATCTCAAATATCTCAAACTATACTTTTCATTTAAGTTCACAAAATGGTTTTATTTTACTTCTTTAATGCAAATGTACAAAAAAAAGTGAAATCACTTTCATGAAATAGCCAAGCAAGTTTACTACACATTGTAGCGAATTTTGTCCACTCGCGATCTCTGAATTTCGCGCGCCTGGGAAGGGCCAGTAGAGAGCGCCAAGCTCGCCTTCCGGCGATGGTGATGGTGGGTAGCATCGGTAAGAAACAAAGAGAGGACGTTCTTCTTGCTCTCGGCAGTCAAAGGGAGAGGAACACGAAAGTGGAGCGTGGCGGTTGTGCGTGGCTGAAGTCGTAAAAAAAAACGATACCGGTGTTCGCGGGAGAGATCCGTCTGAGAATTGATCGATTATCGTCCCATAGTCGTTCGGTCGTATGGGAATCGGTCGAGGAGTGCAAGGGAGTGCTCGAATAGTCGTGAAAACACGAGTGGTTCCCCCGATCGGCGGCGGAAGATCCGCAGCGAAGCCCTCGGACGAAGCCGTCTCCAGCCATATCTTCCCGCCCGAGATCCGACGGCAAGGATACCTGCGAACCATCGCGAGAATCAGGCACGCAGTCGCCAAAAGAAATCTCGAAAACGAGGTTCCCAGAGCACGTTCGATCCGGGGACCTCCCCTAGTGGCCGAATGGACTCGTCTGGCCAAAGGGATCGTCTAATCACAGAGGCTCGCCACCGATAAATCGTCAGAGACCTCGGACATCGCACCTTCCCCATGGGCCGGAATGGGCTCGGCCGCTCGCAAGCACCGTTTCGTCCAGCAACCCGGCACCACGGCAATCATCGGAACTCCCCTATCGGCCAACATAGCTTCGTCCGATTTCCAGCGTGGTTTCGCCTAGCGGTCCGGCACGAATCGACTCACCCGACCTCCGAAGATCGGAGCTCCCCTGTCGGATCGAGTCGACTCGCCCAATCGCGGGGATCTCTCCACGTCGCTCAGCAAGTCGCAGAACATTATAGACATTAAATACGAAATAGAGTGGTCGTTCGAGAAAATTCGTGAGTACAATAATCGTTATGAGTTTAAGGGCCATGAGAGGTCAGAGGACTCAGGTGTTATTCAATTTAGGATAATGTCGCCATGCGTCATCGGATAAGTATCGTGTGTAAGAATCAATGTGAATTTGTTATTTAATAATAAGGCCAGCGAGCCGTAAATCGCCCATGTTCCTTCGGAATACTCGGGGACCGAGAATACTTGTATCGGTCAATAAATTGTAAGGCCCGCGAGCCGTAATTCGCTCATACCCTGCTGGGACCCTTGGAAATCCCGAATGGATTAGGCAAGCGAGCCATAAGTCGCATACTAAATATTACGAAATCAAAATGTATATGAAGCCCTCGGGCCGTCACTCAATAGACAGGAAAAAGGAATAAGCAAATAAAAATATTGTAACGCCACGATCCGTTACAACATGTTGTACACAACATTTTTAAAGCTTAGGAATAATATTTTTGAAAATTTATAGTTCGAAAGAGTTTTAGCAAACCATTATAGCAAAAAAAATAATATCACCATTAGTTAAAAGTACAAAGTAGGTACCACACAAGTACACTGGAAATGCTGTGCAACGACTTGGCGTGCATGGTTAAGAAAAAAGCTCGGGAAGTCAGAGAATTTTCCGTTCCGACCGCGCGCGAAAATAACTTCTGCGTCGATATATATATATATATAATTTTACATAATAACGTGGCATCGGCTACCAGGAGTATTAGCAACATTTCAAATTATAACGTTCCATTAACTAGCAGGGCTATTACCAATTATATTCTACTGCCGCTCGCGCTAGTGTCATTCGTACAGTACGAAGCTACGTTATATTCGATTAAAAGATGACTCGATAAATTGTTTTTATATAATTATCTTGTATTATGCAAATAAAATAACATTTCAAATGCCATATGGTCGAAGGATAGATCACTTATTTGAGCCGTACTCCACATAAATCTGGTTTTCACTTGCATAATAAATCGTGACGATTTATGTTTTGTTAACCCGAAAATTGACATGTTGAGATGACGAAATCCTTCGCCGAGCTTTTTTCTTAACCATGCACGCCAAGTCGTTGCACAGCATTTCCAGTGTACTTGTGTGGTACCTACTTTGTACTTTTAACTAATGGTGATATTATTTTTTTTGCTATAATGGTTTGCTAAAACTCTTTCAAACTATAAATTTTCAAAAATATTATTCCTAAGCTTTAAAAATGTTGTGTACAACATGTGTAGTAAACTTGCTTGGCTATTTCATGAAAGTGATTTCACTTTTTTTTGTACATTTGCATTAAAGAAGTAAAATAAAACCATTTTGTGAACTTAAATGAAAAGTATAGTTTGAGATATTTGAGATAAATCAGAATTTTTTATATAGTGAAACAAGCGATAACGATTTTGAGGGATTTTTATTACTTGGCGTTTTTTTTTACTTCTTAAAAGTTTTTAAGGGGTATTCTATACCTCTGTTCCTCTATCCTCTTTCTTCTTTGCTATCTTTTAAAATTGTCTAACTACCTCGCACATCTCTTCCACTATCTGCCTTCCCTCTAAGACCTTCCTCCAACTTCCATTTGGTTTTTCTCCGTGTTCTCTGTCTCACTTCTCAAATGTTCTTACTTCCTGTTCCTCCATTTGATCTTTGGCCTCCTCACATTCCCATACGTGTGCCAGCGTTTCTTCCGCTTTTCCGCATACCCTACACTTCGTTTCCCTGCAACTTTTTCCAGTCTCTCTCCACACGCTTCCACACATCATCCTCGACCACATTTCCCTGACTTCCCTCCTTGTTGCTCCTTTTTCCCAGTATCCTTCCATTCCCACCTTTCTCTTCCTTCCCGTGTATTCCTTGCAGAAGTTGGATCGGTCTATTTTTCCCCACATCTTCTGTGCTTCTTGCTGTGCTATCTTTTGCACTGCTCTGCCGGCCTTCATCGTCCATTCTTCCTTGTTTTCTCTTCGTATTGCTTCCCCTATCTGTCCCTCATCTGCCTGCACCATTGCTGTCTTCACTTCTTTGCCCTCCCGTCGTGGTTTACCAAACCCCTTGCTTCCTCTATGAGGCATTTTCTTGGCCATCTGTCGCCCTCTATCTCCATGATTTTACCAATATAATCTCCTGCCCGTTTCATCGTAATGATGTCGATTCCGACGCAACCGCCTTCCATCTTCCATCTGTATTCTGGCGTATTTCTTCTTAGCCCCATAGCCATCTTCGTGCATCTACGCTGTGCTCTCTCTACTCATTCTTTTCTCTTCCATCCTCAGAGTTCTACTCCGTACAAAAGTCCGCTCCGCGCGATTGCTTCCGCTATTCTCAGTCTGTCCGTCAGTTTTCCAATCCGCGCCCTCTTCGCAATCCCCCATGTCCCGTTCGCAGCTTTTCTTACCTTGCTCTCTACCATTTTTAGATGTTTTTCGTACGTGGTTCCCGATGAGAAGTATTTGAACTCCTTTACCACTTCCAGCTTTTTTCCATTTATTTCCTATTCCCTCTCCTGCTTTTGTCTCCCCCGTTTCCAAAAGACCATCATTTTCGTTTTCTGGGTGTTGATTCCCAGTTTGTTTCTTTTTACATATTTTTCAGGGCATATATATTTTCCTCCTCCTATTACAGTTCCCCCCTCTTTTCTTTTTTTCCATCCTTCCTCCATGTCTTCAATAAAAATATTGAAGAGCGTTCGGCTTAGCGCACACCCCTACCGGACCCCTCTTGTCGTTCTGACACTCCTCGAGCATCCTTCCGCCGGGATTACTTCATTCTGCGTTTCCTTATAAATCCTCTTGATCATTTCCAATGTCCTTCCTTCTATTCCCGCCCCCTCCATCTTCTTTATCACCCCTTCCCTGTCGACAGAGTCGAAGGCTATCCTGAAATCTACGATAGCCGTGTAACGCTTTCCCCCTCTTTAATTCAGCCTATTATTAATAAGTGCGTTTAAAACGAAGATGCGATCTCTTGTTCCTCTGCCCACTGGGAAACCTGATTGCCCTTCTCCCATCACCCTCCTTCCTTCCAGCACGAAACTAACTCTGTTGTTGATGATCCTCGTGAGTAATTTGTATCCCGTGTCCATCAGCATTATCCCTCTATAGTTACTTGCCATTGCCGAGTCTCCAGATCTATGTATGGAAAACATCCTTCCCATTTTCCAACCCCTTGCCAGCTTCCCCTCCATCCATAACCCATTCATGATGTCGGCTAATTCCACTCTCCGTTCCGTTGGTAGCCCCCGGAAAAATTCTCTTGCCAGCCCGTCTTATCCAGCTGCCTTGCCCTTTTTCATTTTTCTCAGTTCCTTTTCGAATTCTTCTATGGTCATTTCTCGATTGGCTATTTGGTCCGTTTGGTCCGTTGAACTTCCCTGGTCTCTGCTCTCGTCGTCCCCTTCTTCATTTCGGTATCCTGCCCCGGTTTCTTCTATGCCTTCATCTGTGCCTCCCAGCAACTTTTTAAAGTGTTGGAACCAGTCTTCTACGGCTATCTGCCGGCTTCCGGTACCCCTTTTTCTAGGCCTGAACGGTCTCAATGCTTGCCAGAGTTCGGTAGGGTCCTCGCATTCGCATTCTGCCTCCCATTGTTTTCTCCATCTTTCCTCGTATTCTTCTTTCCTGATTTTCTTTAGTTTCCTTCTCTCTTTTCTCAATCTCTCCTTCTCTTCCCCCCCCGGCTTTTTAAGAAATTGTTTTAGTTGTTTCCATACTCTTCCTTTTTGTTTTCTTAGTCTCTCACTTGTCTGCATGCTTTCTGTTCTATTTCCCGCCACCCATTTTGCCATTCTCACCTCCTGCGCCGCCTTTTTTATGACCTCCACTAAAGTGTCCCATCTCCCCAAAACTTCACTTCTCTTTTCTTTTGTTCACCAGATTTCGGCGAAACATTCTCCGTACGCCTCAGCTTCTTCTTGCTTCCACTTGTTCTTCATTTCTCTCCTTGTTTCCTTTCTCCGTTTCGGGTTCTTGTTCCCTGTTCGGGCTTCTTGTTCCCTGTTGCCCCTCTCAAAATGTATGACTATCGGTAGATGGTCTGATTCTATCTTCCCCTCTACTTCTATCTTCCTTATTAGCCCTTCCGCCAGTCCACTTACTACTACATAGTCAATGACTGACCCTTCCTCCCCTTGGTGTCCTACGTACGTGAAGTTTCCCTGTCTATCCCCTTCCCATCTCCCGTTTGCCACTGTTAACCCGAGTTCGGCACATATCCCAAGCATTTTCTTCCCATCTGCATTTTCTCTTTTATCCTTTGATGTCCTCTCGTTTTCGTGTCCTTCCCCTCCTGTTATACCCGCTTATTGTTCCGCGATTCGGGCGTTAACCCATTAACGCCCAAGAATCGCGATTTTTTCCTTCATTTTCAAGCCAGATTTTTATTATATAAAAAAAATCATAAAAAATAAAAAGATACGTTCCCTAGTATTTTCGAGGGTGCTCTTTCAGAATCTGGGGTCAAAATCGGGTTTTGTCCGTCAGGAAAAAAAATATGGCGGCTTCTAAACAAAAAAAAACAGGAAAAATCGATGACACTTTTTTTTCAAAATTTTTTTTCACCTTGAAGCCGTTGAAAATTCCGGTTTTTTTTTCAACCATGGGTGCATAGAATAGTGATGATTGAACAATCAATTTTTTTAATTCGTCGTTGTCAACATTTTCACTCCCAAAATAGCGCTTTTCACCCCCTGAGTGATACGAAAAATTTCACGCTCGGTGTCCCAAATGAAAAGTAGTTGGATTTGGACGAAAATTGGTACTCAGAGGTTTTTGAGGTCGCTGAGTACGATTTCGTCCTGAAAATTCCGAAATTCAAAATGGCCGATCCAATATGGCGGACACAAATGCAAAAGTTCATTTGAATTGGATAAAACGTGGCACTTGGGGGTTTTCGAGGTCGCTGATTATGATTCTGCTCTCAAAATTCCGAAATTCAAAATGGCGGATCCAATGTGGCGGACACAAATGCAAAAGTTCATTTGAATTGGATAAAACGTGGCACTCGGGGGTTTTCGAGGTCGCTGATTATGATTCTACTCTCAAAATTCCGAAATTCAAAATGGCGGATCCAATGTGGTGGACACAAATGCAAAAGTTCATTTGAATTTCATAAAACGTGGCACTCAGGGGTTTTCGAGGTCGCTGATTATGATTCTGCTCTCAAAATTCCGAAATGCAAAATGGCGGATCCAATATGGCGGACACAAATGCAAAAGTTCATTTGAATTGGATGAAACGTGTCACTCGGGGGTTTTCGAGGTCGCTGATTATGATTCTGCTCTATTTTCAGGTATTTAAATACTCAAAGGCTTTCGAATTTTGGGAGCAGAATCATAATCGGCGACCACGAAAACCCCCGAGTGCCACGTTTTATCGAATTCAAATAAACTTTTGCATTTGTGTCCGCCATTTTTTATTTCGCAATTTTGAGAGCAGAATCATAATCAGCGACCTCGAAAACACCCGAGTGCTACGTTTTATCCAATTCAAATGAACTTTTGCATTTGTGTACGCCATATTGAATCCGTCATTTTGAATTTGGGAATTTTGAGAGCATAATCATAATCAGCGACCTCGCAAACCCCCGAGTGCCACGTTTTATCCAATTCAAATGAACTTTTGCAATTGTGTCCGCCATATTGAATTTCGGAATTTTGAGAGCAGAATCATAATCAGCGACCTCGAAAACCCCCGAGTGCCACGTTTTATCCAATTCAAATGAACTTTTGCAATTGTGTCCGCCATATTGAATTTCGGAATTTTGAGAGCAGAATCATAATCAGCGACCTCGAAAACCCCCGAGTGCCACGTTTTATCCAATTCAAATTAACTTTTGCATTTGTGTCCGCCATATTGGATCCGCCATTTTGAATTTCGGAATTTTGAGAGCAGAATCATAATCAGCGGCCTTGAAAACCCCTGAGTGCCACGTTTTATCCAATTCAAATGAACTTTTGTATTTGTGTCCGCCATATTAGATCCGCCATTTTTAATTTCGGAATTTTGAGAGCAGAATCATAATCAGCGACCTCGAAAACCCCCGAGTGCCACGTTTTATCCAATTCAAATGAACTTTTGCATTTGTGTCCGCCATATTGGATCGGCCATTTTGAATTTCGGAATTTTGAGAACAGAATCGTAATCAGCGATCTAAAAAACCTCCGAGTACCAATTTTCGTTCAAATCCAACTACTTTTCATTTGGGACACCGAGCGTGAAATTTTTTGTGTCACTCAGGGGGTGAAAAGGGCCATATTGGGGGTGAAAATGTTGACAACGACGAATTTAAAAAATTGATTGTTCAATCCTCACTATTCCATGCACCCATGGTTGAAAAAAAACCGGACTTTTCAACGGCTTCGAGGTGAAAAAAAAAATTGAAAAAAAGTGTCATTGATTTTTCCTGTTTTTTTTGTTTAAAAGCCGCCATATTTTTTTTCCTAATGGACAAAACCCGATTTTGACCCCAGATTCTGAAAAAGAACCTTCGAAAATACTAGGGAACGTATCTCTTCATTTTTTATGATTTTTTTAATATAAAAAAATCTGGCTTGAAAATTAAGGAAAGAATCGCGATTCTTAGGCGTTAATGGGTTTAAATCTCCAACTATTATTACTGCCGGACCCTTTTCCTCTGCTTCCTCTACTATTCACCCCAATTCTGCTTCCAATTCCTTGAGATTTTTGTTATATATGCTCATTATTGTTCCCTTCTCTCTTGTTTTTCCCAGATGTATGGCCCTTATGACCATTCCCCCTCCCACTGTCCGACTTTCCCCTCCCTCAAAATATGTTTCCTGACCCCAGCTAGGTGTCCCGTCATCGCCCTCCCCTTCCTCTTTTCTCTTATCGCTGCTTTGGTGCCCCATGTATAGTTCTTGTCCAGCTTGCCCTTCCATTCTTTTTCTTCTACCCACGTCTCGTGAAACGTTAGAATGTCGTATTCTGCTAACCAGTCCCTCGCTTCCTTTATGGCTCTCCTTCCCGCCACGTTCCAAGTTATTGGCCTTAACTCTCGTACCGCTCGTGTCCCCTGCTGTTTCGCTGTCTCGACTGTCGCCGGTCCAACTGGCGAAACCCCGTCGTTGCGCGACGTTCCTCCCTCCTAGGCCCTCCGTATCTGTCGGCATCCTCGAGGTCGCCGATGCTCTCATTCCATACCTTCCATTTCCCGTCCACCTGGACCTTGAGGTATCCTATTCTTGTAATCTTCACCTGGCTCCTCATTGTGCTCGCGATCCTCGATCGGTTGTACCTCCAATTCTCGTTGGGTGGGATCATCCCATATCGTCTGCCGTCCTCCTCTTTTTTCTGTTGCCTTCATTATGCTGATTTTATTCTCCATTGCCCTCGTTTCTACCAGGACTCCTTCCCCTGAGTCTCTCCATCTCCGGATCTGGGGTTTTATCCCTGTTCTTTCCCACGCCGTTCTTTCGATCTCCCACCCCATTCCGTTCTCAGATCTCCGGACTTCTTGTACCATGATGTTCTTCTTTCCCTCCATTCCTCCTACCGTTCGCTCGCTCCGTTCTTTTTCCGTTCGCATTTACTTCCTCTTATTCTCCTCCCTCTACTTGTGCATCCTCGTAAGACTCTTGTTCCTCTCTCGTCGCTGTATCCCTTCGATACACGACTTCTAACCCGTTCTAATTTTCATCCTTCCTCGTGTTTCCCCAAGCTGCTTCCAGTCCCCTTTCTTTCCCTTTCCCTTGCCTCCTCGTCCGCCCCGCTCTCTCCAGTCTTCTTTGCATTTCCGCATTTTCCACTTTTTCTCTCGGGATTGC
The DNA here is from genome assembly GCA_964007375.1 of Ophion obscuratus. Classification (NCBI taxonomy): domain Eukaryota; kingdom Metazoa; phylum Arthropoda; class Insecta; order Hymenoptera; family Ichneumonidae; genus Ophion; species Ophion obscuratus. The sequence goes on from OZ023314.1 coordinate 65,420,342, forward strand.
GTCACTCTTTCTCGCCTTCCCCTTTGCATCCTCATGTATCTGCTCTGATTTTCCCTCAAAACTTCTCACCACGGCCTCCACCGTTGTTTCCACCGATCTCCTTATTATTGTTTCCCCCTTCTCCTCCCATTTTCCCATCCACTTATTCCACATCACCTCTATCTTCTACAGGACGTCTTTTTTCCAGCTGTGGTTTTCTCCCCCTCCCTCTCTGCCTCGCTGCGTGCTTTCTCGCGCCTCCTCATCCACATGTCTTCCCTCGCTGTCTTCTCCTCTGTTTCCTTTCTTTCGCCTACCTGCCCGCCAACATTCCATGGGCGATCTTGCCATGATTACCTTCCATCTCTTGAGTCCCAGTGCGAGTTGTTTTCGGCCGCCATGTGCACTCTTTCGGTGTTTCGCAGATCACGTCGGTTAGGCAGGATCCGCTCCTTCCTGCCCCTATTTCGTCTTCTTGGTCGGTGTTATAGACCTCTTGTCGTACTTCCTTTTCCAGCCGCCGCTTACTACTGTCACCGCTGTTACCCCCGTCACTTCCGCTTTCTGCCATCTCACTCACTCTCATGCTGTCTCACCGTTCTCGCTTCCTAACCTTTTTTGTGTCTTTCACCTATTTGTTTCTCCTCCGCTCTATTTTCGCTGTCCCTTTATCCACCAACACGTCCACTCGTTCCTCCCCCTCTCCGGCTGTATTCCAACTACTTTTCTTCTATTACTCTCCTCTAACACTTCGATTTCAACTATTTTTATTTTCGCTACTTGCGCCACGCGTCCACCTCGTTTCGCTTTCCAACCGGACTCCCTTTTTGTATTGTATCTGCTACGGCGAACGCTGCGCCACTTTTAGCTTCCATGTACAGGGATTTTCCCCCTTTTTACATTTCCCACCATTTTCTCCAATCCACATCCCTAATCGATCCCCACCTTGCGGCCGCAGCCGACTTCCCCCTCTGTATCGCATTCACCATGACTTTTTTTTTGTCATGGGTATAGGGAAACTGCGGAAAACCTATACCAATACAGCCGGTCACGAGTTCGCTTCCCAGCCTCGGAGCTAGTCGCGTTGCGTCGAGAAATAAGCTCACAGGCTACAGCCCAGGAAGACTAGAGATAAGGAGTACGAACGCCGTGTCGTCGAAACGTCCGCAAAAGCGAGGACGAGAAGGGCGGCGCTGCTTTCCTACCGCTCCGAAGTAAAGTCAGCAACAAACCAGTGTCGTACGATATACAGAAAGCACCCTTTGCTACTTCATATGGAGCGATAATTTGATCAAATGAATTGTAAAGGCAGTGCCGTACGATATGCCAAAGGACCCTTTGCTACTTCATACGGCGCGATCACTTCATAAAATTAATTGTCCAACCAGTTGGTCAAGGCAATTTCTATATAGATAGATACAATTCTTATATATAGATTGTTTTGGAGAATACCGAAATACAAAAATTAAGTCAATGTTTTTTTTTGTTGCGGAAGCAGTAACAAACAAAATTTATTTATAGACACAAGGAAATTCATAAGAAATTTGCATCCAGACAAAAATTTTACAGATTATCACATATCATATTTACACATTATGACACGCTGTACAGATAAAGAATAATAACGAAATACAGAAATTAAGTCAATGTTTTTTTTTCGTTGCGGAAACCGTAACAAACAACATTTATTTATAGACACAAGAAAATTCATAAGAATTTTGAATTCAAACAAAAGATTTACAAATTATCACACATCATATTTGCATATTATGACACGCTGTACAGAAAAAGAATAATAACGAAATACAGAATTAAGTCAATATAATTCTTTTTGGTTGCGGAAACCGTAACAAACAAAGTTTATTTATAGACACAAGAAAAATCATACGAGTTTTGCATCCAGACAAATTTTTACAAATTATCACACATTATATTCACACATTGTGATACGCTATACAGATAAATCGATCTTACAGTTTTAATTTTTTCGTATTGCCTTCCATTTTAATTTTCCTTGCGAGAAATAGATAATAGTTTATCACTCTCTTCGTGAGCTCTTCGTTGTGTGCTTGGCATCCCACGTACTGCAATTTTTTCATGTCCGAAACTTTGTCGCGAATTTAATGGAGGGTGTTGATTTTAACGTCAGTTCTCGATCGATCGCTGCATTCCAAGCTTGTCTCGCCTTCAGGCACTGAAAGCAACAATTCAAACAATATTACAAGTTTTTATTTAATTTGACTTTCTATGAAAATGGAAAATCGATATTTCACCCACTCACTTCCCATTTTCACGCCTAAAAAATAAACATTTTGTTTATTTTCGAGACATGAGACAAAACGCGCAAGGGATAAAACATATAATGGAAGAATATATGAATGAGCAATATATGAAAGAATGAATGAGCAATATATGAAAGAAATCCATATATTCACGTTTTGTCTCGTCGACGGGACACTTGCTCCGTGTCTCGCGTTTGTGATAATTTTTATTTCACTCGGTACGATAATGGTCCGGTAAAACGGAATCATTCTTTTCATGAATAAGTACTATTTTTCTTACCTAAGATTGATTGTTTTCGCCGCAGATCACTAAATATATTTTATACCGACATACAATTTTTTTTTACATCTAACACAATTCGCAAAATAGGTTAGCCCGAACACGCTTTATGTGAACACGAGCGACGAGCGGGAAACATCGATGACACATGACATCGGCTGTTTTTGTCGCTTAGTTCACTTCGGTGCGGTCATGCACTAGCGACGCACGCCGTGAAAACACTAACTACTAAAATCCACAGTTTCACGGACTTTTGGATCGGGCTCGCCACAGGCGTTCGTACTCCTTGCCTCTAGTCTTCCTGCTACAGCCATACACATCTGACACACACACGTACCGGTCCGTGTGCGCGACATCTGTGTAGAACTGGAGCTACGTCACGCCTGTGTTTTTATTTCTCGACGAAACTACGAGACGGTGATTCGAACCCGCGACCTCCCGATGTGTTGATTTCAGAGGCAAGCACGCTAACCACTAGACCAACACATCGGTTCAGCTCCCTTTCTGTATTATTTGTTTCCTTTTTATTCTTTTATTATCTTTTTTTGTTTTCATTCGAAACTTTTATATGCGTATTAATCATTTTTTCTTGATTTATTATCATTATTTTTATATATCTTTTATTATTATTATAAACAAAAATTTCATTTTCTTTTGTTTCAATATTATATTTTATTCAATCTTTTTTTTTTAATGGGTGGCCGCGCACCACCTACATGCGAATCCGTCGCGTAACGATGGCCGCACGTTGGTTGCTTGGCAACGACGCGCGACGGGCGGAGGCCCCCGGGAGCCTCGAGGGCTGCCCGGGGGCCTCCGCGGGCCGGGCGAGTAGCCCCTCATGTCCTGCCGGTCTGTGGGTAACGTAGGGTTTAATCCGGTCTACATGTACCCAGACTGCCTTACACCCACAGCCGATAGTATAGTTCACTTCGGAGTCTTTACTCTATTTTGTCTACAGCGCCGAAGTCGTGGAAGTTCATTTTGAGGGTGAATATTTAAAAATCAGCTCCAATTCAATACCTCTTTAGGAAAATTCCTACACTTTTTGTTCACATGGGAAAGTTGTAGCCCCTGAAAAGACGCGTCGATCGAGTATTTGATCATCACTCTCCTATAATATCTTCGCCTCAAAAATATAGTTGACATACCAAAAAAATTGTTTATTGAATAACTCAAAGGCAATCGGTTTTTTGGGTATGGTTTAAATGTACGAAATGTAAAGAACAATTTTCTTTACATTTTCGTTCCTATGGACAGCCCTTGAATTTAAATTTTCCAACCCCTCTCGGGGGTTGAAAATTCGAAATAACAAATCGAACAATTCGAACAATTTATAGCTGGAACCCTCAGCTACTTTTTTGTCTACAGCGCCAAACTCGTATCTTTTTATTTTCGGACAATACCCACGATTTTCCCAGAATTTCATTTTTTATGTTGAATCCCAAAGAGGGTCTGGAAAAATCAAAATTCAAAGGTGATGCATAAAAACAAAAATATAGAGAATATTATTCTCTACATTCCGTACATTTAAACCATATCCCAAAAATCGATTGTTTTTGAGTTATTCAATACACAATTTTTTTTTTGATACTACAACGATTTTTTTGTGGAGAAGATATTATAGGAGAGGGATGATCAAATACTCGATCGACGCGTCATTTCAAGGGCGACAACGTTCCCATTTGAACAAAAATTGTATACATTTTTCCTAAAGAGTTATTGAATTCAAATCGATTTTTCAAAATTTCACCCCAATTTTTACCCTCAAAATGAACTTCTACAACTTCGGCGCTGTGTACAAAAATAAAGCCCGGATTTTTCTGAACGTTTTGTCTCCCAGCACCGACCTCGTGGGGGTTAAAGTTTGACATTACTCTACCCCCATCCCCCTTCATCCCCTAAAAAAGAATCCTACACCCTGATTTTTAGGCAAACTTGAATTTAACACCCGCGGTACCTACAAAATCACCTGTCAAAAAACTAGTCTTCTAATTTTGTCCGATTTCAATATACAGCACGACTGTACTATAAGCAGAACGAAGCATGGAAAGACTGTGCGAGCTCGAAACATGAAAAAGAAAAGTCTATATGCGAAAGCCGGGTAGTGTTCTATACCGCCAGTGCTATTTATTAATATTTTTTCATTGTACACATAACACAATCTTTTTGTCTCATTTTTTTGCAGCCAAATTCTGCGTCGCGGGTCAAAAGCACTAAACGTGTGCCTTATCCAGCATCTCTACCAAAACTGTCACCACATCTGCAAAATATCAAATGCTGTTGGTGTTCCTACCGGCATAAAAGACTTCATTTATTTCTGGACGTCGCATCTACTTGATATTACGGACTATGCGCCCAGCCAGCAAGATTATCATAATTTTGCCATCATAATCGTGGATACATATTCAGTTTTACGGGACGGAAACAACGGATCTGTAAGCTTTTAATATAATCCACTTTTTTAAAAAATATAATCCATTTTTTTTAAAATAAAAAACTGATACCATGCCGTATGTAAAGTGTTAATATAAAAGACAAAACTGTTTTAAATGTTTGGGGTAATTATGAAAATATTTCACACTATGAGCATCGTCGGAAGGTAAAGTTGTTTTAATTATTTCTCGAAATTAAACAAAAAAATCCTGAATTTTTCCATTTCAACATGCGCAATATGCTAAACTGCAAACACTAACATTTAGCATTTTCACCGAAAAATCAGCCACCTTCAAAATTTCCGTATAAATATTCGGAGATTTTCAAGGCGGCCGATGATACAGGGTGTCCAACAGGAAGTTGCTGAAACTAATCGACTGTCATTTTAAAACACGTGCACAGAATCAGAAAAGCCAAATTGCTTTAAATAGAGCAAACTCTGCAGTTTTAAACGCACATAAATAAAACCCAGTCAAATTTTTTCTATGTCAATGTATTACATCTTATACAAACAACGAAAAATTACAGTGATTAATAATAGATATTTTCGAAGTGCGAACCGTTAGATTGTGCACAAAAATCAATTCCCTTTTGAAAACTGTGAAAAATTGTGTCCAACATATCGTTCGTAATGCCGCGAACCACTTTCTGGATGGCCGCGATCAGTTCTACTGTGCGGGGTGTTTAGTGTAACAATGATCTTTAATGTAACCCCACAAGAAAAAATCATAAGGATTCAGGTCCGGTGAGTACGGAGGCCATTCTAGTCCGCCTTGAGCAAATTTAGGGTACCCCAGACTGATTACTCGAGTCCCATATACGGGATGAATAGCTTCAAACACCTCATGAGTCCGGCGTCGCTCCATCTTGCATGAAGTAAACATTTTTAACCAGTCCCCTCTTTCTTGCATAAAGGAAGAATTTCGTTTCCAAAAGCTATTTGTAGCTCACTCCTGTTACCGTAGATTCCAAGAATTACAAATAAATTCCTTTTACTGAAATCGCTGCCCATGCCGTTACTTTCTGTGAATGAAGGGAATTCGTTAGCGATGTGTTGGGATTTTCCGTTCCCCAAAACCGGTAATTTTGCTTGTTTACGTACCCATTCATCCAAAAATGTGCTTCATCGGAATAAATAATCAATTTCTCATTAAGTTCTTCGGCTTCAAACATTCCCGTAATAGTGTTAAAAACTTCTATGCGTTTCGTCATGGCATGTTCAGTTAACAATTGATGAGTGCTTATTTTATACGGATGAAACTCTGAAAATATTTCAAAATGTTGTGTAATGATGATTTGGTTATTTTTAATGCTTGAGCAGCTTTCCGAATCGAATCATTTGGATTTTGTTTGAAATAATTCTCAACTTCGTTGATCTTCTCTGGTGTAGTCACCGTAACAGATGGACATGGCAACTCGTGCCTACGGTCCTGGAGTGTACCATACTTCACGAAGTTATCGATTCTCCTACAAAAATTAACGTAAAATTACTTCAATGCAGTTTAATTGAATTGAAACACATGATAGATGAATATGAATAAATATTAAATTCTTACCTTTTAAGAGTGTTTTCGCTGGCAACTCTATGTATAGTTCCAAACTTAGTACGATACCCTCTATACGCATTACTATAAATTTTTCCCCTCGAAAACAAGCACTCAATAACATATATTTTTTCTTCCGTGGTGAGCTCACTCATTTTGACGCGCGCGTACTTGCTTGCGGCTGGAATAAAACTGCGGGGCCTCAAGTATGCGCCTTAGAAAAAGGGACCTCTATTGAATTCATGGAGGGAAGAGACACTTATTTAGTTTTAGCAACTTCCTATTGGACACCCTGTATAAAGATAATGAAAAAATTAAAATCGTCCGTTTTCGAACTCTTAGCATATTACATATGTGAATATTGAAAAAGAAGATAAAAAAGACGAAAAAAAATCGAAAAAAAATAAAACGCCTCTACTTTCCGAGAACGCTTATCGCATGTAATATTTTCATAATTACCCCAAACATTTTGGATTTGTTTCTTTTATATTTACACTTTACATATGGCATGTTATTTTTTTTGTTCTTTAAAAGAAGTTCTTTAACTTTTTCGATCAACATTTATTTTGGAGTAAAAATCGATAATTGTTAAACATATAATTTAAAGGGAATTGTCAAGCCTCAGCTCAGCATCAATGCTCGAAATCGGCGGGCTCATTTGAAACGAAAATTAAAAACAGACGCTAGTGGCAAACCTAAGGGTGTGATGAGTTTCGCGACCGTGACACAACGAGAATAGTGGGTTTTGAATGCAGATTGATAATGAAAGAATGTTATTTGATAAAACTTGTCTGTTCATTGTTTCTTATTATTATTTGTTGTAGATTTCAGGATCCATATATCGAAACCGCTATGAAGGAATTGCAGAGGAAAGGTTGGGACGTCAATTCGGCACATGTAAGACGTCTCCTCGAAGAAACGTTGCCACAGCGGCGGACATGGATCGAAAAAGAAGCGAAAAAAATACCCGACGTAACCGAAAAATATCCGCAATTTTTGTTTCATAACTTGGTACGTATAGTTTTTTTGATTCCCGATATTCATATAAAAGATGATTCTACATTACTTAACTTTTTGTTTCATGTATAGATCATCATTGATATCTTCATGTGGAAGAACGTGGAATTGGAATGCATTTTTCGAAGCCTCGACGGCTGCATAGAGTCTCCAGCGATGTATTTTTGTGTCGAGGCCATCAACAAAACGCAAAAAGCGGCCGTCATCGTAAAACTGTACGAGAATCTAGCCTATACGGGGACCAGAAAAACGGTGACTACGCTCGTGATAGTAAAGGAGGTAATATTTTAAACTGCATCCTGCATAAAACAGAATTGTAGAATTCGTTGCCATTTGTTGCGCATAGATCATTCGCAAAGAATGATCCATGAATATGCAAAGAATGTTATTGATTTGGAAAATGTGATTTCTATCATAATAACTGTAAAGCACTCGTCTCGGTAAATCATCTAATGAGTCTTTGTTTGGGTTAGCAATCACTTAATGAGCCTTTGGTATTTATAATCCAATTATGTCCGCAGATAATGTGTACCACCGCGAATCTCGTCGGAGCACTGGGCGATTCACTACGTTTCGTTATATACGTCGCTGAGAAGGGCGTAGCTTCGGCTCTCGCGGTAGCAGATCGAAATATAGGGGTTAAAATAGCGGAGACCACGGTCAATAAAGCCATTGTGTGCCTACTCGCATCATACTACGTATGGCATACTGCGTATCCATTGGCGTCCACCAATGTCTTGGAATTTATCGGCCATCAAGTACTTGGAACTCTATCAAAGAACCGTTCACAGATTTATCCAAAAAATGGATCATCACCTCGGAGTCGAATTTATACTTAACTTATTTACAGGGTGTCCTAGAAGTAACGTACGCCTTTCTAGCATCTGGTAGGAAAAAAAAATTCTGAGACGAAAAGTCCTCAGTCTTTTTTTGATCAGACGCATAGCTAATTAATTATAAATTAAAGTAAATAGCCAAGCAGGTTCGCGCTACAGCGGAAAGGCAGCGTAGAGGGGAGGGATAGGGGAATGCGTTGTAATTACCTGCGCCTGAAAATGTGTGCGGAGGGAAAATTACGAAAGGATCTGTGCAACTGCACAAACACACACACGCGCACGACTTCATTAACGCGTTGAAACAATGTTTTTTACTTATTTTACTGTGTTGAAACAATACGCTCTATACCATTTTTGGTAACAACACGTTTTAAATATATTGCTGTAGAACACGCTTAATGTAACACACCTGTAGCGTGTCGAATCAAGCCATTTTCTCCCAAACAACACACTTAGTGTAGGTACACGCGACTCGAGCGACACAAAGCGTCGTGAAACAACTCACTTGCACGCGTGTACCACACACCAGGAAGACTAGAGGTAAGGAGTACGAACGCCTGTGGCGAGCCCGATCCAAAAGCGTCCGTGAAACTGTGGATTTTAGAAGTTAGTGTTTTCACGGCGTGCGTCGCTAGTGCATAGCCGCACCGAAGTGAACTAAGCGACAAGAACACAACCGACGTCATGTGTCATCGATGATTCCCGCTCGTCGTCCGTGTTGGCATAAAGCGCGTTCGGGCTAACCAATTTTTCGAATTGTGTTACATGTAAAAAAAATAATTGTCTCGGTATAAAATATATTTAGTGATCTGCGGCGAAAACAATCAATCGTAGGTAAGAAAAATAGTACTTACATTCAGAAAAAGAATGATTTCGTTTTATCGTACTATTATCGTACCGAGTGAAATAAAAATTATCACAAACGCGAGATATGGAGCAAGTGTCATGAGTCATGATGAGACAAAACGTGCAATATATGGATTTTTTTTCGTACATTGCACGTTTTGTCTCATGTCATTGTCTCACGCCTCGAAAATAAACATTTTGTTTATTTTCGAGGCGTGAAAATGGGAAGTGAGTGGGTGAGTAGATGAAATATCAATTTGCCATTGTCATAGAAGTTCAAATTAAGTAAAAGCTTATAATATTGTTTGAATTGTTGCTTTCAGTGCCCGAGCGCGAGACAAACTTGGAGTGCGGCAATCGATCGAGAACTGCCGTTAAAATCAACACTCTCCATCAAGTTCTCGACAAAGTTTCGGACATGAAAAATTTAGAGTACGTGGGATGCCAAGCACACAACGAAGAGCTCACGAAGAGAGTGATAAACTATTATCTCGTCATGAGAGGACATTTTTTAGCGAGATCGGTCAACGAAAATAATCACGCAAGGAAAATTAAAACGAAAGACAATAGGAAAAAATCAAAACTGTAACATCGATTTATCTGTGTAGCGTGTCATAATGTGCAAATATGATGTGTGATAATTTGTAAATCTTTTGTTTGAATTCAAAATTCTTATGAATTTTCTTGTCTATGTTTTTACTGCTTCCGCAACGAAAAAAAAACATTGACTCAATATCTGTATTTCGTTATTATTCTTTATCTGTACAGCGTATCATAATGTGTAAATATGAGATGTGAGAATTTGAAAAACTTTTGTCTGGATTAAAATTTCTCATGAATTTTTTTGTGTCTATAAATAAATGTTGTTTGTTACGGTTTCCGTGAGGAAAAAAACTGACTTTATTTCTGGACTTAATTTGAAAAAATTTTGTCTGGATTAAAATTTCTTATGAATTTTCTTGTGTCTATAAATAAGTTTTGTTCGTTACGGCTTATGCGAGGAAAAAAAAACGGACTTTATTTCTATTTGTCGTTATCATTCTTTATCTGTACAGCATGTCACAATGTGTAAATATGGTGATAATCTGTACTTTTTTTGTCTGGATGCAAATTTCTTATGAATTTCCTTGTGTCTATAAATAAATTTTGTTTGTTACTGCTTCCGCAACAAAAAAACTGACTTAATTTCCGTATTTCGGTATTCTCCAAAACAATCTATATATGAGAATTCTATCTATCTATATAGAAATTGCGTTCACCAACTGGTTGTACAACCAATTTGATGAAATGATCGTTCCATATGAAGTGGCAAAGGGTGCTTTTTGCATATCGTACGGCACTGCCTTTACAATTCATTTGATCAAATTATCGCTCCATATGAGGGAGCGTATCGTACGGCACTGGTTTGTTGCTGACTTTACTTCGGTGCGGTAGGAGAGCAGCGCCGCCCTTCTCGTCCTCACTTTTGCGGACGTTTCGACGACACGGCGTTCGTACTCCTTACCTCTAGTCTTCCTGACCACACACAATACGCGTCCAGTGAGTTGATATGAAAATATGGTTTATAACCTCGCTAGGTTATGCACGGACTTGCGAAAGAGTTTTTCAATTGCGAATTGTGTTATTTTAAAAGCGAAACCCACAAGTTTTTGCTCATCGAGCAGACCTACATGAATGAAGAAAATAATGTGCTCTGTGAAACCATGCTAAGTGCAACACTCAGTTTATTGACGTACATATAAAATAATTTTTTGGTATAGTGTCACTGCGAATACATTTTTTTATTTTGTGCGGATCAATATTTTGTCCGTTGTTAAGAAAAATTTCTGTCCAGAGTGAAGAAAGATCCTTCTTAGGGACAAGGCGCAAATTTAATTCTATGCGTACCAATTTTTCTGTCCGGGGCAGAGAAAATTGTCTGTCCGGAGTGAACAAAATTCCTTGTTCTGGGCAAACAAATCTTTTTATTCTTTACGGACCAACTTTTCTGTCCGGAGTGGAGAAAATTTCTTGTTTGGGGCAAAGGAAATTCTTTATTTTGTGCGGACCAATTTTTCTGTCCAGGGCAAGGAAAGTTGTCTATCCGGAGAGAAAGAAATTCCTTCTTCAGGGCAAACGAAATTTGTTATTCTGTGCGGACCAATTTTTCTATCTAGTGTAAAGAAAGTTTTCTGTCAGGAGTGGAGGAAATTACTTGTATGGGGCAAACGAAATTTTTTATTCTATGTGAACCAATTTTTCTATCTAATGCGAAGAAAGTTTTCTGTCCGGAATAGAGGAAATTGCGAGGGCAAAGAAAATTGTCTGTTCGGAGTGAGCAAAATTTCTTGTTTGAGGCAAAGAAAATTCTTTATTCTGTGCGCAGAGATTAGTGGGGAGATGTACAACGCTCCCCTTTTTGGCGTGCCTCGGAAATGGCGCTAAATCGTGGCGGCGAGTTCGGGAATATGATTTTGTGTGCATCGCCTCTGTCGAGGTTGCAGATTCCCTTGTAGCCGCGCGAGTCGTGATCACCGCTCAAGTCGATATCGCAGTTAGCGTGAACACGAATGGGTAGCTCGGTGGGGGAAAAGTCTCTGCCCCTCGCTCACTCAACAGGCGAACGGAGCGAGGTTTTCCATCCGATCGAGCTCGACATATATGTGTGGCCGTACTGCGGATTGGAATATGCATTAAATTAATTTCAAAGAGAAAAACATATATCGAAATCATTGTTTTCTTTCGGTTGGCCGTTTATGCCGAGAATGCGGGTTAAAAATTCACCAATTCATCAATTAACGACGAACCGCATTGAAAAATAAAACGCCTAAACGACCGTGGAAGGGTCAAAAAGAAATCTTGAGCCTTTGCCGTGGTCGTTACGGCGTTTTTTTTTCAACAGTAAACATTATGGAGAACCGTGTATCATAAATGTTTCTCTATCCTCAATAAGCGTCGTGGCTGAGTTGGTAGCGTGACGGATTAACGATGCTTGCAGTCCGGGTTCGATCCCTGGTGAATCGACTTTTTTATCTATTTTTTTTCTTCATTTTATATTCAAAAAATTTCGAACTTACTCTAGCTTTAGCTATTCTCGCCTGTCCAGGCATTATTCATGATATTTAATTCATATATGTTTAATTTAAAAAAAAGACATTGGCTACCGAGGATCGAACCCGCGTCATCTGCACTCAGAGCCCGCACGCTGATATATCAACCGCGAGCCTCTTGAGACTGGAAACCTGCCTTACGTATACACACATATCCGACCTTAAAAAAAAATCGCTGCAGGACCAATTGCATATTGTTTTTTTAGCCTAAAGTATTATTAAAGACAAAAGAAAACGATTTTTCCAAATTCCTACAGTGATGTTATCCCTTAAAGAAAAGAAATTGATTTTTTGATCGTTGTAAATGTATATCCCCTCTTAATGACTTCAAAAGAATCTCGTACGTGTTAGCGAAAGGCGCAGAAAATTATGAAGCAACTCGCCACTTCTTTGATGTTCGTTTTTTTGGACCATCGCTCTTTTGTCTAACTGAGATCTACACTCTCGAAGTTTGTATCCTCGATATGTATGTCTTTTTGCTATAGATGGTATTACCAATATTAGGTACTCACTTCTTTCTATTTCGGAGATATGGATGTTCTAGATTGTTTGAATTTGTATTTGCATGACTCAAACTGCATACAATCTGAATACACGTTCTCGAATAAATGAGCTCTCGAATAAATAATCCTTTGGTGTAATAGTTATTCAATTTCGTCATTGGTCGAAGGATAAAATTTTGAATAATTTACAGTTCGTTACTTTGAGTTTATAATTCTGTCATTTGAAGCCCATCCCAATGTGAAATGTGTTGAAACAATGCCGAAACACACTTATTCAATGTGAAATGTGTTTTGAAAAAAATGCCGATCGAGAAGGACTCAAAGTTCTCTTCGAGCCTTTTTCGATCATTTCGGCACTTTTCTTAAACAATTTTTTAAATTAATTTTCTAAGGGCAAAAGTAAAAACTCATTTACGTATTTGGGGGAAACATTAATTTTTTTGTCATATTTTCCGATACTGTTTGCACCAAAATTTGAAACGCCCGCTCGTTTTGAGCAACTTCAACATGCGTCCGGCGGGACGAACGACTGCGGGTTCGCTCGCGTCGACGATGCCCGCGGCGTCCTTGCAGCGGCCGCTCCCCTCGCTCATGCCCCTGTTCTTTCTATGGCCTGCTCTTCTTGCGCCCTTGGGCTCCCTGGAGTGCCTCTTGGCGGTGCGGCTGCTACTGACGACCATTTTTCTTTTTGTTGCCGCGCCAAAATTTCTTCTTTGTAACTGTAAAAAATAAATAATATAACGTACAAATAAAATACTCTACTCACACAAATTGAGGGATATTTAAAAAATTCCAAACTTTTGGTTGATTTTCGACAAGGGATAACTCCCTTGTTGAAAAAAAGACAATTATAGCTACAAGTATCTAGTTTTCAGATCGGGACTGTACATTTTTTTAGCGTGGGCGATTTTCATGTAATCATCCGAAAACCAACGACCATTTTTTTTCCAAATTTTTGCTCGTCTTGAAAATGGTATACGACTATAAAAGTCTTTTAGACAATATAACCAACTTTAATTTGACCGGTTAACGAGCTCCGTACGATGATTTGGCGCGGAGTAATCGTCGATCAAAGCAAAAAAGTCCATTTTACCTTTGACAATCAATTACTCGAGAACTAATGATCGTACATAAAATGAAAGTAGGGTTTTGGAAACAGCAAAACATTCTCTATGACATGCAATGAGTGGCTGTTGATAAAACATTATTTTTCGGAGTGATGATGATAACTGAAAAAAAGTTGAAAATTTGCCAATTTAAGGACATTTGGAAAATTTGGTATAACTTTGGATATAATGCATGAAGGATGTCGTCGGTAATTTTTTAACCTCGAAGTGTCCCTAAAAAATCCTCAAAGTTGCAAAGGGCTGCGATTTTTTTTTCTTTGTGCCCCGAAGGCTTGAATTTATCGTTTCTGTCAAAAATCATCGTAACAAGCAATTTTTCGATTTTTATTCATTTTTTCAACTTCAGAATTGTTTTTTTTACCAATTACCAAGAAAAAATTGAAATAAAAAATTTAGAAATTTGTTTTATTAACATTTTTTTTCAAATTAAAAAAATTATAAAAATGTTAAAAAAAAAGGTTTTTTCACGTGTTGACGATAATCTCCTCTTGTCCAAAAAAATTTGGTCGATTTTTTTACCAGTCTAACCACTTTTGTTGTTGACATACCCCCTTACGGTCGGCTGATTCTCTTCCCACAAATCTCGAACTTTTAATATTTTAGCAGCTTCAATCGTTGAAATACACTTTCTTAACAAACACAAAAAACAGTTTTTTTTTCAAAACTACCCTAAAAATTTGAATTTTTTTATTTGAATTTTTTTTAGTAATTTTTTTTTCAATTTTTTCTTGGTTATTGATGCCTTTGAATAAATAAATTACGCATTGTTGCTAAAAAAATTTTTTGAAGATGAAAAAATGAATAAAAATCGAAAAATTACCTGTTACAGTGATTTTTGACAGAAACGATAAATTTAAACGTTCGGGGCACTAACAAAAAAAAATCGCAGCCCTTTGCAACTTTGAGGGTGTTTTGGGGACACTTCGAGGTTAAAAAATTACCGATGATATCCTTCGTTCATGCATTATATCCAAAGTTATACCAAATTTTCCAAATATCCTTAAATTGGCAAATTTTCAACTTTTTTTCAGTCAACATCATCACGCCGAAAAAATATTTTATCAACAGCCCCTAATTGCATGTCATAGAGAATATTTTGCAGTTTCCAAAACCCTACTTTTACTTTCTGTACGACCATTAGTTCTCTAGTAGTTGATTGTTAAAGTTAAAATGGACATTTTTGCTTTGATCGACGATTGCTCCGCGCCAAATCATAGTACGGAGCTCGTTAAAAGGTCAAATTAAAGCTACTTAAATTGTCTAAAAGACTTTTATAGTCGTATGATAAAAAAAATTCTTTGAAGTCGACTGACCATTTTAAAGACGAGCAAAAATTTGGAAAAAAGTTTTTATTGGTTTTCGGATGATTACAAGAAAACCGCCCAAGCTAACGAATTTTAAAGCCCAGATCTGAAAACCAGATACTTGAAGCTATAATTTCTTTTATTTTTGTTTTCTGTACGACCATTTTTCTCCGAGTTATCCCTTGTTGAAAATCAGCCAAAAGTTTGGAATTTTTTTAATATCCCTTAATTTGTGTGGGGAGTGTATTTTATTTGTACATTTTATTGACGTGACAACGTCTTATAATTCGATGGAGCCGGCTGCACGCACGAAAAAGCATGACTCATCGCTGTTACCTCGCTCTGAGGCGTTCCATCTAAGGCTTGAAGTGTAAGCGAGAGCGCGGAACGAGCGACAAAGAGGCACAATCGGCCTCCGCGTTCGGCAGCGTTCGGCAGCGTTCGACATCTGTCTCTCTCCTACTTGAGTGATGGCCTCTGCACACTGCGAGCGACGAGCGACGAGCGATGAGCGATATCCAATGGCAACGTCACTCTCATAGAGCATTTCCGTCATACTCGAGCTCTCATTGGATATCGCTCATCGCTTGTCGCCCATCGCGCGCAGTGTGCAGAGGCCATGAGCGATGCGTCCGCGTGGACAGCTGCTATACAATAATACATGTACATGTTTTCGTCAAGTATGAAGTGCAGTGAAAAGTGAATGTGGTGTCAATTGTTTATAGCAACGATAATTGCGGCGATAAAGGTAATGATTCTTTCGATATTAAATATATGTTCAGTGATATATTGTCGAATGTTCGTGCTTTCATCATTAAAATAAATAGCATCGGTCCGCTAGTGCAGCGATTGTAGGTTATGCTATAATTGACAAAACTATAACAATAAGTTAACAGAACTATTTCACGATGAGTAAAAATCAATTGCTTTACTATTCGATCGAAATAATTATCGAGCGTAGCTATGATTTCAAAAAATTAAAACATAAATGTTAAATCTTCCACATATCATAACAACGTGTCTGAAATGACAGGTTGGACCAGCCAGCCGTCAAAGGGAACAATTTTCTCCTATATCAAACACCTTGAGGCGGGCTTTTTAAAAGCTAGAGTTACAAAAATTTTAATGATGTTTCCAAATTTTTAATTTTTAATTTAAGATTTATGAACAATAATTTAATCACAGTTTATTCTTATAATAAATTATTCAAAATTATTACTTTTTTACAACAAATTACAATTAAATTTGCAAAAATAATTAAGTAACTAATTGAACAACAACTTTTATTCAGTTTACTTGCTGAAAGAAATAATGTCAATACAAAATTTATTATTATAAAATAATAAAATCAAAAATTAAATTTTATCAGTCGAGTAGAAATTTAAACAATAAATTTTATTCAAGTATTTTGTAAATTTAAAATGATTTTCTGAACGAAGAATTTTATGAAAAAATAAAAGTTGTAAAACAATTGCTCAAAGCACATTCATACTTGTAAAAAATGTGTACATTGTAAAAAAAAATAAATAAAAATTGACATAATTGTATTTATGCGTACAAATAAATGTAACTTGATCAATTCAATTGTGATTTCCATTTACCTCCTTCTCTATATCCATACAAAATATCTATCAAACAAACAAAATAAAAATTTTCTTTTGAAAAATGAAACCATTCCATCAGTATTTTCTTATGACGTTGTCACGTTCAACTATCGTCAGTAAACCGACTTTACAGACAACCGATTTTATTTATTTTTTACAGTTACAAAGAAGAAATTTTGGCGCCGCAACAAAAAGACAAGTGGTCGTCAGCAGCAGCCGCAGCGGCAAGAGGCACCCGAAGGAGCCCAAGGGAGCGAGAAGGGCTGGCCATCGAAAGAACAGAGGCACGAGCGAGGGGAGCGGCCGCAACAAGGGCGCCGTGGGTATAGTCGACGCGACCGAACCTGTAAATGTTTCCCCCAATACGTACGTATTGGGGGAAACATTTTTTTTTTTTACTTTTCCCCTTAGAAAATTAATTTAAATGATTGTTGAAGAAAAGTGCCGGAACGATCGAGAAAGGCTCGAAGAGAACTTTGAGTCTTTCTCGATGGGCCTTTTTTTCAAAACACATTTCACATTGGATAAGTGTGTTTCGGCATTTTTTCAACACATTTCACATTGGGATGGGGCTCAAAACTTTGAAAGGCCAAATATAGAACGACAATGATTTCGAAATGACAGAATTGTAAAGTCAAAGTAACGAACTGTAAATTATTCAAAATTTTATCTTTCGACTGATGACGAAATTGAACAACTATTACACCAAAGGATTATTTATTCGAGAGCTCATTTATTTGAGAACGTGTATTCAGATTGTCTACAGATTGAGTCATACAAATACAGATTCAAACAATCTAGAACATCCATATCTCGTTTTATTTTTCAACGCAGTTCGTCGTTAATTTTTTTAACCCGCATTTTCGGCATAAACGGCCAACCGAGAGAAAACAATGATCTCGATACATATTTTTCTCTTTGAAATTCATTTAATGCATATTCCAATCCGCAGTACGGCCACACATATATGTCGAGGTCGATCGGACGGAAAACCTTGCTCCGTTCGCCTGTCGAGTGAGCGAGAGGCAGAGACTTTTCCCCCACCGAGCTACCCATTCGTGTTCACGCTACTGCGATATCGGCTTCATCGGTGATCACGACTCGTGCGGCTACAAAGGAATCTGCAAACTCGACAGAGGCGATGCACACAAAATCATATTCCCGAACTCGCCGCCGCGATTTAGCGTCATTTCCGAGGCACGCCGAAAAGGGGAGCGTTGTACATTACCCTACTAATCTCTGCTGTGCGGTCCAAGTTTTCTGTCCAGTGCGAAGAAAATTGTCTGTTCGCAGTGAAGGAAATTTCTGTTTGGGGCAAAGGAAATTTTTTATTCTATGCAGATCTATTTTCCTGTCCGGTGCCAAGAAAGTTTTTGTCCAGAGATTCCGGTTCAGGGATCTGCTCGAGGAGCACACTGTTCTGTTCCTTGTTCGGGGAAAATGTTCTGTTCACTACAAATTGAAAGTTTCTCTTGGGTACAAAGATTCACATTGCTGCATTTTCTAATTACTGTGCAGAAAACTTTTTATTCAGTGCTTTGGAGATTTTCTGATCCGTTCGAATAGCGATTCTCTTTCCAACGAATTTCTCGATTTACTATATCAAAGTACAGACGGCCAAATGTTTTTATACTTCTTTAATAATTTATTATACTTTTTCAGGTTGTGGAACAACCAACAACGAGTACGGATGCGAAAAAGGACAGCATAAGAAATTCAAAACGTCGCACATGTCACAATCCATGTCGACTGGACCAGGGACCTACGCTATTGCCACGCTATTGCCAAAGCTGACAGATCAATCGGAAAGATGTTGGGCACTGTCGGGGGAAGTCGTCGACTGTCATGGGAAGCTATTTCGCGTCGGATACTGCATATCTTCCCGCGAAATTACATTTTTTCCTTCATGTTTTTATTCGGCCATTAATGCAAGATATACATTTAGATGGGATAAAATTAACCAATTTTGAGCAATTTTTTAAACTAACCAATAATTATTTGACATCTATCAATCTGTAGGTATTATTTAATAGTATATTTAAGTACACAAAACAATTTTTTTCAATTCATTTATTATCAAAAGGCAGTTGCTAATCGGCGTGCAGTCTAGCTTCCGTAAACTTTGATTTGCAACAATATTTGAAAAAAATCAATTAAAACATGTATAGTTTCTATTTGACAGTAATTCAAATGAAGAAAAATCAAATTTAAGAGAATGGCACGCATCTATAAAAAAAATTAACATTTCACGCAACATTTCTGTAAAAATTACATTGAAAACGTCGTTTTTCAAATAATGTTCAAATAATGTTAAAATTCTCGTCAAGTAGAAGGTAGTAATATTATGAATATTCCTATGAAGTTTCAACGCAATCGGCTTTATCGTTTTTGAGTAATCCTGCACGCCATTTTCGAAAATGCATTTATGGGCAAAAGGGGTTTGAAGTTTGCGCCCGCTCCGAATCCGAGCCGTGAGGCACAGCCTTGACAGGCTATAACGTTGAAAGTTTTTCGAATTGCGCTTTGATACTTCTGGAAATTATTCTACACAATAGACCTATCGTTTAAAGAAAAGAAATAGAAATCGATGTTTTATCGTTGTAAATGTATATGCCGCCTTAAGAGTGTTTCAGTGTTACATAATGGAACATGAACAGTAGATTTGTACGTTGATATTGTAAAAGAAAAATAAATACTGTG
Source organism: Ophion obscuratus (assembly GCA_964007375.1). Classification (NCBI taxonomy): domain Eukaryota; kingdom Metazoa; phylum Arthropoda; class Insecta; order Hymenoptera; family Ichneumonidae; genus Ophion; species Ophion obscuratus. Next base: position 65,439,889 of record OZ023314.1, read on the forward strand.
ATTCAAGAATTTGATTTTCGTATGTATTCAATCAGGCAGATAATACGCCGATATATTACATACACACCTATACAGGAGAGTAATGAAGACATTTCACATTTTATGAGTGTTTGGATGTATACACGCACACGCACACGCACGCACGCACCCACGCACGCACGCGCGCACACACACACAAACAAACACACACACACACTAACACACACACACGCACGCACGCACGCACGCACACACACACACACACACACACACACACACACACACACACACACACACACACACACACACACACACACACACACACACACACACATATTGTGACGGCGATATTTTTTTCTTGCCACGGTAACGGAAATGAGAACTCAAATTGGGATCTGGTGCGAGAAACCGTCACCTTCGACCGGTTTACCCCGCGCGCGTGCATCCGCAGTACCCGGGGCGCCAGAGACTTTTTATCGCCGAACGTCTCAACCGGACTAAACTGGGGTCGGGGGATCCAACCCTACCCACCAAGCGGAGACTGGAGCTCTCCTTGATTTTTGGTATCCCGAAATCCTAACCGGGTTCGGAGTCTGGAGGCCTCCTCGATTTTTAATCGCCGGAATCGTATAACCGGACTAACCTGGATGCACTTCCACGAGGGAGGACGGTTGCGGTACTGCACGGCCGCTCAGACTGTGGGTGTGGTAGAGGGGTCGGGATTCACTGGTGAGTAGCGTGAACGATCACGGGATCTGTCACTTTCGCGACACCGGAACCGTCACTAATAAAATAAAACAATGGTTTTATTTTATAGTGCGGGAGCCGGTGGATTATCCACTCGTGAGAGAACTTTTTACGTCGACGAAACGTAACCGCGAACGCGAACTGCACGCGGAAACGACCGAGATCGAGAGAGCACGACGGCGTGCCTCTAACGCGAGAACGAGAGCGCGACGTCATGGGGGCGAGAGAGACACGACACGTCTCTCCATCACGACGTCTGATCGACAACTCTTTCGATATCTCAAAAATCGGGAGCGATCGCGATTTTGGAGACAACTGTCTCACGCGAAGATTCGTTAGCAACTCTATACCCTCGCGCGACCAAGGCCGGGGTGCGAGGGATTATACGAGAGCGAGACAGAGCGCGTTAACAGAAAAAATGTCAACACGCTCACGGCATTCGACCCTCGAAATCGCCGGTTCAAGCGAGAACTTTATCTCGTATAATATCGAGAGCTGAAATATTATTTCGGGAGCTGGAATATTCTAATAGAATATTCCTTTCGGAATCTATATTTTCTGCCCGAGTTACCCTGAAAACGGAACGGTAACAAATCGGGACCTTTTCTCATCGGTAACGTGGCGGCTCTCGGAAATCGCATCCCCGGGCCACCGTGCGAAAGCGGGCAAACCTTCTGTCCAGAAGCGCAGCGGGAAGATCTCCAATCTCCGCCCGTAACCCAAACGGCCGGCTCTCCAGCACGATGCACCACTACGGTGGGGCGCCGCCGTTTCAGCTGGGCCTGCACCGATTCCCCAAGAGGCCTCACTGGGTGCATCCCTCGGTCGGGATTGCTCATTACGTCGAGCCACACGCCGCTCGACCGAGTTCCGCACGCCAACCTAACCAAAACGGAAACACAACCCAAAACCTCAAACGTAACAACACAAACATTCTAGAGAAAGGACCCTTAACAATAACGGATGGGTCGCAACCCGGGCATCGAGAGCAGATCTTGATCATCGGTAGCATTTTTGTGACGTGGCTCAAAAAATCACGTCACAACTCCCCATCCCTTAAGGGTGGTTACGATCAGGGAACTACGTGATCTCTGCTAAGCAAAAGCCGTAGCTGAAATGCACACGGTAGCAATCATTGTCCTTCCCAGTTGCAGTCGGTAGCTCAAAACGGTGGGAAGGACCGAGACCTACTGCGGGGAACCAAGCACCCGCAGCGCAAGAAAGAAAACCAGAACACTAAACAATTTTTCGTGTTCGATGGCTAAAATTTATCTCTCCCGTTACAGTCGGTAGCCTAAAGGTGGGAGAGATCGAGATCTACCGTGGGCGACTTATCATCCCACAGCACGAGACAATACAATCGCAAAACACAAATTACAAAATATATGTGGTTTTGCATGAACGGTAGCATGTTCGTCTCTTCCGGTTATAATTCGGTAGCCTTAATATCGGGGAAGAGACCGAGACCTGCCGCGGACGGACAACCGCCCTGCGACGCGAAAAATAAAGGATTAATCGAGATCCACTCGTACACCAGGGACGGAACAAAACGAATCGTAAGCGGACTCACCAAATCGGCCCTCACGTCCTCACTTCGTTGGTGGCTTCGGGAACTTTACGGGAACCGCTCCAACTTTTCCATCACCTTCTCCGGGGTAATTAGTGCCGAGAACTGAGTCGCGTCGTCGCGACTCACGGGAACTGCGAGGTCTATTTTCCTCGGCGACGAATCAGGGGCCTAGACCCGTATCACGGGAACTGCGGGACATCACTGTCCTGCACGAGAACTGTGGCCGGAGGCCTCTCACGGCGTGAACTGCGGGACGTTGCCGCCTCGCGCGAGAACCCAGGCTAACGCCTGTATTGCGACAACTGTGAGGCGTTGTGGCCTCTGCGAACGCCAAGGCCAGAGGTCGGGCTGGCATGGCGGAGATCCATTGCCGTGTTGCCACTTCGCATGAGAACTCTGGGCCAGAGGCCCACATTGCGGGAGCTGTGAGGCGTTATTGCCTTACGCGAGAACTCGGGGCCAGAGGCCCATATTGCGGGAGCTGTGAGGCGTTACTGCCTTACGCGAGAACTATGGGCCAGAGGCCTTTAACGGGAGCTTTTAGGGGTCAGCCACGAATGAGGGCTCTACCCGATGGGTGCCTCTACTTGCGTCCATCCCGACGTTAACGATTGCGCCATCCCAAGGAAGGATTTCCTTCGGGGGAGATGTATCGGTAGCTGAGGGTGTACCTCGTAACTGCCTTCGCCGGTTTGCGGGTTCGGTAACTGGTCGGCGTGGTGTCGCTACACGGGACCTGGTCGAGAAAGTATGTCGTTAAGGCTTATAATGGGAGGCAGAGGACAGTTCCTCACTCGCATCCTTGTCCGTTTCCCCCGATTGCAAAGGGGTAACGGGTCGTGGACACGCCTGACGGTCTTATCGGTAGCCCAAGAGACGTCGGGAGTCCGGACATTCTCTATACCGGTGACCCGTTTTGCCGTAATTGCAGCAGCTGGGTTCACTCGGCTTTTTGATGGCTTCTGTGGTCTCCAGGGGACCACTTGGTAGCGGGGGCACGGCTTTGCCCGCCTTGTCCCTCCGGAACTGGCCCATAAAGGGGCTTCGGAAATCACTGGCGTGGCGGCGCAGACCGCGAGAGGCTGCACTCATGTATCGCCATTTCGGGAGCTGACGTCCGTTTGTTGCGTTGTAGCAACGAGGCGTCTAATGTGTCGAGAGTTTCGTGGCTGCTCTTAGGCGTCACGCGTTGGCCGCCTGGGCGCGACCCGGTCGGGTCGGCTGTCCCAAGGTCGAGCTCTGCGGGCCCAGTGGCTGGTCCGCGATCGGTAAAACCTCGTCCGCTTCCTCGGACGAGCGGTCCGAGATTTCTGACGGGAGCTCAGGTACCCTGTCTCCGGTCGCTATGGGGTATTCCCCCCGGGACACTCGGAGCACGAGAGTGTGACTGGCTGAATCGAGAACTAAGGGGTTGTATTCCTTTTCGTCGAATTTTATTCAACGATATCGAGAGCGGCAGACAGAACAGAAAAAAATAACAAAAAAAACAATAATCCTGTCTGATTGGAAAAATAAAATTTTCCAAAAAGTCGCGATCGGGGGGAACTTTCCTTCCACTGTCTGAGAACCCTGAAACAGGATCGCCTGCGAGACCGAGAGAGAGTAAAAAAAATAATTAAAAAAAAATCCTCTCTATCCGAACTACATTTTCGGATTTCGTGAGCTGGGGGAATTTGAATTCCCTTCCGTCGAAAGAATCCGACGAGGTCGAGAGCGATAGAGGAAGAAGAAAAAAAAATAAAAATAATTTCTTCTCTCTATCCGAGAACGGTACAAAAACCTCAAATCGAAATAAAATTCCGATGAGGCTGGAGCCAAACAGGAGAACAAAAAAATTAAAAAAAAAACAAAAAAAATCCTATTGGCTCTGCCCGAGCTTTGTAAGGGGAAAGAAAAAAAACAAACAAAAAATTGTTAAACCCACTTACAACGGAAACGCGCTACGCATAATCAAGTTTTACTTGATTCAGCGGGTCACTTCGGGGACACCGGATATGTGATATTGCGCGTGCCACCTCGGGGACAGCCGATAGGTGGTATCGCGCCGGTCTCGCCGCGAGGTTCGAGAACGGAGCCCGAAAACGATTTCGTCATTCTCGAAAATTCGAGAGCCAGCCGAAAAGAAAAAAAAGAAAGAAATCAAATATTTTCGGATTAACGGGAGCAATTATTCGGGTCTCGAAAAGTCATTTCCAAAACCCCGGGAATAGATCGGAAAAAAAAAGAAAAAAAAATGCGGAGACAGAACAACAAAAATACAACATTTCGATATCGAGATACCCGAGAAAATCTACGAAATTCTCGGGTAACGAGAGCAGAAAGATCTCGAAATAAACTTTCGAGATCCCAGGAGCGAAGAAAAGAACCGAATTACACGACAAAAAAAGACACGAGCAAATTCAAAGGACGGAGCACATAGCGTGAAAAAAAATTCCATGTCGAGAACTTGATTTCGTTTCCGAAATCAGTGAGAGCAAGTTTGAAATTTGTGAGTTTTTTTTGTCAAATTCTCAACCACGGGAGCTAGCATTTTTTTTTCTTCGAAAATATATTTTTGAAGTGCTCGGATCACATCACGGAAACCACTCAGGAAAAAAAATTGCAATCATTGTTTTTTTTCGAAAATGAAATTTTCCGACTGCGTCGGCAACTCACCGGAGGATGATCAATAATCAAAATGGACGATAATCCCTCGGAATCGAGAACACTTTTTTTTTCCTACGGGAGCACTTTTTTTCTGCGGGTGCACTGTTTTTTTTTCCTCGAGAGTACATTTTTTTTTGTATTCGGGAGCAAGCGCGAACGTTTGTTTCCGAAGAATACATCGGGAATACACGAAAACGCGTTACGAGAACTAGGAGAAAAAGAAAATATTATTTTTTCTCGACGAGAGCAAGAAAGGCGGAAAGAACGAAAAAAAAGAATGAAATTATTCCTTTCCGTTTTTCCCCTTAAATCCACCGAGAGCAGCTACTCGCCAGCGTGGCCCCACGTTGAGCGCCATTTGTGACGGCGGTTAGTAGTATAGGGACCACTATGGCGCCCCCCACTCCTATCCGCACTCCTCGGCCCGTGGTGGGGGCAGACGAGATGGTGGGGGTAAGAGTGGGAATGAGCGGTGGTGTTGTCATAGTGGTCCATTGTATTTAATTTTTAATTTCGCCGAAGTGCCCCCCCCCCCCCCTCGCGCCCCAACCTTTTTTTACAACTAGTTTTGAAGTTACATATAAATATTTTCAAATAGCGAATTAAAAATAAAATGTTCACACACTCACTAAT
>OZ023314.1:65445663-65643163 GCA_964007375.1 Ophion obscuratus
TTAATATGATTTGAGAAAGAACGGTGCTGCCGTAAATATACAATAAACCGAACCACAAAATACGTATCACCATTTTTATTTCTGATTTTTTATACCGATATTCATTTTTGATTTCGGTTATGTTCTCAATGGCGATTCGAAAGTTCTTTATAACGAATATAAAGATTCGATTGAGGTGATACTCTCCAGCACGTTTATGCAGCAATCAGTAAAACTACAACTGCGCGAAATATCGACTACACACTTATCGAAGAAATTTCAACACACACACACACACACACCAACACACACACACACACCACACACACACACACACACACACACACACACACACACACACACACACACACACACACACACACACACACACACACACACACACACACACACACACACACACACACACACACACACACACACACACACACACACACACACACACACACACACACACACACACACACACACACACACACACACACACACACACACACACACACACACACACACACACACACACACACACACACACACACACACACACACACACACACACACACACACACACACACACACACACACACACACACACACACACACACACACACACACACACACACACACACACACACACACACACACACACACACACACACACACACACACACACACACACACACACACACACACACACACACACACACACACACACACACACACACACACACACACACACACCACACACACACACACACACACACACACACACACACACACACACACACACACACACACACACACACACACACACACACACACACACACACACACACAACACACACACACACACACACACACACACACACACACACACACACACACAACACACACACACACACACACACAACACACACACACACACACACACACACACACACACACACACACACACACACACACACACACACACACACACACACACACACACACACACACACACACACACACACACACACACACACACACACACACACACACACACACACACACACACACACACACACACACACACACACACACACACACACACACACACACACACACACACACACACACACACACACACACACACACACACACACACACACACACACACACACACACACACACACACACACACCACACACACACACACACACACACACACACACACACACACACACACACACACACACACACACACACACACACACACACACACACACACCACACACACACACACACACACACACACACACACACACACACACACACACACACACACACACATGCACGCACGCACGCACGCACGCACGCACGCGCACACACCACACACACACACACACACGCACACGCACACACTTGCATAGACACAAACACAAACACACTTGCGCACATGCTTTCGGAATTTTCCTCCGCACACATTTTGAGGCGCACGCAATTACAACGCATTCCCCTATCCCTCCCCTAGTCACTGCCTTTCCGCTGTAGCGCGAACCTCATTGGCTATTTATTTTAATTCATAATTAATTGGCTATTTATTTTAATTCATAATCTATGCGTCTGATCAAAAAATGACTAAGGACTTTTTGTCTTAGAATTTTTTTTCCTGCCAGATGCTAGAAGGGCGTATGTTACTTCGGGGACACCCTGGGTGGTCCAGAATAGGTGTAACAGCATACTCCGAAGATTTCTACCGAGCCGTTTTCTTTTTTTCGCCTCCGTCATCAAATGGGAAGCATTAGAAAATAGGCGTTCGATCTTCGGAATTAACGCTCGAATCCGCCATGCTGGACGATTGAAAAGGGCAGAAGAGTAGACGAAGGGCCACGAAGTCGTAGCTGACGTCAAGAAGCTTCTGCGAAACAGCAGCGTTTGACAAATGCCAGCGCGCATGATCTGACGTTTAGGGAATTATTCGCTGCGTTACCTGTCAACCATTCGGCCCGAGAATCGTGACACACGATTTGACGTTTCACCTATCGTCTGCTATTGCTCGGCGTATTGTGTGCCAAAGCCTGAAGCGCGCCGCAATTAATGACATTTACGAATTTTGCCGCGATTATCCATCGAGAGTGCCTGTTCTTTTTGCTTCCTTAAGAAATAAACATTAACAAAACCAAATAATTGTCAATGATTATCGAATTTCGATATACCGAGCGCTTTTTCTTGCGTATTGAAAAAAATAAATACGTAAGTTTTTATGAACAAACTCTCAATAACTTGACGCTACATTTTGGAGAATTGGATGTTTTCGAGATTCCATTTCTCATTCGACCACTCCGTTCAGTATCATAGTCGGATTGATCTCCAAAAATACATTTTTCTGTACGAATATCATCTCAAAGTGTGTTCGAGCTGGGTTAGGAAACATGAGGAGAAGCTTTCCATTTCCTCATTAGGGGAGACGAAATCTGTCGGTTCCGGCAGACGAGAATCGATATATTTTTTTAGGATTGAAAATAGATGAGAAGATCTTTTGTACCGCCTGAGATACAATTTTTCACGTACCGATACGGGTTGATTCTGGAAATCCCAAAGCGTTGCGACTCTGTTGGCGGTTTCTCTTAAGGGGTAACACTAATCGAGCGGCAGAAAATTAAGCCTAACTTTGACAATTTATTTTGGCAGTATGAAAAAAGGAATAGGATTTCTTATGAGAGGGTTTATGTAAGACATATTAAAGTACAGTAGAACCTCGATTATCCGAACTAGTCTCGGTCCCAATTAGTTCGGATAATCAAAAGTTCGGATAATCATAACGTGGATTTTTTGGGACGAGATCATAAACAACAATGTTGTTTATGATCTCGTCCCAAAAAACCCACGTTTCGATTATCTGAACTTTTGATTATCCGAGCTAATTGGGACCGAGACTAGTTCGGATAATCGAGGTTCTACTGTATGTAAAAATTATTGTAATTTTCATACAAAATAGCGACGACAGAGCCCATCTTGAAAAACTTATTTTTCAAACTGGGAAGCCGGAATACGCGAACCCTTTGCATGAAACGATTTGAATTTTGATCGCAGCTTCATAATTACATTCTCTATGGGCGTACGTAGCCGTTTTTGTAAATTAAATGTAAACTTTGTTTATAAACAATTTATCGCTTATCTTTTGGGCAAAAATCGATTTATTTCTTTCAATGTCCGCCATTTTTTCAAAATTTGATCGAAAAATCCCTACGTCGTCCCATAGAGAATGTAATTGTGAAGCTGCTATCAACAATTCAAATCGATCCGTTGCAAAGATGTTCGTGTACTCCGTTCTCCCAGTTTTAAAAAACATGTTTTTCAGGATGGGCTCTGTCGTCGCCATTTTGCATGAAAATTATAATACATATTTTTTATTACGGATTTTTACGGACACTAGACTTTTACGGACACTTACTTAGATTTTTACGGACACTTACGGACACTAGAAGAATCATTAACAGAATTGATTTCATCTCCGTTCGCGATCGGGAACGAGATGAAATGATCTCTTTGCGATATTATCGGAATGGAGTTGAAATCAACCGCGAACTCGGTATGACGTTGTCGAGTATGTCCTATAGATAATGCACGAATCGTTGTCCGAATTGATTTCATCTCCTATCGCGATCGGGAACGGGATGAATTTATCTCGTGTCAATATCATCGGAAAGGAGATGAAATCAATGGCGAACTCGTCGTGACGGCTTCGAGCATGTCCTACGGACACTAGAAGAATCATTGACAGAATTGATTCCATCTCCGTTCGCGATCGGCAACGAGATGAAATCATCTCTTTGCGATATTATCGGAATGGAGATGAAATCAACCGCGAACTCGTTGTGACGTTATCGAGTATGTCCTATGGATAATACACGAATCGTTGTCCGAATTGATTGCATCTCCTATCACGATCGGGAACGCGATGAATTTATCTCGTTTCAATATCATCGGAAAGGAGATGAAATCAATGGTGAACGCATCGTGACGTTGTCGAGTGTATCCTATGGATACTGCACGAATCACTGACAGAATTGATTTCATCTCCGTTCGCGATCGGGAACGAAATGAATTTATCTTGTCGCGATATTATCGAAAAGGAGATGAAATCAATGGCGAACTCGTCGTGACGTTGTCGAGTGTATCCTATGGATATTCCACGAATCACTGACAGAATTGATTTTATCTTCGTTTGCGATCGGGAGCTAGATGGATTCATCTCGTTCCGATATAATCGGAAACGAGAAGAAATCAAAGGCAAACTCGTCGTGACGGCTTCGAGTATGTCTTACGGACACCAGAAGAATCTTTGACAGAATTGATTTCATCTCCGTTCGCGATTGGGAAGGAGATGAAATCATCTCTTTGCGATATTATCGGAATGGAGATGAAATCAACCGCGAACTCGTTGCGACCTTGACGAGTATGTCGTATGGATAACGCACGAAACGTTGTCCGAATTGATTTCATCTCCTATCGCGATCGGGAACGAGATGAATTCACTTGTTTCAATATCATCGGAAAGGAGATGAAATCAATAGCGAACTCGTCGTGACAGCTTCGAGTATGTCCGACGGACACTAAAAGAATCATTGACAGAATTGATTTCATCTCCATTGGCGATCGGGAACGAGATGAAATCATCTCTGCAATATTATCGGAATAGAGATGAAATCAACCGCGAACTCGTTGTTGCCGATTGTTGCCATCCGAGATGAAATCAATGCGGACAACGATTCGTGCATAATCCATAGGACATACTTGACAACGTCACAACGAGTTCGCGGTTGATTTCATCTCCATTCCGATAATATCGCAAAAAGATTATTTCATCTCGTTCCCGATCGCGAACGGAGATGAAATCAATTCTGTCAATGATTCTTCTAGTGTCCGTAGGACACACTCGAAGCCGTCACGACGAGTTCGCCATTGATTTCATCTCCTTTCCGATGATATTGAAACGAGATAAATTCATCTCGTTCCCGATCGCGATAGGAGATGAAATCAATTCGGACAACGATTCGTGCATTATCCATAGGACATACTCGACAACGTGACAACGAGTTCGCGGTTGATTTCATCTCCGTTCCGATAATATCGCAAAGAGATGATTTCATCTCGTTCCCAATCGCGAACGGAGATGAAATCAATTCTGTCAATGATTCTTCTAGTGTCCGTAAGACATACTCGAAGCCGTCACGACAAGTTCGTCATTGACTTCATCTCCTTTCCGATGATATTGAAACGAGATAAATTCATCTCGTTCCCGATCGCGATAGGAGATGAAATCAATTCGTTCGTCAAACGACGTTGACAGTTGCACGGAAACGTTAAGAGCAATGTTGATTTCATCTTTATCGAGTAAATAATGCGTCATACCCGCAGTTCACAGCAGTGCCTGAATTGCCCACTAGCTCTGGCCGGAAATAATATGAAATCGAAAACGATTTTGAATGGAGCTTTTCAGGAATGTCCGATAGATGCTCCGAAAAGGATTCAAAGCATCGATTTAATCTTTGCTTGGTTTATAGAAGCTGTTAGACGCTCGAGCTGCGGGTCAATTTGCCCGTCTCCGGAATCCTTGACTTGATCGAAGATGAAATCGACAAACGCCATTACGGGGATGGTCGAACAACATTGGAAGTTGCGCGGAAACGTCAAGGGCTATGTTGATTTCATCTTTATTACGTAAAAAATACGTCCTACTCGCACCTTGCAGCAACGCATGAATTGTCCATTTGCTCTGATCACAATTGAAATGAATAAATAAATAACATTTTATTATAAAGCAGCACAAATGTTGACCCTTTACATAACGCTGGTGTTCTAATGTTCTTAAGGCGTAAGGCCACTCTAGCGGCAGAAAATAAGGCCTAAACTTTGACAATTTATTTTCGGAGTTTGATTCTTTTCTAGGAATCTATAGGATAGGATTTCTTTTTAGAGGGTTTATCTAACACATACTAAAGGATAAAAAAAATGTATTATAATTTTCATGCAAAATGGCGACGACAGAGCCCATCCTGAAAAACGTGTTTTTCAAAACTGGGAGAACGGAGTACACGAACACCTTTGCAACGGATCGATTTGAAATGTTGATAGTAGCTTCACAACTACATTCTTTATGGGACGACGGAGGGATTTTTCGATCAAATTTTGAAAAAATGGCGGACATTGACAGAAAGAATTCGATTTTTTGCCCAAAAGATAAGCGATAAATTGTTTATAAAAAAATTCTTCGTTCAGAAAATCATTTTAAATTTACAAAATACTTGAATAAAATTTATTGTTTAAATTTCTACTCGACTGATAAAATTTAATTTTTGATTTCATTATTTTATAATAATAAATTTTGTATTGACATTATTTCTTTCAGCAAGTAAACTGAATAAAAGTTGTTGTTCAATTAGTTACTTAATTATTTTTGCAAATTTAATTGTAATTTGTTGTAAAAAAGTAATAATTTTGAATAATTTATTATAAGAATAAACTGTGATTAAATTATTGTTCATAAATCTTAAATTTAAAATTAAAAATTTGGAAACATCATTAAATTTTTTGTAACTCTAGCTTTTAAAAAGCCCGCCTCAATGTGTTTGATATAGGAGAAAATTGTTCCCTTTGACGGCTGGCTGGTCCAACCTGTCATTTCAGACACGTTGTTATGATATGTGGAAGATTTAACATTTATGTTTTAATTTTTTGAAATCATAGCTACGCTCGATAATTATTTCGATCGAATAGTAAAGCAATTGATTTTTACTCATCGTGAAATAGTTCTGTTAACTTATTGTTATAGTTTTGTCAATTATAGCATAACCTACAATCGCTGCACTAGCGGACCGATGCTATTTATTTTAATGATGAAAGAACGAACATTCGACAATATATCACTGAACATATATTTAATATCGAAAGAATCATTACCTTTATCGCCGCAATTATCGTTGCTATAAACAATTGACACCACATTCACTTTTCACTGCACTTCATACTTGACGAAAACATGTACATGTATTATTGTATAGCAGCTGTCCACGCGGACGCATCGCTCATGGCCTCTGCACACTGCGCGCGATGGGCGACAAGCGATGAGCGATATCCAATGAGAGCTCGAGTATGACGGAAATGCTCTATGAGAGTGACGTTGCCATTGGATATCGCTCATCGCTCGTCGCTCGTCGCTCGCAGTGTGCAGAGGCCATCACTCAAGTAGGAGAGAGACAGATGTCGAACGCTGCCGAACGCTGCCGAACGCGGAGGCCGATTGTGCCTCTTTGTCGCTCGTTCCGCGCTCTCGCTTACACTTCAAGCCTTAGATGGAACGCCTCAGAGCGAGGTAACAGCGATGAGTCATGCTTTTTCGTGCGTGCAGCCGGCTCCATCGAATTATAAGACATTGTCACGTCAAAAAAGTTTACATTTAATTTAAAAAAACGGCTACGTACGCCCATAGAGAATATAATTATGAAGCTGCGATCAAAATTCAAATCGATTCATACAAAGGGTTCGCGTATTCCGGCCTCCCAGTTTGAAAAACAAGTTTTTCAAGATGGGCTCTGTCGTCGCTATTTTGTATGCAAATTACAATAATTTTTACATACTTTAATATGTCTTACATAAACCCTCTCATAAGAAATCCTATTCCTTTTTTCATACTGCCAAAATAAATTGTCAAAGTTAGGCCTAATTTTCTGCCGCTCGAGTGATGTTACCCCTTAACCCATTAACGCCCAAGACTCGCGATTTTTTCCTTCATTTTCAAGCCAGATTTTTATTATATAAAAAAAATCATAAAAAATGAACAGATACGTTTCCTAGTATTTTCGAGGGTGCTCTTTCAGAATCTGGGGTCAAAATCGGGTTTTGTCCATTAGGAAGAAAAATATGGCGGCTTTTAAAAAAAAAAACAGGAAAAATCGATGACACTTTTTTTTCAAATTTTTTTTTCACCTCGAAGCCGTTGTAAAGTCCGGTTTTTTTTTCAACCATGGGTGCATAGAATAGTGACGATTGAACAATCAATTTTTTTAAGTCGTCGTTGTCAACATTTTCACCCTCAAAATGGGGCTTTTCACCCGCTGAGTGACACGAAAAATTTTACGCTCGGTGTCCCAAATGAAAAGTAGTTGGATTTGGACGAAAATTGGTACTCAGAGGTTTTTGAGGTCGCTGATCACGATTCTGTTCCCAAAATTCCGAAATTCAAAATGGCCGATCCAATATGGCGGATACAAATGCAAAAGTTTATTTGAATTGGATAAAACGTGGCACTCGGGGGTTTTCGAGGTCGCTGATTATGATTCTGCTCTCAAAATTCCGAAATTAAAAATGGCGGATCCAATATGGCGGACACAAATTCAAAAGTTCATTTGAATTGGATCAAACGTGGCACTCGGGGGTTTTTGAGGTCGCTGATTATGATTCTGCTCTCAAAATTCCGAAATTGAAAATGGTGGATCCAATATGGCGGACACAAATGCAAAAGTTTATTTGAATTGGATAAACCGTGGCACTCGGGGGTTTTCGAGGTCGCTGATTATGATTCTGCTCTCAAAATTCCGAAATTCAAAATGGCGGATCCAATATGGCGGACACAAATGCAAAAGTTCATTTGAATTGGATAAAACGTGGCACTCGGGGGTTTTCGAGGTCGCTGATTATGATTTTGCTCTCAAAATTCCGAAATTCAAAATGGCGGATCCAATATAGCGGACACAAATGCAAAAGTTCATTTGAATTCGATAAAACGTGGCACTCGAGGGTTTTCTCGGTCGCTTATTATATTTCTGCTCTCAAAATTCGAAAGCCTTTGGGTATTTAAATACCTGGTATTTTCAAGTATTTGAATACCCAAAGGCTTTCACATTTTGAGAGCAGAATCATAATCAGCCACCTCGAAAACCCCAGAGTGCCACGTTTTATCCAATTCAAATGAACTTTTGCATTTGTGTCCGCCATATTGGATCCGCCATTTTTAATGTCGGAATTTTGAGAGCAGAATCAAAATCAGCGACCTCGCAAATCCCCGAGTGCCACATTCCATCCGATACAAATGAACTTTTGCATTTTTGTCCGCCATATTGGATCCGCCATTTTGAATTTCGGAATTTTGAGAACAGAATCGTAATCAGCGACCTCAAAAACCTCCGAGTACCAATTTTCGTCCAAATCCAACTACTTTTGATTTGGGACACCGAGCGTGAAATTTTTCGTGTCACTCAGGGGGTGAAGAGCGCCATTTTGGGGGTGAAAATGTTGACAACGACGAATTTAAAAAATTGATTGTTCTATCGTCACTATTCTATGCACTCATGGTTGAAAAAAAAACCGGACTTTTCAACGGCTTCGAGGTGGAAAAAAATTTTGAAAAAAAAGTGTCATCGATTTTTCCTGTTTTTTTTTAAACCCGCCATATTTCTTTTTCGTAATGGACAAAACCCGATTTTGACCCCAGATTCTGAAAGAGCACCCCCGAAAATACTAGGGAACGTATCTCTTCATTTTTTATGATTTTTTTATATAATAAAAATCTGGCTTGAAAATGAAGGAAAAAATCGCGGTTCTTGGGCGTTAATGAGTTAAGGTGCTATGCGGCACGTAGTACAACTTGTACCAATTTTAATGTGGGCAGAATATTTTTTTTTAAATCTAGATGAGTGTAGCTAGTGAACCACGAAGGGGATTTTAGAAATATTGATTTTTGAGTAATTGCCGAGTATTTTACTAAAAATGTTCATCTAGACCTAATAAAACAAAATTACCTTTTTTTTTTAAATTGGCACAGTTACACTGCGTGCCGCAGAGTTTCGACATGCTTCGGAAGAATTGCTGCAGTGTCGCCATTTTGTAATATTTTCGGATAAAAATTTCTAGCAATATACTTAAATATATGCTCGATAAAGACCGCAAGTTTTATTTGTTTATCACATTTTCTTCCGCCAAAAAAAATATCCAAAAATACGCTTCCTGTAAGGCCGTTACAGTGATCTGACCCCTTAAAGCCTTCATATAATTTCCGACATTTTCCCGTGATCGTAATTAAAATGATGAAATATTCGGAAAAATTTGAAAAAATTCGGAAAAATTCGGAGAAACTCGGATGTTTGCGTAAGAATAATTGTCCACAAAACTCCGAATTCTTCATATTTGTTGCAATTCATAGAAAAATTCGGAAAAATTTGCCGGAAAAAATCGGAATTTTTCAGAAAAAAATTTGCGCTAGGGGCGCGGGATCGTTCCCAGCGCTCAGTGCTTTTTTAAAATAACTATTACTATTAATTCTTATTTGATTAGTTATCATTATTATTTTAATTAGTTATCTTTTGGTGTCGAAAAATTTATCGCGCACTCTGACCGCTTATTTTATTAGTTTGTACGTTAGTTTAAATATAATAATAAATCTAAATTACAACTTATTTATCTTCTAAAAAATTGTTTGCGCTTACCTCACACCCGTCCCTATGCCAAATAAATTGTAATGCATATAAGTAGGCGGAAATATATTTATATTCGTATTATTATATTCATTCTCATATACTTTCATCATGTGATAAAGCATTATGATAATGCTTCTTCGCTTGATGAAAGTATATGAGCGGAAATATGTTTATATTCGTATTATTATATTCATTCTCATATATATTCATCAAGCGATAAAGCATTATGATAATGCTTTATCGCTTGATGAAAGTATATGAGAATGAATATAATAATACGAATATAAATATATTTCCGCTTACTTTTATGAATTACAATTTATTTGGCATAGGAACGAGTGTGAGTAAAGCGCAAACAATTTTTTAGAAGATAAGTTATAGTTTAGATTTATTATGATATTAGAATTAACATACAAACTAATAAAATAAGCGGTCAGAGTGCGCGAAACATTTTTCGACACTAAAAGATAACTAATTAAAATAGTAATGATAACTAATAAAAATAACTAATCAAATAAGAATTAATAGTAATAATAATTTTTTAAAAAGCACTGAGCGCGGGGAACGATCCCACACCCCTAGTGTAAATTTTTTTCCGAAAAACTCCGATTTTTTTCGGAAAATTTTTCCGTATTTTTCTATGAATTGGAAAAAATATGAAGAATTCTGAGTTTTGCGGACAATTATTTTTACGCAAACATCCGAGTTTCTCCGAAATTTTCCGAATTTTTTCAAATTTTTCCGAATATTTCATCATTTTAATTACGATCACGGGAAAATCTCGGAAATTATATGAAGACTTTATGGGGTAACACCACTGTAACGGCCTTACAGGACGCGTATTTTTTTATATTTATTTTGGCGGAAGAAAATGTAATAAACAAATAATACTTGCGGTATTTATTGAGCATATATTAAGTATACGAGGGTGGGGTGAAAAGTTTCCGGCCTGACCACGAAAAACGATGTATAAAAATTTTTTTTGTTTTATTTTTCAACATAATCTCCATTAACACTGATACATTTCTCATAACGGTGTTCTAATTTAGTTATACCAGTTTTAAACGTAGATTCGTCAAGCTCCTCAAAATACTGATTTACAGCTTCGATAACTTCTTCGCTGCTCTTAAATCTTTTTCCGCCAAGCCATTTTTTGAGGTTAGGAAACAGGTAATAGTCGCTGGGTGCTAAGTTTGGAGAGTAGGGAGGATGCGGCATCAATTCAAACTTCAATTCGTGGATTTTGGACATGGCAACAATCGACGAATGCGCTGGTGCGTTATCGTGATGAAACAAAACTTTTTTCTTCGCCAAATGAGGTCGTTTAATTTGCACCTCGTGCTTCATACGTTGCAATAACTCTGCGTAGTATTGACCAGTGATAATCTTACCCTATTCAAGGTAATCAATGTATATAATTCCTCTCGCATCCCAAAAAACAGTAGCCATAACCTTGTTTGCCGATAAAATTGTTTTTGCCTTCTTTGGGGGTTGGTTCCCCTTTTCCAACCCACTGTTTTGACTGTTCTTTATTTTCAGGAGTGTAGTGGTGGACCCATGTCTCATCAACTGTTATGAATCGACGCAAAAATTCGTTTGGATTACGCCTATACAGCGCCAAATTGTCGGTAGAAATGGTTTTTCGAAGCAGTTTTTGGTCGAGCGTTAGCAAACGCGGCACCCACCTTGCACACAGCTTTTCCATGTTCAAATGGTTGTGCAAAATATTTCGCTGACATCCTACAGGTCTCAGCTATCTCATGCACTTTCAACCTGCGGTCTTCCAACACTATTTTATGGATTTTTTCAATCATCTCTGAAGTTGTGAGATGAACGTGCCGTCCTGAGTGAGGCTCGTCAGAGGTGCTCACACGACCCATTTTTAATTCAGAAACCCACTGCTTAATAGTTGAATATGATGGAGAGGAGTCTCCTAGTGCTGAATCCATCTCTTCTTTTATTTGTTTTGGTGTAAAACCTTTCAAATGGAAGTATTTTATGACAGCACGTTTTTCCAATTTTTCCATTTTTACGAAAACAACGGAAGCGTCTCGCGCAATGTGTTCTCAAACGCAAACTAACGTAGCGATTGGGCTGAAACTGTACATACAAGCTCGGTAGGAATGGTACTGTAGGGCGCCGCTCCAAAACTATGGGGATCTGGCCCCAGTAATAATAGTTAGAAGGATTGATTGCAGTGCAGGAATATAATGTTTATTGGATATCACAGTAAACGCGAGTTAGACACAAGAAGTTCTTGTGGACAAGTTTTCGCGTGGTCACGTGCCGTTGTTGCTAGCCAGCACCGGAAGAAAAAACTGTCGAAAGGAAGGAACTTAAACTACTATGTGCATGAAGTTAGAACTCAGTGCGTGGCACGAGGTTTTGCTTCCTCGGCCGTCGAGGCGCTGGTATCGTTAGGCCGCTAGCTGTTTTATCGACCGGGTGTGCGAGTGGGACTTTAGAAGCCACATCTACCCCCCCTTCAGTACCCTGACTGGGTAAGGAAGGGAACGACACTTTTTTACAGGCTCTGGCATAGGTTTTGAGAGGTCGATCCATCGTTGTCGACCGATAACCCACGGACTCCTGGGGTTCAGGCTGTGCCGACGGGGATGGCTGGGGCTCAGGCTGTGCCGATGTGGATGGCTGCGGTCCGTCCAGAGGGAGAGGACTCTCGCGGTGGTCCGTTTTGGCGACGAACGCCGACTTGAGCCGCTCGACAGAGATCGCCTTTTCCGTTCCGTTGAACCGCACGATGAATACTCGGTCGTCAACTCGGTCTATGACCTCGTGAGGATCAGAGTAGGGCGGATCGAGTGGTCTTTGACCGCATCCACGCGGACGAAGACGTGAGAGCAGGTGTAGAGCTCCTTGAGGATGAAACATCGCGACTTGGTGTGATGGGCGGTTGGCGTCGGACGGATCTGCCGAATGTGCTCCCGGAACTTCTCCAGGAAGAAGTTCGGGTCAGCAGGCAGATCGGTGGTGATAAAAATTCCCCCGAAATTCTGAGCTCTGTGCCATATAAGAGCTGCGCTGGTGAGGCGTTATGGTTCTCCTTAACGCAGGTGCGAAGTCCCAGGAGTACGGATGGTAACAATTCAGGCCATGGTGTTGGTGCATTGCACATGAGTGCGGCCTTCACTGTGCAGTGCCACCTCTCAATTAAGCCGTTTGACTGTGGGTGATAAGGAGTTGTGTGGATATTGTTCGCCCCAACCATTCGGGCAAGAGCCGTGAAGAGTCGGGACTCAAATTGACTTCTCTGATCAGTCGTGATCGAGAGCGGTGTGCCGAACTGCGCTATCCAGTATGCAAAGAAGGCGGTGGCACACGTTTTGGCCTCCATATCGGCAAGTGGAACGGCGACTGGCCAGCGAGAGAAACGGTCTATCATGGTCAGGCAGTAGCGTAGACCCTTGACCCGTGGAAGTTCGATGAGATCCAGGTGGACATGATCGAATCGATTATCCGGGACGTCGATGTTTTTGGGATCGACACGATTATGGCGCGATACCTAGGATTGCTGGCAAGGAATGCATTCCCGTGACCAGCAAATCGCGTCCTTCTTTATCCCAGGCCAGACGAATTTGTCGCGAAGGTGACGAGCGGTTACTCGACCGCTAGGATGAGCGAGACCATGCACGACGTCGAAGGCGCGTCTGCGGAGGCTGTTGGGCAAATATGGCCGCAGCCAGCCAGTTGACGCGTCGCAGAAGATGTCGTGCCCTTCGACGGTGACTCGTTGTAAGTTGAGCGACGAGCAATGCCTCGAGCTCGCTGTCGGTAGTCTGGGCCTGCCGGATGGTGTCTGATCCAAGACGCTCGGCATATTCACGGCGAATACACGCAAGAGCGCGTCGGCTACCACGTTCTCCTCACCTCTGATGTGCGTGATGGTGGTGTTAAACTGGGAGATGTAATCCAGCTGACGCAGTTGCCGAGGCGATGCCTTGTCCATCCTTTGCGCGAACGCGGAGTTCAGAGGCCGATGATCCGTTTTTATGGTGAATTCGCGTCCCTCGACAATGTGCTTAAAGAATTTGATGCTAGCGAATATAGCGAGAAGTTCCCGATCGTATGCGCTATACTTGGCCTCAGTTGGAGACAGCTTGCGTGAGAAAAACGCGAGTGGCTTCCATGAACCGTTCTCGAGGTGTTCCAGTGAAGCGCCGATGGCGAAGTCGGATGCATCTGTCGAGAGAGCGAGTGGTGCGGATGGTGAGAGGAAGGAAGTCCTGACCGCCGAGGCGATGCCTTGCTTGCACCGCTCGAGCGCACGCTCAGACTCGGGGCACCACGGCACCTTGCGCTTGTCGCGTTTTTTGGCATTCTTCAGGAAGTTGTTCAAGGGAGCTTGTAGCTCAGCTGCTTGTGGAACGCAGCGACGCTAATAATTTACCATTCCGAGGAACCGTCGCAAGTCGGAAATTGTTTCCAGCTTCGGAAACGCCAAGATCGCGTCAACCTTGCTGGCTGGTGGCGTGAACCCATTGGCGTCGAGAGCACAGCCAAGGTAAACAACCTCACCCTTGCCGAATTGGCACTTTGCCGGGTTGATTGTGAGGTTGCTCTCGCGCAGGATCTCGAATATCTGCTTCAGATGTTGCAGATGATCCTCCTCGTTGTCCGAGTAGATGATTAGGTCATCTATGAAGCACGCTGCAAAGTCGACATTGCGCAAGAGATTGTCCATGTGACGCTGGAACGTTTGCGTCGCGTTGCGCAGACCGGGCGGCATTCCTCGGAACTCAAAGAGCCCGAATGGCGTCGTGACCGCGGTCTTGGCGATGTCGTCTGCAGCTACGGGTATTTGGTGGTAAGCCCGTACCAGATCGATGGTGGAGAAAACTCTGCAACCGTGACAGCCATGGAGTATGTCCTCGATGTGCGGGACGGGATAACGGTCCGGCACTGTCTGGTGGTTGAGTCTTCGGTAATCTCCTGTCGTGCGCCAGCCACCGAGCTTCTTTGGGACCATGTGTATTGGGCTGGCCCATTGGCTGCTTGACGGTTGGATGACGCCATTATGCAGCAGCTCCTCGAAGTCTGCTTTGGTGGCTTGCAGCTTGTCGCCTGTGAGACGGCGAGGACGCTCAGCTACCGGTGGTCCTGTTGTCACGATGTGATGCGCGACAGGGTTCTCTGCTCGTGTTGAGATTGGCGCTGGCTTGGTGATATCTGTGAACTCACAAAGCAATTGCCTCTAGGCAGGCTACAGCGCCGGTAGAGAGGTGTCAGCTGACGACACGGTTGAAATGGAATGAACCGCGGCTCGGGCTAGTTTGCAGTTGGCTGCAAGAAGCGTCTCGCGGTCAAAGAGACAGCGTCCCTTCAGGTCGATCAGCAGTCCGTAATGGACAAGCAGATCGGCTCCGATGATGGCAGCGGAGACGTTGGTGACGGTGAAAGACCAGCGGATCTCACGTCGCAGACCCAAGTTGAGCTTCAGCGTCTGCTGCCCATACGTGCTGATGACCGTGTTGTTGGCCGCATAGAGGTTAAATTCGGTGGGTTTTGCCTGGCGAAACTGACCGAGCCTTGGCATAATAGAGATGATCGATCCTGAGTCGATTAAGAACTCGAGGTTTAGAGATCGATCATAAATAAGCAGGCGGCATTCAGTTGGCTGGACATTGTTGCTGCCATCCCCTACCGCCTGGATAGAGCGCAGCACGGTCAGTTTCCCTGTAGGTTGGATGCACTTGCCGTGAAGGTGCATGGCGCTTGGCAGCGATGCGCGTTAGCCTCGAATTTCGCATGGTAAAAGCACATGCCAGTGCTCGCTGTGCCCATAGCAGCAGGAGTTGCCGAACGTGTCCTGGAACGGCGTCGACTTCGACCTCGGTGGTTGTTCCTGTTGGAGGCTGCGATCGCGTTGCTATTCAGGGCGATCAGCTGCATGAGAAGCCCTTTCATCTCCCTGAGCTCGGATGCCACCGCGTCTGGCTGAGCGGGAAGTCTTCGGATCGGCGAATGGCTGTGCCGCGAATGCGATGATGCAGCCATCACGGTGTGACCGAGACCATTCTCAAGGAACGTGTCAGCTCCCTTGGCGAGCTCCTCGACCGACAGGGAACCCTGGAAGATCCTGAACAGGCTTTGCAGCGTTGGTGGAAGAAGTGCAAGCCAACGCACTCGCAGTACATCTTCCGAGGCTCGTTCGCCAGCGAGAGATCGCATTTCTCGCAAGAGCTCTGATGGCTTCTTAGAGCCAAGCTCAAGCTCAGCCAGACACTTATGAAGCTGTCGGTCTGCTGAGTCAGACAGACTGCCGATGAGCTGCGACTTTAGGGTCTCATACCTGTTCGTAAGCGGCGGTGACATCACAATGTCCTCAACTGTGGTGAGAGCGTCGGGTGTTAGAGCGCCGACGGCGAGGTGGTATTTGCTCGCGTCAGATCGGACGTTATTCGATTGAAATACCGACTCGACCTGCAGAAACCACATCTTGGGGTTGGTCTTCCAGAAGGGAGGAAGCCTGCAAGCCTGGACAGCCTCGATGGACGGAGGACGAGGCACGAGCGACGCGGAAGATGCATTCATGTTGAGATCGGCGTTGTTCGTCGTAGGTAGAACAGTGAAATCCAGGGTTGTTGCGTTTGATCGATCACCGTCGCGGGTAATGTCCAAAAGTCTGTTTGTGGCCGGCGAGTGTTGGGTGGCCATGGCTAACACGCGGTCTCGCGAACAAAGGCAATGCACATGCCCTATGCGTCACTGCGCGTCACTGCGCGTTACGCGATTCCCGCGGGTACGTGATCCACGGAGATCACGTCGGGGTCACCAGTTATGGGGATCTGGCCCCAATAAAAATAGTTAGAAGGATTGATTGCAGTGCAGGAATATAATGGTTATTGGATATCACAGTAAACACGAGTTAGACACAAGAAGTTCTTGTGGACAAGTTTTCGCGTGGTCACGTGCCGTTGTTGCTAGCCAGCACCGGAAGAAAAACTGTCGAAAGGAAGGAACTTAAACTACTATGTGCATGAAGTTAGAACTCAGTGCGTGGCACGAGGTTTTGCTTCCTCGGCCATCGAGGCGCTGGTGTCGTTAGGCCGCTAGCTGTTTTATCGACCGGGCGTGCGAGTGGGACTCTAGACGCCACAAAACTAGACCTAGTGGCACCATCTCTTGGTCAGGCCGGAAACTTTTCACCCCACCCTCGTATTGCCAGAAATTTTTATCCGACAATATTACAAAATGGCGACACTGCAGCAATTCTTCCCAAGCATGTCGAACCTCTGCGGCACGCAGATAACTGCCAATTTTAACCTAAAAAAAATAATTTTGTTTTAATAAGTCTACATGAGTGTAGCTACTGAACCACGCAGGGGATTTTCGATAACTTAGTTTAAACGATATTTATTAACAAATAAATGTCTTAAAAAACAAAATGAACATATTTAGTCAAATACTCGGCAATTACTCAAAAATTAGTATTTCTAAAATCCCCTACGTGGTTCACTAGCTACACTCATCTAGATTTAAATTAAAAAATTATTTTGTCCAGATTAAAATTGGCACAAGTTATACTGCGCGACGCAGAGTACCTTAAGTTCAACATGTCTCGGAAGAATTTGCTGCAGTGTCGCAATTTTGTAATATTTTCCCATAACGTTTTTTGCAATATACTTCAATATATGCTTAATAATTACCCCAAGTATTATTTGTCTAAAACGCTTCGTGGCAGGCCGTTACAGTAGTGTTACCCCTTAAGAAAAATAATGTTTGCAAACATTTCGGAAATTCATTATTTCTCAGAATTATGAGGGAGAAAAAATGTAATAAGTTTTTTTTACGAAAATCTAATTTTTTTTGTTATTGGTTTTTTTTCTTACGTACACGCTTTTCGCGATTGTTACCTATTCTTTCCCCTCATTGTGCCCGTTTCTTTTCTCTACTGTTTCTTACTTTTTTCTCCATCTTTCTCCCTGTTCCCCCCTCTTGCGGCCGCAGCCGACTTCCACCTCTGTATTATATTCATCATCACATTTCTGTCATGGGTATAGGGAAACTGCGGAAACCTACACCAATACAGCCGGTCATCGAGTTCGCCCCCCCCCCCCCCCCCCCAAGTCGTGGAACTAGCCTTATTTCGCCGCCAAATGCCGAAGAAAAACATTTCACAACAAAATGTACGCGACTGGGATTCGAACGCTAACTACTAGACCATCGCACCGGTTAATAGGAAAAAGAAAAAGTTCCGGAAAAAAATAATGACAATTTTTTAGGAAAATCTCATTTTTTTCATCATTAAATTTTCTCCGAATATCTTCGCAGCCGTTCACTCAGGTCATAGGAAAAAGAGAAAGTTCCGGGAAAAAAAATAAGAAATCATGAATTTTCAGTAAAAAAAAATGTGTTTTTGGGAAATAGACCAGAACTTAAATATATTTTAAATCATTTTTTTCTCCGAAAACCTCAAATACGACTAAAATATGAGAAATTATGAAAAATTTGGAGAAAAATTTGCACTAGGGACGCCTGCGGACCGAAGCCAGGAACGCTACCAACGGGACCATCTCATCGCTTGTAGAATATGTACACATTCTGATACTTAGGATTCGCGGACGGATGGATGATTAGCTTGTTTTTTGGGATAATGCTTTATCGCTTGATGAAAGTATGAGAATTAATATAATAATACGAATATAAATATATTTCCGCTTACTTTTATGAATTATAATTTATTTTACATAAGGACGGGTGTGAGTAAAGCGTAAACAATTTTATATAAGAAAAATAAGTTGTAATTTAGATTTATTATTACATTTAAATTAACGTATAAACTAAAAAAAATAAGCGATAAGAGTGCGTGATACATTTTCTTTTATACATTAATACCGCAGAGAATCAAGAGCTAAATAAGCACTGAAATCATCTAAAAGCCTCCTGCGTGCCGTCGGGTGAAGTCACGCGCGAGGCGTGCTCAGATTGCTTTTTCCCTCGAAGCCTTCGTTGCGGCTTGGCCGCACATGAACGTGCTCAGCGTCCATGTGTTGGTGTAGCTGCCGAAGGCGCGGTCGGGAATGTTCGACCGTGCTCGGCTCTTTCCGAAGACGTCCGAGCGTCGCTCGCTCACGGACATGCGCTACTATGATTGTGTGATGGGCGCGTAAGAGACTAGAGAAGGGGTAACTTTTACGCGCGATCTGGCTGCACTGATTGATTTCATCTCCGTTCGCGAACGGCAACGAGATGAAATCATCTCTTTGCGATATTATCGGAATGGAGATGAAATCAACCGCGAACTCGTTGTGACGTTGTCGAGTATGTCCTATGGATAATGCACGAATCGTTGTCCGAATTGATTTCATTTCCTATCGCGATCGGGAAATAGATGAATTTATCTCGTTTCAATATCATCGGAAAGGAGATGAAATCAATGGTGAACTCGCCGTGACGTTGTCGAGTGTATCCTATGGATACTGCACGAATCACTGACAGAATTGATTTCATCTCCGTTCGCGTTCGGGAACGAAATAAATTCATCTCGTCGCGATATTATCGAAAGGGAGATGAAATCAATGGCGAACTCGTCGTGACGTTGTCGAGTGTATCCTATGGATATTCCACGAATCACTGACCGAATTGATTTTATCTCCGATCGCGATCGGGAGGTAGATGGATTCATCTCGTTCCGATATAATCGGAAACGAGATGAAATCAAAGGCAAACGCGTCGTGACAGCTTCGAGTACGTCTTACGGACACTAGAAGAATCTGTGACAGAATTGATATCATCTCCTATCGCGATCGGGAACGAGATGAATTTATCTTGTTTCAATATCATCGGAAAGGAGATGAAATCAATGGCGAACTCGTTGTGACGTTGTCGAGTATGTCCTGTGGATAATGCACGAATCGTTATCCGAATTGATTTCATCTCCGTTCGCGATTGGGAACGAGATGAAATCATCTCTTTGCGATATTATCGGAATGGAGATGAAATCAACCGCGAACTCGTTGTGACGTTGTCGAGTATGTCCTATGGATAATGCACGAATCGTTGTCCGAATTGATTTCATCTCCTATCGCGATCGGGAAATAGATGAATTTATCTCGTTTCAATATCATCGGAAAGGAGATGAAATCAATGGTGAACTCGCCGTGACGTTGTCGAGTGTATCCTATGGATACTGCACGAATCACTGACAGAATTGATTTCATCTCCGTTCGCGTTCGGGAACGAAATAAATTCATCTCGTCGCGATATTATCGAAAGGGAGATGAAATCAATGGCGAACTCGTCGTGACGTTGTCGAGTGTATCCTATGGATATTCCACGAATCACTGACCGAATTGATTTTATCTCCGATCGCGATCGGGAGGTAGATGGATTCATCTCGTTCCGATATAATCGGAAACGAGATGAAATCAAAGGCAAACGCGTCGTGACAGCTTCGAGTACGTCTTACGGACACTAGAAGAATCTGTGACAGAATTGATTTCATCTCCGTTCGCGATTGGGAACGAGATGAAATCATCTCTTTGCGATATTATCGGAATGGAGATGAAATCAACCGCGAACTCGTTCGACCTTATCGAGTATGTCGTATGGATAACGCACGAATCGTTGTCCGAATTGATTTCATCTCCTGTCGCGATCGGGAACGAGATGAATTTATCTTGTTTCAATATCATCGGACAGGAGATGAAATCAATAGCGAACTCGTCGTGACGGCTTCGAGTATGTCCGACGGACACTAAAAGATTCATTGACAGAATTGATTTCATCTCCATTGGCGATCGGGAACGAGATGAAATCATCTCTTTGCGATATTATCGGAATGGAGATGAAATCAACCGCGAACTCGTTGTTGCTGGTTGTTGCCATCCGAGATGAAATCAATTCGGACGATTCGTGCATAATCCATAGGACATACTCGACAACGTCACAACGAGTTCGCGGTTGATTTCATCTCCATTCCGATAATATCGCAAAGAGATTATTTCATCTCGTTCCCGATCCCGAACGGAGATGAAATCACTTCTGTCAGTGATTCTTCTAGTGTCCGTAGGACATACTCGAAGCCGTCACGACGAGTTCGCCATTGATTTCATCTCCTTTCCGATGGTATTGAAATGAGATAAATTCATCTCGTTCTCGATCGCAATAGGAGATGAAATCGATTCGGACAACGATTCGTGCATTATCCATTGGACATACTCGACAACGTCAGATTCGTACATTATCCATAGGACATACTCGACAACGCCACAACGAATTCGCGGTTGATTTCATCTCCATTCCGATGATATCGCAAAGAGATGATTTCATCTCGTTCCCAATCGCGAACGGAGATGAAATCAATTCGGATAACGATTCGTGCATTATCCACAGGACATACTCGACAACGTCACAACGAGTTCGCCATTGATTTCATCTCCTTTCCGATGATATTGAAACAAGATAAATTCATCTCGTTCCCTATCGCGATAGGAGATGATATCAATTCGGACAACGATTCGTGCGTTATCCATACGACATACTCGACGAGGTCGCAACGAATTCGCGGTTGATTTCATCTCCATTCCGATGATATCGCAAAGAGATGATTTCATCTCGTTCCCAATCGCGAACGGAGATGAAATCAATTCGGATAACGATTCGTGCATTATCCACAGGACATACTCGACAACGTCACAACGAGTTCGCCATTGATTTCATCTCCTTTCCGATGATATTGAATGATTCTTCTAGTGTCCGTAAGACATACTCGAAGCCGTCACGACGAGTTTGCCGTTGATTTCATCTCGTTTCCGATTATATCGGAACGAGATGAACCCACCTAGTTCCCGATCGCGAACGGAAATAAAATCAATTCTATCAGTGATTCGTGGAGTATCCATAGGATACACTCGACAACGTCACGACGAGTTCGCCATTGATTTCATCTCCTTTCCGATGATATTGAAACAAGATAAATTCATCTCGTTCCCGATCGCGATAGGAGATGAAATCAATTCGGACAACGATTCGTGCGTTATCCATACGACATACTCAACAAGGTCGCAACGAATTCGCGGTTGATTTCATCTCCATTCCGATGATATCGCAAAGAGATGATTTCATCTCGTTCCCAATCGCGAACGGAGATGAAATCAATTCGGATAACGATTCGTGCATTATCCACAGGACATACTCGACAACGTCACAACGAGTTCGCCATTGATTTCATCTCCTTTCCGATGATATTGAAACAAGATAAATTCATCTCGTTCCCGATCGCGATAGGAGATGATATCAATTCGGACAACGATTCGTGCGTTATCCATACGACATACTCGACGAGGTCGCAACGAATTCGCGGTTGATTTCATCTCCATTCCGATGATATCGGAAAGAGATGATTTCATCTCGTTCCCAATCGCGAACGGAGATGAAATCAATTCTGTCAATGATTCTTCTAGTGTCCGTAAGACATACTCGAAGCCGTCACGACGAGTTTGCCGTTGATTTCATCTCGTTTCCGATTATATCGGAACGAGATGAACCCACCTAGTTCCCGATCGCGAACGGAAATAAAATCAATTCTATCAGTGATTCGTGGAGTATCCATAGGATACACTCGACAACGTCACGACGAGTTCGCCATTGATTTCATCTCCTTTTCGATAATATCGCGACGAAATGAATTAATTTCGTTCCCGATCGCGATAGGAGATGAAATCAATTCGGCCAACGATTCGTGCATTATCCATAGGACACACTCGACAACGTCACAACGAGTTCGCGGTTGATTTCATCTCGTTCCCAATCGCGAACGGAGATGAAATCAATTCTGTCACTGATTCTTCTAGTGTCCGTAAGAAATCCTCGAAGCCGTCACGACGAGATCGCCATTGATTTCATCGCTTTTCCGATTATATCGGAACGAGATGAATCCATCTAGCTCCCGATCGCGAACGGAGATAAAATCAATTCTGTCGGTGATTCGTGGAATATCCATAGGATGCACTCGACAACGTCACGACGAGTTCGCCATTGATTTCATCTCCTTTTCGATAATATCGCGACGAGATAAATTCATTTCGTTCCCGATCGCGAACGGAGATGAAATCAATTCTGTCAGTGATTCGTGCAGTATCCATAGGATACACTCGACAACGTCATGACACGTTCACCATTGATTTCATCTCCTTTCCGATGATATTGAAACGAGATAAATTCATCTCGTCCCCGATCGCGATAGGAGATGAAATTAATTCGTTTGTCAAACGACGTTGACAGTTGCACGGAAACGTTAAGGGCAATGTTGATTTCATCTTTATCGAGTAAATAATGCGTCATACCCGCAGTTCACAGCAGTGCCTGAATTGCCCTGAACTAGCTCTGGCCGAAAATAAGATGAAATCGAAAACCATTTTGAATGGAGCATTTCAGGAATGTCCGATAGATGCTCTGAAAAGGATTTAAAGCATCGATTTAATCTTTGCTTGGTTTATAGAAGCTGTTAGACGATCGAGCTGCAGGTCAATTTGCCCGTCTCCGGAATCCTTGACTTGATCGAAGATGAAATCGACAAACCCCATTACGGGGATGGTCGAACAACATTGGAAGTTGCGCGGAAACGTCAAGGGCTATGTTGATTTCATCTTTATCACGTAAACAATACGTCCTACTCGCAGCTTGCAGCACCACATGGATTGTCCATTTGCTGTGATCACAATTGAAATGAATAAATAAATAACATTTTATTATAAAGCAGCACAAATGTTGACCCTTTACACAACGCTGGTGTTCTAATATTCTTAAGGGGTAACACCACTCTAGCGGCAGAAAATAAGGCCTAACTTTGACAATTCATTTTGGGAGTTTGATAAAAGGAAAGGATTTCTTTTTAGAGGGTTTATTTAACACATACTAAGGGATAAAAAATGTATTATAACTTTCATGCAAAATGGCGGCGACAGAGCCCATCCTGAAAAACATGTTTTTTAAAACTGGAAGAACGGAGTACACGAACACCTTTGCAACGGATCGATTTGAAATGTTGATAGTAGCTTCACAATTACATTCTCTATGGGACGACGTAGGGATTTATCGATAAAATTTTGGAAAAATGGCGGACATTGAAAAAAATAAATCGATTTGTTGCCCAAAAGATAAGCGATAAATTGTTTATAAAAAAAGTTTACATTTAGTTTTAAAAAACGGCTACGTACGCCCATTGAGAATGTAATTATGAAGCTGCGATCAAAATTCAAATCGATTCATGCAAAGGGTTCGCGTATTCCGGCCTCCCAGTTTGAAAAACAAAGTTTTCAAGATGGGCTGTGTCGTCGCTATTTTGTATGAAAATTACAATAATTTTTACATACTTTAATATGTCTTACATAAACCCTCTCATAAGAAATCCTATTCCTTTTTTCATACTGCCAAAATAAATTGTCAAAGTTAGGCCTAATTTTCTGCCGCTCGAGTGATGTTACCCCTTAAGAGAAACCGCAAACAAAGTCGCAACGCTTTGGGATTTCCAGAATCAACCCGTATCGGTACGTGAAAAATTATATCTCAGGCGCTGCAGAAGATCTTCTCCGACAGATTTCGTCTCCCCTAATGAGGAAATGGAAAGCTTCTCCTCATGTTTCCTAACCCAGCTCGAACACACTTTGAGATGATATTCGTACAGAAAAATGTATTTTTGGAAATCAATCTGACTATGATACTGAACGGTGTGGTCGAATGAGAAATGGAATCCCGAAAACATTCAATTCTCGAAAATGTCGCGTCAAGTTATTGAGAGTTTGTTAATAAAAACTTACGTATTGATTTTTTTTCAATACGCAAGAAAAATCGCTCGGTATATCGAAATTCGATAATCATTGACAATTCTTTGGTTTTGTTAATTTTTATTTCTCAAGGAAGCAAAAAGAACAGGGCTCTCGATGGATAATCGCGGCAAAATTCGTAAATGTCATTAATTGCGGCGCGCTTCACGCTTCGGCACGCAATACGCCGAGCGATAGCAGACGATAGGTAAAACGTCAAATCGTGTGTCACGATTCTCGGGCCGAATAGGTTGACAGGCAACGCAGCGAATGATTCGCTAAACGTCAGATCATGCGGGCTGGCATTTGTCAAACGCTGCTGTTTCACAGAACCTTCTTGACGTCGGCTACGACTTCGTGGCCCTTCGTCTACTCTTCTGCCCATTTCGATCGTCCAACATGGCGGATTCGAGCGTTAATTTTGAAGATCGAACGCCTATTTTCTAATGCTTCCCATTTGGTGACGGAGGCGAAAAAAAGAAAACGGCTTGGTAGAAATCTTCGGAGTAACCTGCCGAACCCGGCATTTCCCGCGGTTACACCTATTCTGGATCACTCCGAGTAGCTTTATCATCGGTATACATTATGTACAGTATCTTAAAACTGCATTTTTTAAGTTAGCTGGTAACAACTCAAACAATTTTCAACTGATTCATTTGAAATGTTGAATATATCTTGAAAAATACATTGTCTATGGAAGTACGTAGGATTTTTTTTATTGCATAGTTGATTTGTTATTAACAATTATCTGACGATTTTTTAGGGACATTTTTAGAAAGTGAAAGATTTGCCTAAAAAATCATCAGATAATTGTTAATAGCAAATGAACTATGCAATATAAGAAAGAAAGCCTACGTACTTCCATAGACAATGTACTTTCCAAGATATATTCAACATGTCAAGTGAATCGGTTGAAAATTGTCTGACAAGGAACATCCCTCAGGTGTCCGCCTCCGATTTTGTTGAAACTCATACATGTGATAGAGCATCGAAGACTTTGAGACACATATTTTTTTTATCGGCGGAAAAACGGATTTAAGGGGGGAAACCGCCCCTCAAAGAAAGGCGTGTCGAAGGGAGATTTTGCAGTTTCACCCAGAAGCAATCCACCGATCTGAATGAAACAAAAACGAAAATTCCTCTAATGAAAAGCGATTAAAAATCCACTATGAAGATGTTAAGAAAAAATTAAATTAGAGGGTAAACCACCCCTCAATTTGCCTTTTTTCACCCCACACTTAAGAGGGTTGTATGCAAATTAATAAAACGCGTATCATTTTGAAGGGCAATTAAAATTAAAGTTGACGGGTTTTTGCGTTTTGGCGGCATAGCAAATTTAAGGGGGTAGACCACCCCTAACATAAATTTATTTATCATGGTCGTTTTTTCTGTTTTTAAAGTATATCCGCTGATTTTAAATATTTCTATAAGCTACAATTTAATGTTTTACCATATGTGAAAATTATTACATTCGTCTTAAGGGGTAACTACCTCTCTGACGAGAAACATCATTGAAGCTTCCGCTTTCGATTTCGTTGAAACTCATATATGTGGTAAAGCATTGCAAACTATTGAACATGTTTTTTTTTGTATCGGCAGAAAAACGGTGTTAGGGGATGAAACCACCCCTCAAAGTTTCTCCCACAAGCAATCCACCGATCTGAATGAAACAAAATCGAAAATTCCTCTAATATTAAACTATGAAAAATCCACTACAAGAGTGTTGATTAGAAATATAATTAAGGGGTAAACCACCCCTCCATTTGCCGTTTTTCACCCCACGCTTAAAAGGGTTGTATGAAAATTAATAAAACATATATCATTTTGAAGGGGAATCAAAATTCAAGTTGACGCGTTTTTGCGTTTCAGCGGGACAGCAAATTTAAGGGGGTAAACCACCCCTAATATAAATTTGTTCATCACCGTCGTTCTTTCTGTGTTTAACATGTATCCGCGGTTTCAAAATATTCTACCGCGTTTTTAAATTATTACGTTTTTAAATTTTTCCATTTTCAGGGTAAACTACCACCTCTAATTGCTTTTCGTTTGAAGTTTCGCGAAAGGTTTCACGAATTTCGTTAAAACTGTTTTCATTCCATCGGTAATATCAATTTTATGTTTGTGTGTGCAGGCATATTCGGTTTGAGCTTTAGGAGCGGTACTTTGGGAGTGGGGACGTGGGGCTACCCCTTACTCATAAAACTGATATTTTCGTGTCGAAACGCTTCCGATTTTAATATGCACGTCCATTAAGCATCTCCATAGGAATAAACATACACTTCTACTATATCATTAATTATAATAATTTCCAGAATAAGTTATAAGGCTCACTTCGTATATTTCGGAACGATGATGCGCCTGGATCAAGCGACAATTTAGCCAGCGACGTAGTTTTGTGGAGGCATGTATATTTTTATTTTTTTACCGTTTATTTAATTAAACGTATTAATGAAACTGAGGGTTTTATAGTAGGTTAACGAACATGTTTTTAATATATTTTGATATATTTTATTTGGTAATCATGTCAGCTGATTTAATTAATAGTACTTGTGAAAAGTATTGCAGTCATATGCCGTCAAATCATTTTCTTGTGATATATACTTTTTTTTCTAGTCTATCAACTATCAACCATCAACAATCATGGCTAATAATTCTGCAATAATGATAATCGTCAAAAAAATGCTTTGAACACAACGATTTTTTGCACCATGCACATCTGATAATGGCCAAATTATTGCAACCGGGTATTTCACAATGTGTGTTCGATTCACCAAAAGCAAAGGTGACAGGATTTTCAAAATCTTCTGATTTTTTAAATGAATGGAAATGAACAAATTTATGTTAGGGGTGGATTCCCCTTCTGAATGATACCTGTTTTATTCATTTTCATACAACCCCCTTAAGCGTGGGGTGAAAAACGGCAAATGGAGGGGTGGGTAACCCCTTAATTATATTTCTAAACAACACTCTTGTAGTGGATTTTTCATCGCTTAATATTAGAAGAATTTTCGATTTTGTTTCATTCAGATCGGTGGATTGCTTGTGGGAGAAACTTTGAGGGGTGGTTTCATCCCCTAACACCGTTTTTCTGCCGATACAAAAAAAACATGTTCAATAGTTTGCAATGCTTTACTACATATATGAGTTTCAACGAAATCGAAAGCGGATACTTCAATGATGTTTCTCGTCAGAGGGGTAGTTACCCCTTAAGACGAATGTAATAATTTTGACATATGGTAAAACATTAAGTTGTAGCTTATAGAAATATTTAAAATCAGCGGATAAACTTTAAACACAGAAAAAACGACCATGATAAATAAATTTGTTAGGGGTGGTTTACCCCCTTAAATTTACTATGCCGCCAAAACGCAAAAACCCGTCAACTTTAATTTTAATTGCCCTTCAAAATGATACCTGTTTTATTAATTTGCATACAACCCTCTTAAGTGTGGGGGAAAAAAGGCAAATTGAGGGGTGGTTTACCCCCTAACTTAACATTTTCATAGTAAATTTTTCATCGCTTTTCATTAGAAGAATTTTCGTTTTTGTTTCTTTCAGATCGGTGGATTGCTTCTGGGTGAAACTGCAAAATCACCCCTCGACACGCCTTTCTTTGAGGGGCGGTTTCCCCCCTTAAATCCGTTTTTCCGCCGATAAAAGAAAATACGTGTCTCAAAGTTTTCTATGCTCTATCACATATATGAGTTTCAACAAAATCGGAGGCGGACACCTGAGGGATGTTCCTTGTGAGTTGTTTTCGGAAAATTTTAAAGATGTAATTTTCAGATAAACGCTGCACAACCGCCATTTTGGAATTAATCGCTTCAAAAAAATGATTGTATACAGTGACTGATATGTATGCACCCTTTTTGGTAATCTCGATTTATTTTGTAGTTTTTCTGGAAAAATCCCCAAAAAGCCTATTTATTCGGCCTCTAGAGTTGCGTAACCCCTTAAGCTCGAGAAGAAGGTTTTGAAAAAAACCTGTTGGAAGAATGCATCACTCTAGAAAATATCGATAATGTGGAAATAATTTGGGGATTTATCGTAGGAATGAGAAGCGTATTAAAACTGACACATTATGTATTTGACAATCAGTGAATATCATACCTGTTGACATACAAACTGTCGGAAGCCCACCTTGAAACATTCTTTTAGTGCTGCACCACCTGTCATCAATTCAGATCCGCCTATAAGAAATTGTGTGTACACGTCAACTGAGTCGTCCCTCAAGAGGCGAATTGTTCATTACAAGATGCGACAGACTTGCTACAAGTATGTTCAACACAGGACAAAGGTGACGATACGTTATTGGAAGATGTAATTGCCTTTGATCATGATTACGAAGCCTCTAATGGCTGGAGTTGGAATGAGTACTGCAGCGAAGTAGTTACTCACATCTCTGATGCAATCGTTAGAGCTTTAAAAAGAACAATGAAATGCCCACTATGTCTACAAGCCCTAGAATCGGACAATGCAGCTTCGTTGTTTCTAAAAAGGAAAAATAGAGGTTGCTTACTTAATCCCAGCGATGACGTCGTGATAATTTCGAAGTCTGCTGGAAGGGTCATGAGCAGTAGAAAGAATATTCTAACTCTGAAGAACGTACTACCCAATCTAGTCATTGATGCTAAGCGATTACTCTCAAATAGTTTATTTTCTCTACTTTATATGTATCCCTTAGAGTCATTAGTTATGAACAATCACAGAAATGAGTTGGTGGAGAAAATGTTAAACAAAAATTACAAAATAAGCTTGCATCACAAAAGTTGTTCGCTACGGGAATCAGTTGAAGGACTAAGAAGTTTCCACAATCGACCCATTATGTTTGCCAACCAGTGATTTTATTGTAGTAAACTTGAAGTTTCATGCAATATTCTAAGATTATTTTAATACATTTATTAATCATTCTTAATAATTTAAAAACTGTTTCTATATGATAATGTTATGCATGCACACAATCATATATTTTGTTTATAAACATTCGTACCATCTGGAATTTGGAGTTAGGTTAATTTACATTCATTCATAACGCAGGCGCGTGATTTTTCCTCATTTTTCTCTACCCCCTCATCACCACCACAAATATCGTGAGACCGAGAGAGGAGTACTCCCGACATATTTCTGTGCTTTATACTTGGCTTCCAGCGGCGCATAAGAGCGCCCCGTCTATCTTGTCAGTCTATGTCCGAGCAGCGCGTCGCGCATATCATGCATACACATGACCTAAACGCAGTAAACCGCAAGAGTTACGATCAAGAGACGCGGCAATAATAAATTATGTTACATTATAAGATCATGCACAGTACCTAAAAATTTGCCGAAAACTCGATTTTTTCCACACTATAGAGAAATATTCAAAAATGACTGTAAACAAAATTCAGGGTGGGTTGCTGAACATTTAAAGAAAAAAATAATTAAAAAAAATTATACTATTTAATGGGAGCTAAAAGACTATGACCTTTTAATTAAATTTAACGTATTCGTTAAATTTAATTAAAACGTATTCGTTGAACATTAAACTTGCTATTAATATCATAAAACTGTTAGGTAGTTGAAACTTTGAGAACGAAATACTAAGCTAATTACGTTCACAGCACATGATTCTTACTTCGAAATGAGGTTATTTATTTGACAAATTTTTACCAATAAAATGTTTTTTTTCTTCATATAACTATTCGTTACAACGGACAAATCAATAATTGATGTTCTTTTTTAAATCTATGAATATTGAATATATAATTACGTCAATCCTTTGTAATTAAAAAATATCGAAGTTGCTTAACGGACGTGTGGTGTGCACCATCTCATTAACTTAGTGATTTTTAAACGGTTTTTAAAATACAATTTTTGTTTCACCTTAAACGGCTGATGGGTTTCACTTACCTTTGGGACCACGAATAAATTCCGCGTATTACACTCACTATTGTGACAATTAGCAATACAACAAGTTTTAACTATTATGAAAAGTGTAACGAATACGTGTTGTGCGCTGTGCCAGTCTTCTGAGGTCATGTTAACGTTGGTTTATGTAGCGGGTAGGGGAGACCACGTCGGAGTACGGGAATACGAGCCTGCCCCACGGTTTTACATACAAGTCTTGGAACGAAGGCAAATTTCCGTGGTGGGGTCAGGCACGCTTAATGTCCAAGGCGCTGCTATCCCGGGGTGTCCTTCCCCTGGCCTCTCAACCTGCCGCGTCCACGTGACGTTTAGCAGTCATGGACGTGGCGGATTGAGGGGCCACAGGAGGACACCCCGCGCCTTGAACACTAAACGGGCCTACCCCGACCACCGTCGTTTCAAGACCTGTATGTAAGACCGTGACCTACCTCCACCCTATGAGTTCGCTCTCCTGTCTAGAGTCTTCTTGGCCAGGGGGCTGGACCAGGCCCCTAGCCCTCGTCTGTTTTCCTGTGTAAACGGTTGACCCCTCACGCGGCTATGCCGCTAGAGGCACTGGGAGTCATCTAGTCTACCTCATACGGTGAATTGGTTGGTTGGTTCCTTTTGGTCCATTCCGTGACGTACGTTTGTTGATTGGAGTTACGTAAATAACAAAGTGAAAAAATAATAATATTCTGCGATTAATAAAATCGCCGTCGGTACTTCTGAGTTGGCACGTTAGTTTTTATTGGAAATTGTTAGTGTTGCATTGTTAGTTTTCGGTAATAATTTAGACGACATTCACAAGAGTAATATTATGACTTTTCCGTGCGCTTATCATGCAGCTAATGTCATTTTCACATTCTTTCCTAATTCCGCGGGCAAGGATGCAGCAGTATGTCACACACCTAAATCAGGAAGCGAAAAAAATCAATTAGAAAAGAAAAATGCGAAACATTGTTCGATCTTATCGGATAGGCTTAATGTAAATTATGTGAATAGTACCAACCTCACGGTGAAAATAATATAAAAATGTTTTTCCAATTTGTTGTTTTTATTGGATACCCTAATTCTTCCACGGCATAGCCAATATTTGATATAGCATACGGCTTAAATATTTTAATGTATTCATTTGCACGAAATTTTGAATACGTTCAAATAAGAAAAATTCTTCGAAATGTTTTCAACATTCAACGGATGTTTGACGATACTCTTATTACTCATTCGTAATTCCCGCGGTGAGGCGTGGACTGAATAACTCTCAGCGCCTCTAGCAACAAGAACACAAAGGGGATCACGAAAACGCCCGAGTGCCAGGCGCATAGTTTGGACTCCCGTTCTACTACTAAAATCATTTGTCAAACAACGATACTTCGCATTTCCCTCGAATGCAAAAACTCCGAACCAACCGTGATGGTGCTCGCAGTGGAAAATACTGTTCCGTCGTTAATGCAATCGTTACTATCGCGAAGTGCCAAGTAGTGTTGATTCGCATCGCGATAACGAATGATCAGCCGAAGAGATTTGTGACGAGTGAATTGAAGCCGTTGCTTATCGATGCGAATACACCGGTGTTGGAGTCTGGGGCAGTGTTGGCGCCTGGACTTGGCCGAATGTGGAGCGTGTAATCGCGATGAGGATAAGGTCGTAATCCACCGGCGTTACCGGTGTACGGAGCACCCGATGATCCCGGCGATCGCACTCCACCATCCCCGGCGTTGTCGTCTTGTCTCTGTTGTACCCAAAGCATACGCAAACGCAATGAGCTTATTAATCAAACAACATTGTCATACCAATGGCCAGTTATTATAATTGATAATACTTGGATCCAATGTAAAATATTTCAAAAATCCATTTCGTTGACAAGGTTATCGGTTGCGCGTGCATAACCTTTGACACAAAAAGGTACGTTTAGAAATGTGACATCGTTTTTCTCCTGCAGTATCGCTCCGGCGGTATTTACAGATTGTCGGTATTTACCGACGCAGCGTCACTGCCCACCGCTAGATGTCGCCACCACGACACGGTTGTAGTGTGTCCGTATATCATGCACGACGATACACACTGTGCGTGAACGTTACATGCACATTTCATCACGGTAATCAACAATTATTCACACCCCACATATCGCAATTTTTCTTAGCCATTCGTTTACAAAATGCAATGTTTAAAGCATGGTTTTACAAGAGGTTGCTTTAAAACCTTAAATTATAATGGCAGGGCGGTCGTATCTTTAAAGGAGAAAATTGCTAGTAGCCGTGTGGTCCCTACCCGTCATTGCCATCAGGCTATATTGTAAAACATATTATTTCTGCTTGATCTTCTGTTGTTTGAGGTACCACCCTAGTCCACATTCCATATCAAAATTTCGTAGACGGAACTTTAAACGCGATTTTCGTGAAATCTATTCTTTCAAACGGTAGACACTTTCGTATGTTTTCGAGCTTTCTGTCTCAACTTTTGCAACATGATTCTTAACGTCATGTCTTAAAGCGGTAATGAACTTTTTTTACCTTCAAAATGTAATATTTTTGCTAACAAAAAACTATTGGAAGAACAAATCCGATTCAACACCTAACATTACAATGACGGCCGTTTAGTTAATTTTTATTGACAAAAATTCGTCTATACCACTCTACAGTTTTTCATATTGATTAACAATCTGTTTGAGCCAAATTTCAGGAGTCCACCATCAGCAACCAATTTTTTGAGCCATCATTTTGCAGTGGACAAAAACCATCTTAAAGTTTTATTTTAAGAAGATAATAATATTGTTTGGATAGAGCATGAGTTAATTCAATAAACAAAGAAAATTATACCAATTCTCAAAATTTATCCAATTTCTCCTTCGATTGATAACGAAACGTAGTAGTATGAATAGACATTGTGAAATTATATGAAAATAAATTTTCAGTATCATTATAACTGGCATTCATTATTTTATCCTAAGCCTCTTCTTCCCAAACCTTCACAGCCTTGGAAACTCCGAAAAAATAAATTTTGTGCAAAGGAAATCGACTCTCCAAAAAGTAGTCGTCCATATTGAGTCCCGCATTGTGTTTTTCGAAATGTTCGCTTCAGATTCGTATTCAGGGACCCCAAAAACCCCCGAGCACAGACTTTCACCCGAATCAAAGAGGTTTTTGAAGGATATTTTTACCGTTTGGGATCCGCCATTTTGTTTTTTGAAATTTTCACTTCGGATTCGTATTCAGCGATCTCAAAAACCCTCGAGTACAGACTTTCACCCGAATCGAATGGGTTTTTGAAGAAATTTTGTACCGTTTCGCATTCGCCTTTTTGTTTTTTGAAATGTTGACTTGCGATTCGCATTCACCGACCCCAAAAACTCCCGAGTACATACTCTCACTCGAATTCGGAATTATGTCCACTTTTTCGGGATTTCGGACTACTGTGCGGCAGTAAGCGAGGAACGCATGTGCTTAAATACCTGTACCTGTACCTGTGCCTGTAACGGCTGCCATCCCCAAATAATCAAATTTTCGGTTACGTAAAATAAATTAATATCAGCTAATAAATATGTGGAATGCATATAATTGACTGTTTAGAAATGTTATTCATCTTTTTTGTTTAATTATATCGCGAACAAGTTATTAACCAAGTTTAAATGTGGCAAACGCGCAATTTAGTTCTCAGTAACTGGTATCGCTGAGCTCAGATACGAACGCCACATCGTGAGCGCGTAGCTGTCAACCATCCTTCGCTAATTCCGTTTTTTTGATCGGCGAAAATGAAAAGATGAAGGGGAAAAATGCGAACCGAAAAACAGTACAATGGACGGTTGGAGCAATTATAACCTGGAAAGCGACAGGAAAGAGTGGTTGAGCCGAAAAATGAATGCGCAGTCGAGGGATGACGCGTAATTGATTTGACGGTTATTTCGAAACATATCCACTGCAGC
Organism: Ophion obscuratus; assembly: GCA_964007375.1. Classification (NCBI taxonomy): domain Eukaryota; kingdom Metazoa; phylum Arthropoda; class Insecta; order Hymenoptera; family Ichneumonidae; genus Ophion; species Ophion obscuratus. Next base: position 65,480,709 of record OZ023314.1, read on the forward strand.
TTCTGTAACGAATGATTCAAAATATTTAAATACTTTTTATAAAACTTCGGTAAAAATGTATAGTAAGGAAGCAATAGTTTGTGCATTTCAAATTTTGACACCTATTCAAAATAGCCGACTTGACAGCAGCGTTGCCACGTCGTGTAGAGCGCTTTATCGTATTGAGCGAATCAGTTCAAATTTCCTGTTTTATTTCACAAATATCTCGACAACGAGACAGACAATTATTCATAAAAATCTCAAGATTTTTTGTGAGCGTGACGTAGTCCCAGTTCTACACGGATGTTGCGCACACGGACCGGTACGTGTGTGTCGCGTAGGTATAACTGTAGCCTGTGATTTATTTCTCGACGAAACGCGACTAGCTGCGAACCTGGGACCGGCTGTATCTGTATAGGTTTTCCGCACTGTCCCTATACCCATGGCAGAAATGTCATGGTTCATGCGATACAGAGGGGGAAGTCAGCTGCGGCCGCAAGGTGGGGATATAAAGTGGAATATGGTGGGGAATGTACTAAGGGGAAGGACCCTGTACAGATGGAAGCATAAAAAAAATCCTGAAACAAAAAAGCCTGAAAACATTGAGAGCCAAAAATGTTCATTTCTGGTCAAGTGATTTATATGCAAAAAATGTGGGTTGAAGTATCTCAAAATTTAAAACTAGTATATAAGACCGTCAATTTTGTTGTATCATAGCTGACGAGGAACATTACTCATTATTGAAACTCATATATGTGACAAAGCATCGGAAACTATTAGACACGTATTTTTTTAGCTGAGGAAAAACGGTTTTAAGGGGGGGGACTGCCCCCCAAAGAAAGGTGTATCGAGAAGTGGTTTTGCAGTTTTATCCACATGCAGTCCGCCGATCTGAATGAAACAAAAACCGAAATCCTTCTCATGTAAAGCGATGAAAAATGCACTATAGAATAATTGAAAAAAGTGAATTTAGGGGTGACACGCCTTTCTTTGAGGGATCATTTCTCCACTTAAAATGGTTTTCTGCAGATAAAAAAATACGTGTCTAATAGTTGTCAATGCTTTATCACCCATATGAGTTTCAACGAAATCGGAGGCGGACACTTAAGTGATGTTCCTTGTGGGTAATTAAAATTCTTTTGAAATAAAAAAATAAGGTCGAAATTGAGACATAAAGGAAAAGAAACAGAAATTATTTTTGGTTTTCAGTCGGAATCCAAATTATAAAAATTCCGATCCAATGGAAATTTTGGCTGGATGTGTATGCAAGCGAAGCGTCCTAAATCTATGCCACGATATGATATCCTGGTGTCTCTTCGTTCCCAAGTATATGGACGTTTATACATAGCTTTAACCTCGAGTCGTTACATTTACATTCAGCCAGCTGTATACGAGAATAAATCAATCTTCACTCGTCTGTTGTGCCGTGCGCTATTGTATTCCATCTCGAATGTAAATGGTTAGGAGCACTTTTATCGTTCGAGTAAACTAGTGTTCGCTATTAAACTGCCAATCAAAGGGATTCAGTGCTCCATCGTATTTTTATGTATTCCTACGATAAATCTTATCATCATTCTGGTGAGTGTTGAAGAGAGAAAGAGAGAATTTAGTCATGTGGTACAGATGTTTTGAGGAAAGGTTTCGAAAAATTATCCTGGATTTCTTCACCGGCGGTATTGTGTCATTTCGGCTACACCACCTGATTATCTATTTTCCTAGACATCGATAAAGAACGAAAAAGTGTGCAAAGTGGACGTTTGTACGTGGACGCCCCCAAACTAGCTTTGGGGGCGTCTACGTTCAGAAATAGTTATTGTTTATTGAATCTACGATATGCCTTTCACAACTCGGACGTTTTCTTACGATTTGTCCTTTTTTTCGGGCAGTGACCACTTTCCACCGGATTTTTCACGAACGAACGATAATTCTTTAACAAATTGTGGTACAGAATTTTGAAGGTCACGTTTAAAAAGCCGAAAGTTTTCCCTTCAGCGTTCCTGCACTGTTGAAAATGTGTATTTAATTTCAATACTATCCATTTAAGTCAAATTATTGTTTACATTGCCTTACTACGATTCTATTTTTTACTACAATTCTATTTGTTTTAAATATATCTTTTTACTTACTTTGAGCATTCGTTGATGTAGACGATTCAATAAATATATATTTGATTAAAATAAATTGACTTTATAACCAGTGTGCTGGGCTAGTGGTTAGTGTTGCGTGCGTCTAAACCAGAACATCGAGAGATCGCGGGTTGGATTCCCAGTCATAGTTACGGAAAAAGAGCGCGGCTCAAGCCCAGAAATACGACCAGATGGACAGGCATAAATACACCGGAAACTTTGAACGCCTTTTGAACGAAACCATATTTTTCGAATTGACATACACGAAAGTAAAAAATTTATTTGGCCAATGAACTTGATCCAAGATTTGTTCGTCAGATACAACTCACTCTTCTACATGAATCTAAGAGATTTATTTGAAAAAATGATTATTGCAACCTTTTCGAAAAATTAGGTGGAACCTTTTCCAAACTCATAACTTTTTTTCGGTGTCTCACAATTTGTTTGATTTATATTAGATTTAGATATAATGGGTAAGAAATGTTCTGGTTTGTATGTTTCAAACTCAAATTACGCAAGTCACATTGTACGCTGACGAGCGTCGGGATGTTTTAAGCATTCCGGTATATTTCGGACAAAAAATCTATATTGTTTGTATACGAAACATTATTTTGCTATGCCGAAATATGTAACAAAATACACCAAATGTTTCGAAAGAAATAGTGTTCTCGGAATCGAAAGATGACATTGCAAAAATTATAACTTTTACCAGCCTTCCAACTCAAGTTCTCCCCTCGATTTATCTTTTTACGAAGCATCGCGAACTGGGTTGAAATCTTATTGTAAATGAGCGCAGTGGATGTAAGTAAGTCATATCAACTGTGGCTGAATTTCAGATTTTCTACAGGACACTATACTAGAGTGTTTATATTTTATGATTTTCTTACTCAAAACAATGCACAAGAATTGATACGTCGAATAATTCAATACCCCTTGTTCGGGCTATCTATGAGGAAATATGAGGAAGTTATCCTTAAACGTCTTAAAAAAGTATCCATTAACATTTAATCGTGAAACACTCGACATTACTCAAGCCGCAATGTTTTTTGTTTGTTTTTAGAGCTCGAAAATGCAATAAAAAAAATGAAAAACGTGAAAATAAAGATTTGAAAAAGAACAAACTATCGGTATGATTTTTTTATTATACAATGTTTTCATATTAAATAAATTGAAGTTAAACGTTCCGAAAAGGTTGTTTGAAGGGATATTTAAGTTTTAAAACCGGAGGGTTTTAGGAGTTTACACATGCTCTAAGGACACGTGTAGGGGCTATTCTACTGTGACGGGATGAAAAAATCGAATTTGTATTATTTTTATTTTTTTAGTTCCAACCAATTTTCAATTGGTGGTACAGTCGAGTTTCACTTTGTCGACTCAGTACAGCGCTTCAAAGTAGAAACGTGCGGTGCGCGCGCTCTAGTTCGGCTATCCGCTGCACGTCCCTTACAGTTATTGAGAACTGCTGTTCTGAATTCATACCTGGGTATACACATACACACGAATACTTCTATACATTGACTGTATAGTAGAAGTCTTCCTTTGCACTGTGTGAGTAAAAGGACGCTCTACCGGTAAGTATTGTATAGTATGGTATAGTAGTTTAAACGCGTATAGTATAGTATAGTAGTTTAAACCATTTTTTTCACCTGGCGTTAGTGTTTTCGGAAAAATGGCTTAATCGATCGGGCTAAAATGTTTACTGCATATTCATCATACGTATGGCTATCGCCCGAACTAGGATTATTAACAAATATTAATTTTACCTTGTACTTTCGTCCGAATGATGACGAAAAAAAAACGTTTTTTTCCGAACACTTTTGCAAAAAAACGATGCCAATTTCGTTATTTTGCAATATAAAATAATAATTCCAGTTCGGGCAATAGCAAAACTCATACAAATTAAGAAACTTTTTGAATTTTTCTTTTTCGATTACCTGGAGAGCGCAAATGATCAATGCCAGCAACATACTTTTTCATGCCTTCACACGATTATAAATTGTTAAATAAATATACATTTATATGCAACAAAAAGGTTTTTCTATTCTGTACGAGTGTACTTTCGAAAAGTTTGTACCAATACATAACAGTTGAAATGGAAATAAATGAAAAGTAGCTTTGTTTTTTAGCCGTCACAGTAGAATAGTCCTTTAAACAAAAATGTGGGCACTTTACTAAACTGTTGACTTCGCCTAAACGAGCATTATGTTTTATGATGAAAAAAACTGATGCCATATTTAGATCGTTTTAAAAGTGGATTGTACACGATAAATAATTTTTCGAATCAATCAAAACGAATATCGAATTAATACTTAAGAATGCTGAACAGACACTGTCAGCTATCCAAACTTGTCCTTGACATTTCTGTACAGTTGGCCACTACTGTGGCATTCGAAGCTAAAAGTATATCTCTTGCTTTAATCACGAATGATTCAGCTCACATAATCGACTCATAAGGGAATAATCGAATCATGATTAAATCGAACCCACATGAATGAATTACAAATGATCGCACAGCAGTTTTAACAAAACTAATCGAATCCAAACGACTGGTCTGCAAAAGTAGTCTATTAGAGTTGGTAGAAAAGAATTGACTCGCGGGAGCCCAAAAATCGATACAAGATTTGTTATTTTTTCTCAGCAGTTTATTCTTAGGGAAAAATATACATACCTCTATACAGGGGATCCCAGATAAAGTGTTCAAAGCTGATATCACAGAAGGGACGGATGATACCAAAAAAGGTTGTGCATAAAATCTGTATTGTTTTGAATGAACAAATAGATGGGAATTTCTATAAGACCTTGGTCGAATAGAGATTCTCATATTTTTCTTCAGTTTATTTGCACCTGACCTTAACTGTTATACTCAAGATCAAATTAAGGATCGCATTATTTCACCGCTTGAAACGATACAACTATAATTCGAAACAATGTTCGTTATAATCCGTATTTTTTTTAGACATAAGCTTGTTAAACTTTATCTGAGCCATCCTCTAAATATGCATGTATGTGTGGGAGAAAATAGAATGGAAAATAGTTAGTTGGTGAGTGAGCAGCGATGTGAAGAGCACGAGTAGCAGCAGCAGCAGAAGCACGTGAAACAGCAGCATGAAGCAACAGCGATTTAACGGTGCAGTGCTGAAAATTGCGGTTACAGAAATTGCGAATCGGCCACGCGTTTTCGCGAGTCCGCGATTCACGTCATTTCAAGAAACGAACAAAGCGAACAAGAAAAAATGACAATCGCGAGAACGCGAAAATCGAACGTTTCCGGCGTACCGGAAGTCTTCGGAATATACATTTGACGAATATACAGCATATGAAAATCGTCACCCATGACGGTAGCCAAGTATTTTCAAATCATTTATACGAGAAAAACCTCTAAAAGCAATAAAAAAAACATAAAATCTTTTAGGCAACAATAATCGGAATTTATTCTGACACAATAGTAATCGCGAATCCTTGTTTCTATTGCTATGTATTATTGCTTTCTAACCTTTATACTTCCATACTTTTGATACTTACATCAATTATTGTCGCCATACTGGTCGAGTGTGGCGGAGGAAAGCAAAGAGGTTTGGTTTTTTTTGCCGCAGTATTGTGATGTCGTTGTTGTCGCACGCGCTTTGATTCTCCGAAGAATAATTTTTGAGGTTAGACGTTCCGAAACGAGGGAATAGAGTTTTTATATAAACATATGTGCGAGTGTGTGTTCGAAAAGCACACACACACACACGCGCGCGCGGGCGCGCGCGTGCACGCACGCACGCACGCACGCCACGTACAGAGTGCCCCGTTTCAAAGGAAGTGACGAATTGTGTGGGAAACAGGTATGGTTCATTTAGGTGGTTAACTTTTATTATTCGGTTAGCTTTTGAAAAAATCAATGGTGATTTTTCACTGAATGGAAATGTTTGTTGGTTCATATTTTGCTAGGTGTTTGCCGAATTGGTATCCATTTTTTTGGTGTTTAGGGAAAACGCTTCTCCGCTTTGTGCGGAGTGACGTTAGTTGGAGAATGTATGGTTTTTCGAAGTTGAATATGAACGTCAGCTACGATGAAAAAATAACTAATCAGAAACACTAATCGGTTTGTGAATTTTTCCTTAATATTAGCCAATTTCGTATTGTCATAGTTGGAACATTTGCTGACCATTGTTGTGCAGATATTAGGAGTAAAACTTTGCAGTGACCGTTTTACTTAGAGAGTCACTGCGGCCGAAGTAGTGGCCCTAGCTCAATAAAAAAAGTGGCATTTTAAACTAGAGGCTCTGCCAATGTAAACAATTTAAAAAAGCTAACGGATACGTGTATGTATTATAAAGTTATAGGCACTCAAACATGGCAACCTACGAGCCGAATTCTCAGCATTTGCGGGAGGTTATGATTTACTTCTTCAACATCAAGAAATCTGCGGCTGTGGCCCACCGTTTGCTTGTCGATGCTTACAGGGAGGATTCTATTAGTGAGAAAACGTGTCGGCGGTGGTTCATCGACGCCCAAACCGAATATTCACAGATCCAAAGTGATGCTGTGTATCTGGTGGGACCAGCTGAGCGTTGTGAACTATGAGCTGCTCAAACCATCCGAAACCATCACAGGAGAACTCTACCGACGTCAGTTGATGCGCTTGAGTAAGGCACTCAAAGAGAAACGGCCACAATTCAAGGAAAGACATGACAAGGTGATACTGCAGCATGACAATGCCCGACCCCATGTTGCAAATGTCGTGAAAAAGTACTTGGAAACGCTGAAATGGGAGGTTTTATCCCACCCGCCGTACTCTCCAGACATTGCCCCTTCCGACTATCACTTGTTCCGGTCAATGGCACACGATTTGGCTGACCAGCACTTCGGTACTTACGAAGAAGTCAAAAATTGGGTCGATTCCTGGATTGCCTTCACGGACCAAGACTTTTATCGACGCGGGATTCGAATGCTACCTGAAAGATGGGCCGAGGTCGTAGCTAGCGACGGGCAGTACTTTGATTAAAAAATATGTAGCCACTTTTTTATAATAAAGCCTTAAACTTCTGAAAAAAACGGTCACTGCAAAGTTGTACTCCTAATAAAATGTTCTTTCTGTTGGCCTCGTACGCCTTCCGATGATAACCGTGTGGCATGCAAATATAGGCTTACCTTTTCTTTTAAATCAAGATGATCGTTGCATGACCTTATGATAAAAAATGTAACATCGTATAGTTAAAATTTATTCTCATGACAGGGTCGGTTTGATTAATTAGTTGAATTAGAATAACAGAAATATTCAATCATTCGATTTAAAATGGGACACTCTGTGCATATACATGTATGTATGAAATTTTGTGTGTATAGCAAGGCATCGCTATGGAAGGAACTTCGTCATTCGAATTTATTAGGAATTGGGAAAAACAATGGAATCCGCGGCGGCATCTTGTACCGTGTAATAGGAACCATGAATATCAACAGGTGCGCCTCCATCGGTATGTTTGCGTATTTGTTGCCAGTTCGTTGCCATGCCTGCGCCATTGCTAATAGCAGCACCCTCACTGCCTTGCGTTACGTACTGTTGCGCAGTCCCGCCATTATGACCCGACAAATTCCAACCGTCATCACCACGACTGTCATCCCAATTCTGAAAATACCATATCGTATAGATGCGCCTTTTCATTCGTAGCACGCTGCACCGGGAATTGTTTCTTTCGTTGGTTATAATTGGTTGTAAGTAGATGGCGTAAAACGGAGTATTCGACTATATTTTTTCCAGATATTTTCTACTGCTCGTAGATTAACTGGTTCATGTAATATAATGTAGTTTAATAATGTAACACGGTAATGTTAGCCACTGACATTACGGTGCGATGTTACCCATTGAACTCTATCAGTCGTGTGCTCCGATTTTAATCGGAGTTTAACCTAACTTGAGACTCTACTAAAGAAATTTAACTGCGGTTCAACTTTGTCAGAGAAAATTAGGGTAACACTGTGTAAGTGTACTGAAACACGCGTTCGGATGGGAATGCGCAAAACCGAGCGACATACCCAATACGCGGGCGGGGGCTTTGCTCTCTGCGGGGCCCATTGCGCATGCTCGAACCCTTGTGTCATTGGATCTGTTCGTTTTTGCTTACACTTCTTTACACTCCTTACACCTTCTGTGGACTTTCCATTCCTGTATCTGGGGAAAGTGTAATAAGTGTAGCAAAAATAAACAGACCTATTGTTCGACAACTAAGAGAAAAGAGAAATAGGAAGGAATGGATGGGTAATGGGCGCTACTTATAAGAATAAGGCGGCACTTTTTATGCCGTTTACGAGCGCTCTTTACAGTCACCAGTTTCAGTGGGCAGATACGGTGACGTCAGGTGCGTCACATAATATAAGTGAAGTGAATCCTTAAAAATTGTAAATAAGATATAAAACATTATGGTGCCGGGTTTGTGGAATAACAAGAGCAGCTAAAAATTAGAAGGTACTTCCAGTACGTCCATCATGCTGCAATGCCGAATGAGGCTGCGGCCACATCGGGGCAGTCCTTTTTATTACTAGACTTCCGCCTAAGGGTAAGTATTTCATGGGCAGTAAAATGCAGCAGCATTTTAGTAACTTACTGGTTGTTACTAGCATTAGGCCAATAGCGTGTTAACCAGCGAATTACCAAATCGAAGCTAGTAAGATACAAAAACGCTCCGGCTTGTGGCCTTTATTTTTTTTTTGTCACCTGTGAATTTATATTCGTCTTTATTTTATTTTTATTTTTTTCACCTCTGATTTCGTTATTTTAGAATTGGTTATTAACCTTTAACGAATAATTTATTGAATTCAAGCAGCCGTGATAAGTGTGAACAATCTTCGTAGAGGAAACCATACTGAAATTTTCACGTCTACGGCTGTAAAAACACGATAATCCAAATTGTCACGGAAAATCGCGTAAGACCTCGTGGTATATGATTACAAATGAAGATTATATTCAAAATCGCGCCACCAAAACAGACGTAAACACCTTGGTCGAATACAGCAGCAATAGGTAAGGGGGGCAGTACTTCCTTTGCTAATGGCGACACGTAGCAGCGCCTAGGAAATCGAAAAGTGGGGACCATAATGCCTACCCCCACTTCGAAAATTTAGCTTCGTTGAAGGCCGTGATCCAGGTAGATATTTTGCGACAACGCATTAGCAACACTGCGCCGTGTGAGAGCAAGTTTTGACGGCAAAGGGGCATTTTTTGCCGCACGCATGAAGCTGTGTTCTAGTAACAAACTATGATGTATCCTCGCGTTAATGCTAGTGTTAATATTGCGATACGTAAACAGAGAATATTGGGGTTACATTTGGAGTACGTTGTGGCGCTCCGTTGCTGGTACAAATAAGACAGGCTATCGCAGCATTGCGACAGAGTATTTGCAATACGTCGTTTTGACAATGGAGTCACGCTGCGACGCTCCGTTGCTGGTACAAACGAGGCAGATTATCGCAGCATTGAGAGCGAAACTTTGGAATATGATGTTCCGGCAAGGTGAGGGCACATTGAAGGCACGCTGTGACGTTCCGTTGCTGGCATATTTGGAACACGCTGTAACGCTATACACTGCCAAAAAATAGTTAAATTTGATCAAATACGGTTTTTCCTTGTCTCACGGTCTCGCGATCCTATTTGTTTGAAATATATCGTTTTATTTGTTTCAGCCATTCTTTTTAAATATCAAATAGATTCAAATTAAATAAATAAAGATTGTATTCGAATAAATCTTCACTTGCTTACAACATACACTGCAAATCGGAGTGTACTTACCATATGCATAGCATATTTCATACAGCCAAAATAAAATGAAATACTCAATTTAAAGTTCTACCACAATGATTTTGTATCATAATTCGTCATTCCCCGGGCTTTTGGAGTGATTTATTTCAAAGTAAATAATTTCGCTTGCACATGGAATTGAACCTACAGCCTACCTACCCACAGCTATGCACGCTGCACCTACGCTATCGAAGGTTTGTAACATCTTATGTGAAACGCAGATATGGCATAAGATACCAAATTAATTCCTATAATGCTTTGTTGTATTATATAATGAGACGTACAGGTCCGTCTCAGGCGCCATACCCCGACCACAAATTCAAACAAACCGACCCATTATGAGAGTAGGGGAGGTGGAATAATAAATCATAACAAGTCAAGTGGACAGGTATGACCTCTAAGCACACAAAAACTGAAGGTCACAAAACAATAAGCGGAAGGAAAGACGAGTGAGAGAAGAAAAAACAGAAAAGAACAAAAACAGTCGAAGGTATAAAAAGTGAGAGAAAAAAGAATAGAATAGAAACAAAAACAGTAGAAAAACGTAACGATAGGTAAACCGATGTGTTGGTCTAGTGGTTAGCGTACCTGCCTCTGAAATCAACACATCGGGAGGTCGCGGGTTCGAATCACCGTCTCGTCGTTTCGTCGAGAAATAAAAACACAGGCGTGACGTAGCTCCAGTTGTACACAGATGTCGCGCACACGGACCGGTACGTGTGTGTGTCGGATGGGTATGGCTGTAGCCTGTGAGCTATTTCTCGACGAAACGCGACTAGCTCCGAGGCTGGGAAGCGAACTCGTGACCGGCTGTATTGGTATAGGTTTTCCGCAGTTTCCCTATACCCATGACAGAAATGTCATGATGAATATAATACAGAGGGGGAAGTCGGCTGCGGCCGCAATGGAGAGGGGGGATGATGGAGAGAAAGAACAAGTGTAGAGCGGTGGACATATAAGTGGAGCCTTGTAAAAAGCCAAAAAGGCTGTGCAAGTAAAACTTGAAATAAAAAAAAAAAAGGTAACGATAGGTAAGAAGTAAGGGAAGGGAAAAAGTCGTTGGAAAGAAAACAGAGAAAGTAACAAAAAAACAAAGGAAGCATAAAATTTATTTAAAACATGAAAAAAGGTTAACAATAAAGGGGATGATGGGTAATTAGTAAGGGAAGGGGAACAATAAACAATAAAATATGGGTATAAAAGAGGAGGAAAGTTGGAGGAACGTCACTTCTTCTTTAATCTCTTGTGGATCAAACAGTACCGCTCAGTAGAGTACCACCTTCTAGGAGGGGAAAAGCTGAAAGAGGGGAGCCTTAAGAAACTTAAAAAATTAGGACATAGTTTTTTTTATCAATAAATACGGAAACAAAAACCGGGTTAAGAATAAGAAAAGAGAACACTCAACATATTAAGAATAAACGAAGGAGGAATAAATTACAAAAGGAGAGATAGAAAATTAGTATTAGGAGAATAGGAAGAGAGAGGAGGTAGGAAAATTGCGAACGACACACACACACACACCTGTAACACACAATCATAGCGACAATAATATCAAAGGACGTGTATCAGGAGACCCTGAAGGTCGAGAGCGGATATCAAATTCGAGCATTGACCATTGCAAGGTGCGTGGCGACCTCTGGCATCGCGATCCATAGTTAGAATAATCGATTATCAACGCGCCATAATCGATTACGCTCACGCAGAGTAATTAGGAGAAAGCGCGCCGTAGCACGACAATCAAAGGACACTCGGCACCGCGCGCCATCACCAGCGGTAGCGTAAGAGGGGGAAGCCCGTCGCGAACTCCGAGCGCCGTCAGCGAGTGCGCGCCGTAACTCACCACGCCGCGAGTGACAATACGCAAAAGAGAGAGGGAAGAAAGTATGGACGGATGATAGGGCGACAGCGTTCAGGCATCCTTACCGTCCGAGTAGACCCGCGAGCCGAGTATTTTACCGTCGGAGTAGCGGCGTATAATTAGCACACGAAACACACACAGCAACACAAAAAACACATCGCACTTGTACACAGCGAGCTTTTTAGATTATATCGAGTCATAAAAGTGAATAAATAGCATTTTATCACAAAATACCACAAAACAAAAAATTCTCAATTAATTTCCTCACTGATCGAGTCCCGAACCAATAAATTTAATTGTAACAAATTTCGACTCGTTACAATAAACTACATCAATTAGTTCATATCATTGTAATAATTAGAGAGTTTTATCGAATATCATACAGATTTTTCACACATCACCTATAGATTGAGACGGATAGGTCCGTCTCATGTACGAACTCTTCCCGAAAATGCGGAGGCCAGTACTTTTGACACGTCCGGTCAATGCCTCCAGACACTCTCGTTAGGAAATGAGGTCGGTCAATGCCTCCAGACACTCTCCTTAGGAAATAAGGTCGGTCAATGCCTCCAGACACTCTCGTTAGGAAATAAGGCTAGGCGTCGACTGCAGCCGAAACGCATTGAATCGAGGCACGCCGAATTCAGTCTCATTCAGGGTGCATCCATCACAGACGAATCGAGGCGAATTGGTCAGTCATCGCAAGTCATAAATTGCACGTAGACTCAATCAGCACGCATCAGCTTCCCCGCGTCGATTGGTGCGCGCCGAGACAAGTCGAAACGCGTTGCCACACAAAGTCGCCTGAATAAACGATGCGTGCGGGTGATTCGGCTCGGCGCACTGCGGTTCGTCGCTAATCGACGCAGCTCCATATTAATACATAGGGGGCGAATTATTGCAATTAGATTCGAGTCGACTCGATTCAACGCGTTTCGGCTGTTGTCGATGCGTAGCTTCAAACGGACCAAGTGGACTACCTCACGGTGGACACCCAGAGGGAATTTAAAGTATTTAAAATAAGAGGGAAGAATGTTGGAGGAAAACTATTCAACAAAAAGATACTTGGGAAGGGGACCAAAAACGCGGTAAAAGAGGAGTATGAAAGGGCCGTCCGCGGGCCGAAAGAGGTCTTCTCCTTCGAACTCTGACTGTCGCAAGTAATCAAACATGGTACAAGTATAAGCTGAAAAAGCGCGGAAAGTATCGAAGTAGGGAAAACGCCAGCTTCAAGAGAGAAAAGAGGAGCGAAACGTAGGGACTTCTCTCGAATATTAAAATCATTAGTAGAGAATGGGCGCAAGTACGAGCCGCAAAGGCGAGGAAAATACCTACCAAGGAAACTGACCGAAAATAGCGAAAGGAATAAGAGGATCCAGGATTACTTTCTTTACTATCTCGACATTAATAGTGAAAAGTCACAGCGTGCGGCCAATGTGCTCTAACCCTGTCGGAATAACGTATTCCGAATTTTCCGTCTCAATGCCGCGATAACTTGCCTCGTTTTTACCGGCAACAGAGCGTCATAGCGTGGTGCATTTATGACTGAAACGCGATATAAAGATGACGTCCCTCCAAATCTGGAGCTTGCCGCATCAGTATCGTTGTTATAGCAGGTAATTGTTGCGTATATTTCTTCCAAACTTGCCGCCGTGGCATCAACATTTATTTCGCCAAACCACGCACTGTGGCACAAATTTGCAGCTTAATGCGGAAGCAAAAGACAGCATATTGGTGTCACGGTGTGCCACCGTATGCTGTCCTCTTGCCGTTATAATGCTGACTTGTGAATTTTCACAGCACGTTTGTCTATCAGGGTTATGAGATCTCAAGATTGAGTAGACGGATCGAAAAATGACCTAAACTAAGTCGATAGAAAAAAAATATATTTCGTTGGTAAAGTGCCATTCAATTTTTGATTCGTCGCCGCATCTTCGCGTAATATCGAACAGAGCCTTTATGCACGGCGTAATTTCTACGCGCGTAAAAACACACCGTGTGCACAAGCTCTTAGAGCTACGACGCGAGGCTGCACGAGTGTCTATATCTATATCTATGAGAAAAAATGTTAAGCGATACATAAAAAGATGTATGTAGTGTATGTTACGATATGACCGAGGGACTTTATTAGATTCAACATATCGACGAATGTGGAATAATTTTTGTGGTAAAAAAATCGTTCGGAAATTCAGTCGAATATTATGAGATCTCAAGATTGAGTAGACAGATCGAAAAATGACACAAACAAAACCGACAGAAAAAATCATATTTCATTGGTGAAATGTCATAAAATTTTCGATTCGTCGCCGCGTTTTCGCGTAATATCGAATCAAAGTTAAAACGTCGTCTGCTGAAGCCCCTCTAACTGTATAAAGAGTCGCGGCGTGTTCGTCAGTTGGTCAATGGCGTCGAGATCGGTGGCATCGATCAGTGGCGTCGATTTTTTTTTCACTTACCGACAAGTCGCTGCCGCGCCTCAGATAAAAATAAAATATTTAGAAAATTATTATTCCTAAGATTTAACAATTTTGTTTGCAACATTCCTAGTAAATTTGCTTGGCTATTTTATAAAAAGTAATTTCACTTTTTTGTACATTTGGATGGGAAATACAGTTAAGCACTGTTTAAATTACAATAATTTTTTTTTACATAAATCAGAATTTTTAATATTGTAAAACAAGCGATAATGTTTTCGGGAGAATTTTTTTTTACTTGACGTCCTTCTTTTACTTTTTCAAAGTTTTCAAAAGGGATTTCATATATTTTTGAAAAGGTATATATTCATATATACATACACCTTTGGCCAAAAGTATAAAGCACCCTGTAATGTTTCTATCTGGACAAAAATCGAATATCTCGGCGAACAAAAATCGTAAACCAATTTACCAAACGGCGTTTTGAAGAGGATAAAACCAGCTTTATTATGCTTTTTTAGTTTTATCTTTGCGATTTTTTTTGTACCCGATACATCATTTTGAAAATGCCGGTTTTTAACGGTTTTCGCACGTCGCAGAATCACTTGATGGGCTTAGAAAAAATAGTAGTCTCACCATTGAGTGATAAGATCTTAAAAAAGGAAACCGTTAGCTTTAGTGGCGATTGAAAAAAAACTTTGATTTTTTTCCGCAGAGTAATTTAGTTGTTCTTGAAAAAAAAAACGGCAAGTTTCCGAAAAGCCAGCATCATGGGGCGTAACTTGAAAACTGTGAGATTTGGAATATTTAGTCTAAGGAATAAAAAGTTGTATTTTGTTATTTTTGAGTCACTAACTTTTTTTCCGAAATTCTTCGTATCACTAGTTTCGGTTGTAGTAGACAATTTGTCTTATTAATTTATTGCCGTTACTTTGAAACAAAGATGTTTGAATGAAAATATCAAGTGGAGAAAAGGTACATAAATCCTTGGCCACGAGTTTTAGGCACCCCTATAAAATATTTACATTTTAAAAAGTACATAAATCAATTACAATTGCGTTGAACTAAAGCTAAGATGGCATCATCAAATATCAAATTAAACAATAGAAAACATCTTGCGGTGAATTGCAAAATATCTGGATCGTAAAAACGCTAAACATGTAGTTTTTTTTTTAAACTTTTGCCAGTGTCCATTTGCTAATGTCCGAGTGGAGGAGCCCTTTACTCCGATTTCATTATTAAGGCGTTACCCCCACTTGTAGCGCAAAAAAGGCCTTTTTCATGAATTTTTTTAAAGAAAATTACAAAACTTTTTTAATCGATCAATATACCATCTTAAAGAACACATCTTGAAGAACTTTTAGTAATTTTTTTATTGAAAAATATTACATTGTTTAGTGGCAAATGGCCGTCAATGAAATAATGTTTTTATATACACGCTTTGCGGTGACCAACATTGCGGCGGAGTGGATCATCTGAAAAAAAAATGCGGATGGATTTCGTCAAATATAAGTATTAACTAGTCTTTAATCGAAGGATGTTTGAAAAATATTCATTTTTCACAAAATGGCGGACAGTCAAAGTTGATGGTTCGATTTCAACGAAAAAAATCGAACGATTAAAGACTACATTTTTATGTATTAAATAAGCCTGCAAAATTTCAAGAAGATCAGTTCATTAGTGTTCGAGTAATCTTGGTCACCGACTTCAGAAATGCCATTTTGAGAAAAACGCGTTTAAAGTTTCAATTTCAGTTTACACAAAGAAAATATTTTTTTTTGTAAACTTACATAGAGTCATCTATTCCGGGCCCATACAGAAGTTCTTTCGCCGACGATGCCGCTTGCAAAACGGAAATTTGGTGTTGCCTTCGTAACATTCTTCCTTCACGAGTGCTCTCGGCCGCACGTCTCTCTGCCAGTGCAATCCGTGCTTCGTTCATTTTATCAGCGTATTCGTGCGCGTTGTGTCCACAGCTCACTCCCATTGAGTTCAAATAAAATAATAATGATTTTGAACCTTCGTTGAATAGTCCAACGGCAATATAAGCTGCTAAATTTACAACGATTGCTCCACTCGAGACGATTTTTGGGCTGATTTTTCAAATAAGTTGGTTGAAGCTTTCGTTGTTATTTTGATTGAAGCCACCGACTCATCTTTCGAGTAAAGTTTCCTTACTCAGATCGTTGTATATAGGTCTGATGGCATCCAATACATTTGATGGAAGTGGTTTGTAATCGTGTTGGAAAGCCTCGCTTCTCGCCTGAGCTTGTTGATACGAACACCACGATTCTTCATCGGTTGGACATCGGTCGCCCATATTGCCATATTGCCTCATGCATATCGTGAACAGAAGCAGAATGGCATCGAATAGCAAGTCCATAGTACACAGTGAGCTTGTCAATAAATTTTCCTGTCAGCTGTCCTTTACTACCAAGCTTTTTGTTTTTTTTTTTTATTAAATTACGAAGGCGGGATCCCATACGCTTTTGGACGTGACCGATGCATTCTTTTTTTATAACTTCTACATCGTCATAAGGATGAGAATTTACTAGCCCAGTGTACGCTTTCGAATCTCCGTCTCCAATATAGTAACGGTACAGGACATTATATTTTTCTATTGAACGCTTGAAGATTTCGATAATGGAGTCCACCTTCATTTTTCCCGAGGAGCCTTCGTGATTTACACTGCAGTTATCTTCGTGTGTTTCGTACCATTCTTCGTATTCCGCATCATTTAGCTTATGTTTCCACGATTCACACATTTTACAATACGCACTTTTTACTACAAGATCCACACTCCGAACGACGTATATCCTCGCTTCCTCCAGGATCCATCTCCGGAAACTGTTAATTGAGGAGTTGCATCGCCTTCTGCATCAGGTGTATCTTCAATTTCTTCTCGTGCGGCTTTTTTAAATATTACATCTGCACATGTTTTCACAGACTCATAAATACTTTTCATAATTATTGAATATGTAGTCTCGGTAAGAAACCTTGGCATGTCCATAAGTCCGCAAAATTTTTGTGCTCCAGCCAATCCTATGCCAAGAACTCGCATGGTGAATATAAATCGACGATTTATTTCATACGAATGTTCCAAAAAAGGAGAAGATGGTATCAAATTATCTGCACATGAGTCACATTTCACAACGATTTTGAAGCCTAGTCCTCTTGCACTTGCCGTTTCAAATGTAATATTTCCATTACACGTTTTGCACTTCACTAAATTTGAAATAGCAGCAAACACAACCCAAAAGTTCAAAATCCGATATTCAATCCGATATTCAATACATTGATTCACAGTCATATCAATATTATTTTTGAGTTTCTTCGCAGACGTGCTGAAACTTTCAGTTTCCGTTTCGGCCAGGTTGGGGTTAAAAACACCCTTCCTTTTTTTTGGTCGAGATTTCCGTAAATTATCACTGCTTCTTGTTTGTCGCCAACCTTTTTTTCGATCCATTTTTGAACGTAAAATGAATAAAAAACTGCGCTTATAATATTATGAACGGCGGAATTATGAATACGTCTTATATAGTCGAACTTTCGAGCTACACTGACGAGTTTAGACCATAACAGACAACGAAAATACGTTTTTATAAATTCCAGTCTATTATATGAACGTTGTGAATGCCAGGTATACGACCCTTTTCATCGAACAATTCATTGAAGGTCGGAGGGAGGGTCGAGCGCGCCAGACGGCAGACGAGCCGGTCGTTTACACAACGGATTCTTCTCTTTCAACGCTCATATCTCAGTCAATTTTTCGGATCGACTTGAAATTTTCAGGACATATTCTCAGATACTAATACTTCAAAAAAATGCAAAAAAAAATCGATTTTTTCAAAATCGCAAGTGGGGATAACCCCTTAATATTCGATTCTGCCGAAGAGTGGTTACTTTATTTTTCCCGATCATCTTCGATTTGACTGACTATCAGTTTTCATTCGTTTAACTCCATATAAGCTCAGAACGTCATTTGATATTTGAACTCCTCTTGATATTTTAATTGAAATATATTTTATTCAAAGTAACCGCAACAAATTAATGACACAAATCGTCAACTATCAAGTAGAACTAGGAATATGAAGAAATTTTGAAAAAAATCTAGTAAAAAATTAAGTGACTCCAAAATAACAAAATACAACTTTTGACTCTTTAGACTAAATATTCTAAACCACATAGTTTTCAAGTTACGCCGCACGAGGCTTTTCGGAAACCTGCCGTTGTTTTCAAGAAAAACCTAAATTATTTTCTTAAATGAAAACTAAAGCTAACGGGTTCCTTTTTGAAGATCTTATCACTAAATTGTGAGATTACTATTTTTCTTAACATGGAAAGGTGGCGAGGTGTCCCCCTCCGATTTCGATGAAATTTGGCATGTTTGTAGACCAGATAAAAATAGGCGCTACGTATTTGTTTATATCTGCGGAACCCAATATTTAAGGGGTGTAACGCACCCTTGAAAATATGAGGGATGATTTTCGTTTTTCGTCGATAACTCTTCAACGATACGGGATATGAAAAAAATTCAAATTGCAACATTTCTTTTTCCATATACTATACATTGGAAATGAGAACGATGCAGACAACAACAAATTTCATATTGTTTATTGCAAAAAAGCAATTTTGTTATACCTATCTCCGAGAATTTTTAACCGATTGGGATGTAAATTTGCCTACATATGTGCTTGAACGAGGAGGGGCTACGGATTTTTTGGTTTTCCGATATCTCTTAATTAAGGGGTTGAAACCGCCCTTTGGTTTTTTTAGATAAAAGCATCGAATAATTAGCTACGCTTTTGGCATTCCGGGTTAAATCCACGTCGATTTAAGTTTGTTCTATGATGCGATTGCATATTTGTAAATTTCACACCCCGCCCCCTCCTCTCAACCGTCCCCCTCTCGAAAGATAAACGTTCAAAATTTCTTGCGATGCGGCATGGACAAAGATTCGTAGAAATAAAAATGGGTTACAATAAAAGTTCAATCAGCAAAAATAGTCGAAACTAATTTTCTCGATTTGGCAGAATGCCTTCTTAAAGGGTCAACGCACCGTTGAAAACTTTGGTCTCTCCATAACTTTTGAACGGGCCGAGATACAAAAAAAAGTTTAAAGGGAAGAAATGTTGTATTTTTCGACTACTAGCCGTTTACGGTGATAATGGCGAATATAACAACAAATGTTAATCGTTAATTGCAATAATTTGTCGCGAACAAATGAAAATCACTCTTCCGTTTTCCGCTGATACGGGCACAGAAATGGGTAAGGCTTTTGCAATGATCGATTAACTTTGTGCTTCGGAAAGCGACTGAATTACAATTGTATATTAAAGCATCTGGCCACCATGTAATTTGTTTTTTAATTTTTTTTTAATAAAGCCGAACTGTTGAGAACAATTTAAGCCATAGTACGTATTGAAAAACGCAAAATTGACCAAGTTACAGTTATTTTTCGGCAGGAAGGTTGAGCCGCTGCGGGCAGTCGACCGTGTGGTTCAATCCGTGTTTATTACTCGTACGGTTTAGTTCACGCAGCTGTCTTATTGTGTCCTTTTGTATAGATTAGTCGTTTACTTTGTGTTACCTAGTGTAGTGTGAGAACGCTTCCCTGAAGCCAGACCCGTCATGTCTAATTTCACGAGTGTCAGTCAATATTCGACAAGCAACACAGAAGCACGTGAAAATATTCTAACGATAATGTCACGAAAAAATGAAAGAAAAACCAACGTCTCAACATTATGTGGACGAAAAGGGTTCGAGGAGTCGAAGACGTCGATCGAGTAGTATAAAAAATAAAAATCACCCGCCCCAACGATAGGAAATGGAGCAGGAAGAGACGAGTACGAGTCGATCGGTAAAAAATTGAAGGCCAGTGAAGAAATCGACGTACCGATTAGTGTGAATTTCGGATATCGAATTGTCAACTTTGTGACCGTTTTTTCTGCGATGAGTAACGTCGTGAAGTGCAAAAAATGTATAATATACGCATAAGAATGCACTACCTCAAATTGTTTAAGATGCCATTCGACCTACTTATGAGGACCTTACTTCAGATGATTTGTTAGAACGGTGTGAAGGAGGCTTCACGCAAAATAGTAATGAAAGCGTCAACGCCGTCATCTGGTAGATGGCTCCAAAAACGAATTCTAGCGGTGCGGATATCGTCGAAATTGCCACTCACATTGCTACCAGCACTTTCAACGATGGGTATAAGAGTATTCTTCTGATGATGAATGTGTTGAACCTAACCATCGGAGATCACTGCTACCGTTTCTGCACTGCAGTTGACGAGGAGTGCTGCACTACAGCAAACGTTCGCGCCCAAACAATACAAAAGAAGCACGAACAGCACGAAAAGCTTTTCAAAAAAAGGCCGAAGAGTCTCAATCAGCTGCCGAAGGAGACGTCTATGGCCCGAGAATCGCTGATTGAAGGTAACACTCGCAAAAACCGCACCGTCAGCTGAATAACCGCACATTTACTTTCTTTTGCGATTATCTCGAAACTACATTTTTTGAACTGGTACTATCGAAATATCGTAAACTATCAGTCCGATTGCTTTCAAATTTTTACACAATACTTTTAGATACATTATCTAAAATGTCACGTAGGATTTTTGCGATAACTTGATTAGTTTTTGTTTTATTATTGTTTTTGCTCGAAAAATTTCGGTGAAAAATACTTTTTTTTTCTTCGGCTCACCATAATTTTCTTAATGGTCGAAAAAAACCCGCTACGCTACATTATAGCGACACTGCTCACGAATGAGCTGTTTTTTTTTTCAGATGTGACATGACCGTTTAACAGCTGGGACAACAACCGCGCGTATCGTGCGGAGGGCCTCCACTCCTTTCACCGTATCGGGAACAATATCTGCAGAGATACGGCGTCTTTGGGTTTCCGCTGCAACTCGTGAACGAAGTGATGCAAAACATTTTAATCAGCTTAAAACGCTGCATATTTTTTGCAAATGCCACAACAATGCACGAAAGTAATACTTGGGGTAAAGAGAGACTACGGTGCAAAGAGCGGCTACCCTGAGATAGCCTTGAGACCACCTTATTATGGATTGATTAAAACTTTTAATAAGAGCGCGTATTGTTATCTTTTTCGCTATGTACGTGTGCTGATAAATTGCGTATATAAATTCAGTAACGCTCATTATTGCGGCAGTTTAACATGAAGAATCCAGTTGTACTTTTTGAGTTCTTAATATAATAAAAATGTACGTTAATCCCGTCAATATTATTCAACTTTTATCCATAGCCATAAGTGCTATGAATTTGTCTGCAACTCCAGTCACCGATCTGGAAAAACAGTTCAGTAAGGACCTAGAAAACATAATCATAGAAGCGATGGATCAACCTATGGGAATGGAATTCGAAGCCGGTTTGGATTTTCTGTCACTAAACGAAATTCATGAAGCTACCACAATCGAAGATAACAGTGAAGAAGATTGGCACGTACAACGATACCTCGATCCCGAACTTGATGAAAATATATGTACGAAAGATGTAGAAGAATTAAGTTAGGCATACAAGACAAGAGCTGTGGATTACTGGAGATCCAGGACAGACGGGAATATAAAAATGTCAGCTGTCCAAACGAAATTCGGAAAGGCGAAGACAGTGCGGCAATTACGCCAATGGGCCGATAGTATAAACAAGGGTGGCACCCACAAAGAAAAGTTAACAAAAATAGCTCACTACCTGTTGAACAATTTCATCGACGCTTTGGACAAAAAGCTGCGTGTCCATGATATGGATCTTCGACGATGGGCCTTACGTGCACGAGAAATTGTAGAAATGCCAGCCGTAGATTTTAAGGCATCCGCTTCTCAGGTGAAAATATGTAAAAACAACATTGAATTGTGTCGAGGAAGATTACTAAATATGTAACAAAGCAACAGTTATTAAATGCTGATACACTTCAAGACAAAGCTAAACAATTCATAGAAACGGTGAAAATCAACATGGCCAACGGTGGCGCTGAAAACACAGTTAATTTTGATCAAAGTTGGTTCAATTTAGAGCTACATACAGGGCGCACTTTGGCGAAAGAAGGGCAGAAATCCGATGAGACAGTAGTGCAATCGAAAACATCAACAACACATAGTTATACTATACAGCCTGTAATATCTTTGAGTGGCAAGCTTTTGGCATCTATGTTGATCGTTTTAAACGAACGTACTGGCAAATTTGGTCCTCGAGTGGAACAAACTATGTTCAGAGGCGAAAATACATTTCTATTGGCTTCGAAATCTGGAAAATTAACGACTAATCACTTCAAGCGTTGGTTTCAAGAAATATATATTCCTAATACGGGTGCAAAATCGATAATACTTCTGGATTCTTGGAGCGATCAATGTCCAAATGCATTTAAAGAAATAGATATGCAAGAGAAGGATATTAAAGTTTTAACCATTCCAGCAGCTAAATATATTTTACCAGTATAATTAGTTCTGTAGACAATTATGTCACATCATAATTAGCAATTCTTGCGGGTACAACGGGAATGATCCAACCCCTTGATGTTTATGGCTTTCGTGTATGGAAAAACTTCGTCAAACACTTTTCTGACATAGTAATATTATACAATTATGACGTCAATCTGCACTTGAGAGGCAATATTGTTAAGTTACAATCTCTTACACACAATCAGTTTTCTTCTCCACGGTTTACAAACCTCTTTAAATATGCGTGGTACAAAAGCAGTTACGAACGGGAGAGACCACCGAACTTCGAAAATCCCGTAGAATTTTGGTTTTTACGAAATGCAATGGCATGCGATATGTGCGACAAAGCAGCTATTATCACTTGTGCGTGGTGCAAGAAATCTCTTCGTTTTAAACACTTATACCATGACTATCATTATTGTAATACGTATAATCCATAAAAAAAAGTACAGTTGAAACGGCTATAAAATAAGTAAGCGCAAGAAATGTCCGATTAAATTGTAATCTCGAAACAATAATAATACAATAATAATACAGTAATATACAATAATGATACAGTTGCTTCGCGAAACAAGAAACTAATCCGTGATTGCGAGCCTTACGTGTGCCCGTATTAGCGGAAAACGGAAGAGTGATTTTCATTAGTTAGTGACGAATTATTGCAATTAACGATTAACATTTGTTGTTATATTCGCCATTATCATGATAAACGGCTAGTAGTCGAAGAATACAACATTTCTTCCCTTCAAACTTTTTCTTGTATCTCGGCCCGTTCAAAAGTTATGGAAACAACAAAGTTTTTAACGGTGCGTTGACCCCTTAAGAAGGCATTCCGCCAAATCGAGAAAATTTGTTTGGACTATTTTTACTGATTGAACTTTCATTGTAACCCATTTTTGTTGATACGAATCTTCCTCCATGCTGCACCGTAAGAAACATTGAACGTTTACCTTTCGAGAGGGGGACGATTGGGAAGAGGGGGCGGGGAGTGGAATTTACGAATATGCAATCGCATCATAAAACAAACTTATATTGACGTGGATTTGACCCGGAATGCCAAAAGGATAGCCTATTATTCGATGCTTTGGTATAAAAAATTAAAGGGCAGTTTCAACCCCTTAATTAAGAGCTACCGGAAAACCAAGAAAATCCGCAGCCTCTCCTTGTTCAGCCATATATGTATGCAAATTCACATCCCAGTCCGTTAAAAATACTCGGAGATAGGTATGAAAAATTGCATTTTTGCAATAAACAATATGAAATTAGTTGTTATCTGCATCGTTCTCATTTCCAATGTATAGTATACGGAAAAATAAATGTTGTTGCAATTTGAATTTTTTTCATATCTCCTATCATGAAAGAGTTATCGACGAAAAATGGACATTATCCCTATTTTCAAGGGTGCGTTTCACCCCTTAAATATTGGGTTCCGCAGATATAAAAAAAATACGTATCGCCTATTTTTATCTGCTCTACAAATTTCATGCCAAATTTCATAAAAATCGGATGGGGACACCTCGCGACCTTTCCTTGTAAGTAACCCAAACAAAATTTAAGCTGATATTAATATTGAATTTACATTTACGTTTAATGCCCTGATCGCAAAGCAATAGGTAGAGCCTATGAGAAAAGGCCCCGCAAGAAAAACTCATAGCCACTCTTTCAAATGTCAGATTTTACAATTTTTGACCTTACAAATTGTATTTACATGCGACGTCTGGCGTCCATTACAGTGACTCACCAAAAAACTTTCTTGTCCATATTGACGAATGGAGATCAACTATCTAGACAGGGAACTTATTTGATTGCGAGTGAATATTCAGGAACGAACGAATAAAAAAGATTTGTTCTTATTCCGCGCACAAAACAACCTGGGGTTTGTGCGCGGAAAGCGAGAAAGCGTGCGGCGCGAGAACAGTGGCGGCAGCATGTTGCCTCCCCCTTTTCCCCCTTTTCCCCCTGGCCCCACTTTAGTAATAAATTATAGCGGCGCGGATGGAATACTTGGATTGGAATTAGTGAATTCATACATTTTCGACGTGCGAGAATGATCGGTCAAGCAATTCATGTGAGTGGACATGACTTTGGTTGCGTTGCATTTGGCTACACTTTTTTGGCTCCACTTTTTTGAATCCTTAGGGGGGCCTAGCACCTGCCCCCCCCCCCCCCTCCGCAACGCCCTTGGTTTCCCAAACCGTACATCTACCCAGCGCGGCTCGAATCGTTAGGCCTATCGTCGGGTGTCTCACAATAGTCGCTCCGTTAATTATTGACTCATGGCCAGGTCTTTTCTGTGATATGGTATTTTATCTTCGCTGATTCCGTGGGACCTATAAATAAATGAAGCCTGCTCGACATCTATCTTCCATGTTACACTCGCACACTTGACCGCGTTTGATCGCAAGGTTAGCCACCGCTCGCAATCTTTCGGTGACTTTCACAACCTCATGACAGCCGCGACAAGAAGATAACAGTGAAAGCTCCAACCCCAGTCCGTTCCCGGCTTACCCAATTCCGTCGTTCCTTAGAGTTGAGTTTGAATTATCGTTCGATTTTGATTTTTTAATATTATTTTTCTCCATGATACCATTTTTTAAAGATTTTTAACCGGTTCCTCCATGCTCGAAATCAAGCCGACTTTGCCTCTGTAAGCGCAAAATGCCATTTTTTTCGTTGCCAAAAAAAGTTTTTTTTGGGCAATCTATTTTTCTCACATAGGCGCATAGATAACATAAATGCATGGTTACATTATAACGGTCACTCTGCATACAGGGTGTTGTGTAATTAAGGAATAATGCTGCAACTATCGATAGGTCAGATCATGTCCTACTATATGCTGGAATTTCAGGTTAGTAAAAGTCCTACGGTTTTCGAGATTTTAGGATTTATGTTACTTTTTGAAAAACAAAAAAAAATGCTTTTGGTTTTCGCGTGCCATTTCTACAGATGATATAAATCGACAATAACTAAGCAACTTTTTGCTTACCCCGCCAAAGGTTTGATCTTATCAGATTTTTATTTCGCGATTCGATAAAAATCAGAAAAAAAATCGACGCATTGAAGATGCTACGAACATTGGTTTCGAGTGATAACAATTTAAAAATGTATTAACGTTTTCGAATAATATTCGTACAAAAATGGATCAGTTTAAATTGATTATCGTTCAATAAGTTGTTATTTTAAAATGTCTCCGTATAAAATGAAGTAAGCAATAACGAATGAAGGAAAGATGTTAAGTCGACAATAATTAGAGGTTTCCGATGGTCTTCTTCGAAAATATCGATATTTTATTTAATCGAAACGATAGAAAACTCTCTCAAAAATCACTGAAAAGCTCAAACGCGGTTTGGCAATGAACACGATTACTGACCTTGGTTGCGTGAAGTGTGATATTGAGCAGTGTCGGATGCTGCTCGATAACCATAAATTCTACTTCTCGGGGACTGTATCCGCTTGCGTAAACCTGCGTGTGCATATTACATTGTAAAAATTCTTGAATTAATACAGAATTTGGCAGAGCGAATGAAAGAAATGAAAAATAGAGTTATATTCATCCCCTTAGCAAATGGGAACAAAAGAAACGAGACGGAACAATCTGATAAATGTACACAATAGAAAACACTCATTGTATCAAACAACAAACGTTTGAAAAATTATTTTTCGTTCATCATGAGTGCTTTGTTTTGACATAAAAGAATCAGATTGAGTAGCATATTTTAACCATCGAAAAAATATCGCGCATCACCTATTTTCCAACCCGTCACACTGTGATGATTTGTTAAAATCAATATTCAGCATCAATGTTTATTTTACTTAACGCTTTTCGTCACTTTTGTCTAAACCTAGCGATTTTCTAAATTTTTTTGTTTTGATTTTTTCCCCGCGTAATTATTTTCATGGAACTAAGAAGTTAAAAAATTCGACTTTCGTGCGCGGTCTCACTGAGAAGATTTACGAATACTCTTGAGTAGTATGGGGGCCACTATGGCGACCCCCACTCCTCATCCCCACTCCTACCCCCACTCCTCGGTAGCCGAGGTGGTGGGGGGTGTGGAGTGGGGATGACCGTCCTTATCCCCACCCCTCCCCCCTCTCCTCGGTATCCGAGGTGGAGGGGATGGAGTGGGGATTTCCCCCCACGCGCCGCGTGGAGGGGGGATGGCCGGAGTGGTGGGCTCGCCATAGTGGCCCCTTTTTTTTTACTTTATGAAAAATCGTTTTTTAGAAATAATTCTATATTACTCACCGAGGTCGTTGCTGCTCCTGGTGACGGTGCACTCCGAGGGTGCACACACACACACACACACACACACACACACACACACACACACACACACACACACACACACACACACACACACACACACACACGCGCTCGCACACACACACACACAATCGCGCGCGCGCACACACTAGCGCGAGTGTTACGGCTCGTTCTCCCACCCCTCCGGCTCGAACGAGTCGTCGAACCCGTCGTCGGGCCACCCCGCGTCGTAAAGCGACGGGTTCGGGTCCGTCTTTCAACGCCGCGATTAATACCGTCGCGACGTCGACCCCATTGTACATACGCACACGGGGGGAGGGGGGTGCCGTTTTCGGCCACAGCCACGACGACGCGGTTCTCCACGAGATCCGCGAGCAGGTCCGAGACGAAGGGGATGGCCTCGAGATGCGCGATCCCCGAAACCGCGCACTGGATGGCGAGGCCCGCGACAAACGCGCAAAAGGGCGCGGGGGCATACAGCGAGGCCGCGTCTATGGACCCGCTGTATCCCTCGTCAACAAAAAAAAATTCACCATATCCCTCGGAGCCGCACGACACTATATTTCCGCGGAGCACGTCACAGCCACCCGCGGGGATTGTCACACACGATGCTCCCGGCACAACATCGTCGAACGGGAAGCGTACTCCCGCCCGACGCTGCACGTAAAATGCGTACAGGGCTTCACGCAACCACTCGTGCGTTTCGCCCGTCGCCACTGTACGTTTATATACGGCCAAGCCGTCGACGCGGGAAACGCAGCACGCAAACGGCGCCACAGGGAGCTTGAGGCACTCGGGATACATTTTTCACGATACACGGACTGGTGGAAGAGAAGAAGAAGAGACGCGCGCGATGGAGTCTGAAGAGCAACTGAAGCTGCCAGTCGTATGAAGGGTATCTTTTGCAGATTTTTGACAGGTCAGCATAATTGCACGTGTGCGAGGTAGCCGATGCATTGTTCTACGATGAGCTCACCCGACGGTGAGCGCGATCGTTCTACGATGAGCTCATCCGATGGTGAGCATAGATGCACGTGTGCAAGCTTAGCGATGCAGTTTAGCTTCGCTCCGCGATGAGTTCATCCGCCGGTGAACTCACCGCAGGAGTTTGCGAATTATGCTGATAACTGTCAAAATCTTTTGCACAGCAGCCCACATGGGAGAAGCCGTATTCGCGGCCACTCCTCTTTGTGTGGATATTCGTACATGCTATAGAGCGCGCACACCGACGGGCACGAGCATACGTGTGTCGTGGCATCGGGCCGCTTGCTGCACACACACACGCGCCCTCGTAGCAGCCCGCAAGGGAGAAGCCGTATTCTTGGCCTCTCCTCTTTGTGCGGATATTCGTACCTGCTATAGAGCGCGCACAACCGACGGGCGCGAGCATACGTGGGTCGTGGGATCGGGCCGCTTGCTACTACATGCACGCGCCCGCGTAGTGGCTCGCAATGGAGAAGCCGTATTCTCGGTTACGATGCAAAGTTTTTGTGAACGAAAAATACTACCACTTCGGACCGCGATTGAGCGAACGCAACGAACGGAAGATCGCACAAACGCAATAAGCGATCGAACGAACAAAGAAAGTAAGCTTCTTTTAGGTTTCGAAAAGCAGTTATTGGCCGAGGGATTTTGTTACGATGCAAAGTTTTTTGTGAACGAAAATCGAACGTTTTGTTCACCGAAAATCGATACTTCTACTTCGGACCGCGATTGAACGACGAGCGATCGAACGAACGAAGAAAGTAAGCTTCTTTCAAATGTCAAACATCAGTGTTTGGCCGAGGGGTTTTTTTTCGATGCAACGCTTTTTGTAGACGAAAATCGAGCATTTTTTTCACCGACAATCGATGCTTCCAAGTCGGACCGCGGTTGAGTGAGCGCAATGTATAGAGGACCGAACGAACGCAATCAGCGATCGAATGAAATCAACGAACGATCAAGCGAAAGAACGAGCGATCAAACGAACTTAGAAAGTAAGCTGCATTTAGATATTAAAAAGCAGTGACTGGCCGAGGAATTTTCTTTTCGATTCATAGTTTTTTGTGAACGAAAATCGAGGGTTTTTTCGCCCAATATCAACGCAACGAATGAGTGAAAGAACGGATTGTCCGGTCTTCTTTTCGATTCATAGTTTTTTGTTAACAAAAATCGAGCGTTTTTTTCGCCCAATATCAACGCAACGAACGAGTGAAAGAACGGATTGTCCGGTCGTTCGCTCGTTCGTCCCTTAAACGAACGAAAGATCGAATGCACGCAACGAACGATCGACTGATCGCAGCGAGTGAATGAAGGAACAAGCGATCGAATGTTCGAAAGATCGCACAATCGGAATACCGAATGAACGAGCGCATCGACCGATCCATCGAATGAATGAATGAACGAACGAATGAACGAACGAACACCGCAGTCCTAAGTAGGGGTATCGATTGTCAGGGTTACACATGTTCGTTGGAAAACCATGCATCGAAAAGAAAATTCTTCGCGTAATCCCTGCTGTTTGATATGTAAAAGAACCTTGTGTTCGATGGTTCGTTCGATCGTTCAATGCGTTCACACGTTCGTTCGTCTGATATGTTCGCTTGATCTTTCGTTCGTTAACCCCGTTGCGTCCGTTCGATCGTTCGTTCGTTCGTTCGTTCGGAGCGCTCATTCGATCGTTCGTTCCAACGTTTATTACGCTTGTTCGATCTTTCGTTGTTGAATTCCTTCGCTCAATCACTGCATTTTCATATGCAAAAGAAGCTTGTGTTCCATCACTCGTTCGTTTATTCGTTCGTTGCGATCGTTCAATCCTTCGGTGCGTTCGTTCGTTCATTTTTAAGAAACGAATTCAAAATAAAATTAAATAACCAGATGTAGAAATTAACATTGAAATAAAAATTTTAAAATCGAAATCGTTATTGAAATGAAAATCCAAATGAATGTTCTCAAGCTATTTTTTTTTTTTTTTTTTTTTTTTAATAAACCTGGAATCAAGGTTCTCAAGCTCAAGCGATATACTTTTAGAAAGTCTTTTGAGATTTCGTCCCCGAGTGTGTACTCAATCGATATTTCACGAAATTGAAATAAAAAATGAAAAACGAAATAAAAAATGGCTATCGTAATAAAATATCGTAAAAAAAAAATAAAAATCGACATAAAAGGAATCGAAATCGGCGTTCTCTTTGCGTCATTCGTTCGTTCCATTCACTCGATCGTTCGTTCGTTGCACACGTTTGATCGTTCGTTTCATCGTTCATTACCCTCGTTTGTTACGAACTAACGAACACCTCAGTCCGAAGTAGTGATGTTGATTTTCAGGACAAAACTCTCTATGTTTGTTGATAAAACCATATATCAAAAAACAAACTTTCTTTGCGCAATCCCTGCTGTTTGACATGGAAAATAACCTTGCGGTCGTTGGTTCATTCGATCGTTCAATGCGTTCGCACGTTCGTTCGTTCGATGCGTTTGCTCGTTCGTTCGCTCGATCTTTCGTTCGTTAACCCGTTGCGCCCGTTCGCTCGATCGTTCGTTCGTTGCGTTCGCTCGATCGTTCGTTCGTTCGTTGCACTCGTTCGATCGTTCATTGGCGCTTGACGAGTCGAATGTTAATCGCTTCGCTGAAGAACCGATTCATCATACAGTCGCAGTCACTGCTTTCTTCACCATCATCGCAGAGAATAAATTATCTCGGTGCTCGAACAATGGAAACTAAAATTCTTCGCGTAATCACTGCTCTTTGATATGAAAAAGAACCTTATGTTCGTTAGTTCGTTCGATCGTTCAATGCGTTCACACGTTCGTTCGTTTGATGCGTTCGCTCGATCTTTCGTTCGTTAACCCGTATCGTCCGTTCAATCGGTCGTTCGTTCGATCGGTCGTTCGTTCGTTTAATTGCCCGTGCGTTCGTTGCGTTCACACTTTCGTTCGTTAGCCCGTAGCGTCCGTTCGATCGTTCGCTCGATCGTTCGTTTAATCGTCCGTGCGTTCGTTGCGTTCGCTCGATCGTTCGTTCGTTGCGTTCGCTCGATCGTTTGTTCGTTGCGTTCGCTCGATCGTTCGTTCGTTGTGTTCGCTCGATCGCTCGTTCGTTGCGCTCGTCGTCGCGAAAGGACGAGCGATCAACGAAGAGTGAAAGAACGGATTGTCCGGTCGTTCGCTCGTTCGTCCGTTAAACGAACGAAAGATCGAATGCACGCAACGAATGATCGACTGAACGCAGCGAGTGAATGAAGGAACAAGCGATCGAACGTTCGAAGGATCGCACAATCGGAATACCGAACGAACGACCGCATCGACCGATCCATCGAACGAACGAATGAACGAACGAACACCGCAATCCTAAGTAGTGGTATCGATTGTCAGGGTTACACATGTTCGTTGAAAAACCGTGCACCGAAAAGAAAATTCTTCGCCTAATCCCTGCTGTTTGATATGTAAAAGAACCTTGTGTTCGTTGGTTCGTTCGATCGTTCAATGCGTTCACACGTTCGTTCATCTGTCTCTGCTGTTTGACATGGAAAATAATCTTGCGGTCGTTGGTTCGTTCGATCGTTCAATGCGTTCACACGTTCGTTCGTTCGATGCGTTCGCTCGTTCGTTCGCCCGTTCGCTCGATCGTTCGTTCGTTGCGTTCGCTCGATCGTTCGTTCGTTCGTTGCACTCGTTCGATCGTTCATTGGCGCTTGACGAGTCGAATGTTAATCGCTTCGCTGAAGAACCGATTCATCATACAGTCGCAGTCACTGCTTTCTTCACCATCATCGCAGAGAATAAATTATCTCGGTGCTCGAACAATGGAAACTAAAATTCTTCGCGTAATCACTGCTCTTTGATATGAAAAAGAACCTTATGTTCGTTAGTTCGTTCGATCGTTCAATGCGTTCACACGTTCGTTCGTTTGATGCGTTCGCTCGATCTTTCGTTCGTTAACCCGTATCGTCCGTTCAATCGGTCGTTCGTTCGATCGGTCGTTCGTTCGTTTAATTGCCCGTGCGTTCGTTGCGCTCACACTTTCGTTCGTTAGCCCGTAGCGTCCGTTCGATCGTTCGTTCGTTCGCTCGATCGTTCGTTTAATCGTCCGTGCGTTCGTTGCGTTCGCTCGATCGTTCGTTCGTTCGTTGCGCTCGTCGTCATGAGCTAATTCTGATACGTTCACGCAATGATAACAACTGCGTATTCGGTCAGCATCCATTAGAAGAGGCAGAAGTTGAATTGCTCAAGATACAATGGCGTATGCCTCACGTAATATTAAACGAGATAACTAAATTGTCATTACTTCGAACATTGGAAAGTGGGCGATACTTGAATATGAGCTTGCGCTCTTGGGACCGATTCGAGTATCCACTGCTTCAAAGCACAACGAAACATTCATGGACTGTAAAAGCTACCTCCCAGCTAGAGAAACCAAGATATGTAATATTTGCGCTGCAGACTGGCAAAAAAATTCTATGGCAAAGGACATTACACTATTCGACGACTGCAAACTCGCCAATGTTAAACTTTACCTCAACTCGGAATCCTGTCTTTACGATGATTTGAATTTGGACTTTTATACAACTGTGTAAGAAATGTAGGTACAGACATAACGAAGATGAATCCCACTCAATGAATAAATAATTTAAAGACGAGTTTCTTAAATATTGGCGTCAGTCATCAATTAATCTTGCTATCGACTTGATCGAGCCAATTCATCTTCGTTATGTCTGTACCTACATTTGTCGAACTACAAGGGTTCATTGTTGGGAGAAACTTTGTCGTGAAGGAAGTAGCGATTCTGAGAGCGGGATGTGTACTCTCTCATTACATTTTCGCGAGTATCATACCATGGAGACTTCTCACAAAATCTGAGAGATACGAAGCGTCATGGCTGATTCGGAATCATCATGGTCTAAAGTGGGCCTATGGAAACGCATGGATTATAGCATGGCTCAAGGTTTAATAACGACTGCAGTTGGGGGCCCAACGGAAGACGATATGTATCCTATCGTATATGTTGACGGCCATGAAAAACGAGAATGGTTAGCTGATATATTAAATATGAAAAATGATCTTGTTATTGAAACGTTGGACGTGGACTTCGGCGATATGGATACCTTGAGTAAACTAGGCGTAAGCTATAGTCTACGATGCGCAAAGCATGAAAAAAATTGTGCATTACAAAATGTATTTAAAATGTTTAATTGGTGGTTGAATCATAAAGATTCATGCAAATAAACGAAATGTGACATTATGTGATTATTTAATTCTCCTCACCCGTTTCTTTGTTACATTATCTGTTATGAGATTACACAGTTGTATAAAAGTCCAAATTCAAATCATCGTAAAGACAGGATTCCGAGTTGAGGTAAAGTTTAACATTGGCGAGTTTGCAGTCGTCGAATAGTGTAATGTCCTTTGCCATAGAATTTTTTTGCCAGTCTGCAGCGCAAATATTACATATCTTGGTTTCTCTAGCTGGGAGGTAGCTTTTACAGTCCATGAATGTTTCGTTGTGCTTTGAAGCAGTGGATACTCGAATCGGTCCCAAGAGCGCAAGCTCATATTCAAGTATCGCCCACTTTCCAATGTTCGAAGTAATGACAATTTAGTTATCTCGTTTAATATTACGTGAGGCATACGCCATTGTATCTTGAGCAATTCAACTTCTGCCTCTTCTAATGGATGCTGACCGAATACGCAGTTGTTATCATTGCGTGAACGTATCAGAATTAGCTCATGACGACGAGCGCAACGAACGAACGAACGATCGAGCGAACGCAACGAACGCACGGACGATTAAACGAACGATCGAGCGAACGAACGAACGATCGAACGGACGCTACGGGCTAACGAACGAAAGTGTGAGTGCAACGAACGCACGGGCAATTAAACGAACGAACGACCGATCGAACGAACGACCGATTGAACGGACGATACGGGTTAACGAACGAAAGATCGAGCGAACGCATCAAACGAACGAACGTGTGAACGCATTGAACGATCGAACGAACTAACGAACATAAGGTTCTTTTTCATATCAAAGAGCAGTGATTACGCGAAGAATTTTAGTTTCCATTGTTCGAGCACCGAGATAATTTATTCTCTGCGATGATGGTGAAGAAAGCAGTGACTGCGACTGTATGATGAATCGGTTCTTCAGCGAAGCGATTAACATTCGACTCGTCAAGCGCCAATGAACGATCGAACGAGTGCAACGAACGAACGAACGATCGAGCGAACGCAACGAACGAACGATCGAGCGAACGGGCGAACGAACGAGCGAACGCATCGAACGAACGAACGTGTGAACGCATTGAACGATCGAACGAACCAACGACCGCAAGATTATTTTCCATGTCAAACAGCAGAGACAGATGAACGAACGTGTGAACGCATTGAACGATCGAACGAACCAACGAACACAAGGTTCTTTTACATATCAAACAGCAGGGATTAGGCGAAGAATTTTCTTTTCGGTGCACGGTTTTTCAACGAACATGTGTAACCCTGACAATCGATACCACTACTTAGGATTGCGGTGTTCGTTCGTTCATTCGTTCGTTCGATGGATCGGTCGATGCGGTCGTTCGTTCGGTATTCCGATTGTGCGATCCTTCGAACGTTCGATCGCTTGTTCCTTCATTCACTCGCTGCGTTCAGTCGATCATTCGTTGCGTGCATTCGATCTTTCGTTCGTTTAACGGACGAACGAGCGAACGACCGGACAATCCGTTCTTTCACTCTTCGTTGATCGCTCGTCCTTTCGCGACGACGAGCGCAACGAACGAGCGATCGAGCGAACACAACGAACGAACGATCGAGCGAACGCAACGAACAAACGATCGAGCGAACGCAACGAACGAACGATCGAGCGAACGCAACGAACGCACGGACGATTAAACGAACGATCGAGCGAACGATCGAACGGACGCTACGGGCTAACGAACGAAAGTGTGAACGCAACGAACGCACGGGCAATTAAACGAACGAACGACCGATCGAACGAACGACCGATTGAACGGACGATACGGGTTAACGAACGAAAGATCGAGCGAACGCATCAAACGAACGAACGTGTGAACGCATTGAACGATCGAACGAACTAACGAACATAAGGTTCTTTTTCATATCAAAGAGCAGTGATTACGCGAAGAATTTTAGTTTCCATTGTTCGAGCACCGAGATAATTTATTCTCTGCGATGATGGTGAAGAAAGCAGTGACTGCGACTGTATGATGAATCGGTTCTTCAGCGAAGCGATTAACATTCGACTCGTCAAGCGCCAATGAACGATCGAACGAGTGCAACGAACGAACGAACGATCGAGCGAACGCAACGAACGAACGATTGAGCGAACGGGCGCAACGGGTTAACGAACGAAAGATCGAGCGAACGAACGAGCAAACGCATCGAACGAACGAACGTGCGAACGCATTGAACGATCGAATGAACCAACGACCGCAAGGTTATTTTCCATGTCAAACAGCAGGGATTGCGCAAAGAAAGTTTGTTTTTTGATATATGGTTTTATCAACAAACATAGAGAGTTTTGTCCTGAAAATCAACATCACTACTTCGGACTGAGGTGTTCGTTAGTTCGTAACAAACGAGGGTAATGAACGATGAAACGAACGATCAAACGTGTGCAACGAACGAACGATCGAGTGAATGGAACGAACGAATGACGCAAAGAGAACGCCGATTTCGATTCCTTTTATGTCGATTTTTATTTTTTTTTACGATATTTTATTACGATAGCCATTTTTTATTTCGTTTTTCATTTTTTATTTCAATTTCGTGAAATATCGATTGAGTACACACTCGGGGACGAAATCTCAAAAGACTTTCTAAAAGTATATCGCTTGAGCTTGAGAACCTTGATTCCAGGTTTATTAAAAAAAAAAAAAAAAAAAAAATAGCTTGAGAACATTCATTTGGATTTTCATTTCAATAACGATTTCGATTTTAAAATTTTTATTTCAATGTTAATTTCTACATCTGGTTATTTAATTTTATTTTGAATTCGTTTCTTAAAAATGAACGAACGAACGCACCGAAGGATTGAACGATCGCAACGAACGAATAAACGAACGAGTGATGGAACACAAGCTTCTTTTGCATATGAAAATGCAGTGATTGAGCGAAGGAATTCAACAACGAAAGATCGAACAAGCGTAATAAACGTTGGAACGAACGATCGAATGAGCGCTCCGAACGAACGAACGAACGAACGATCGAACGGACGCAACGGGGTTAACGAACGAAAGATCAAGCGAACATATCAGACGAACGAACGTGTGAACGCATTGAACGATCGAACGAACCATCGAACACAAGGTTCTTTTACATATCAAACAGCAGGGATTACGCGAAGAATTTTCTTTTCGATGCATGGTTTTCCAACGAACATGTGTAACCCTGACAATCGATACCCCTACTTAGGACTGCGGTGTTCGTTCGTTCATTCGTTCGTTCATTCATTCATTCGATGGATCGGTCGATGCGCTCGTTCATTCGGTATTCCGATTGTGCGATCTTTCGAACATTCGATCGCTTGTTCCTTCATTCACTCGCTGCGATCAGTCGATCGTTCGTTGCGTGCATTCGATCTTTCGTTCGTTTAAGGGACGAACGAGCGAACGACCGGACAATCCGTTCTTTCACTCGTTCGTTGCGTTGATATTGGGCGAAAAAAACGCTCGATTTTTGTTAACAAAAAACTATGAATCGAAAAGAAGACCGGACAATCCGTTCTTTCACTCATTCGTTGCGTTGATATTGGGCGAAAAAACCCTCGATTTTCGTTCACAAAAAACTATGAATCGAAAAGAAAATTCCTCGGCCAGTCACTGCTTTTTAATATCTAAATGCAGCTTACTTTCTAAGTTCGTTTGATCGCTCGTTCTTTCGCTTGATCGTTCGTTGATTTCATTCGATCGCTGATTGCGTTCGTTCGGTCCTCTATACATTGCGCTCACTCAACCGCGGTCCGACTTGGAAGCATCGATTGTCGGTGAAAAAAATGCTCGATTTTCGTCTACAAAAAGCGTTGCATCGAAAAAAAACCCCTCGGCCAAACACTGATGTTTGACATTTGAAAGAAGCTTACTTTCTTCGTTCGTTCGATCGCTCGTCGTTCAATCGCGGTCCGAAGTAGAAGTATCGATTTTCGGTGAACAAAACGTTCGATTTTCGTTCACAAAAAACTTTGCATCGTAACAAAATCCCTCGGCCAATAACTGCTTTTCGAAACCTAAAAGAAGCTTACTTTCTTTGTTCGTTCGATCGCTTATTGCGTTTGTGCGATCTTCCGTTCGTTGCGTTCGCTCAATCGCGGTCCGAAGTGGTAGTATTTTTCGTTCACAAAAACTTTGCATCGTAACCGAGAATACGGCTTCTCCATTGCGAGCCACTACGCGGGCGCGTGCATGTAGTAGCAAGCGGCCCGATCCCACGACCCACGTATGCTCGCGCCCGTCGGTTGTGCGCGCTCTATAGCAGGTACGAATATCCGCACAAAGAGGAGAGGCCAAGAATACGGCTTCTCCCTTGCGGGCTGCTACGAGGGCGCGTGTGTGTGTGCAGCAAGCGGCCCGATGCCACGACACACGTATGCTCGTGCCCGTCGGTGTGCGCGCTCTATAGCATGTACGAATATCCACACAAAGAGGAGTGGCCGCGAATACGGCTTCTCCTATGTGGGCTGCTGTGCAAAAGATTTTGACAGTTATCAGCATAATTCGCAAACTCCTGCGGTGAGTTCACCGGCGGATGAACTCATCGCGGAGCGAAGCTAAACTGCATCGCTAAGCTTGCACACGTGCATCTATGCTCACCATCGGATGAGCTCATCGTAGAACGATCGCGCTCACCGTCGGGTGAGCTCATCGTAGAACAATGCATCGGCTACCTCGCACACGTGCAATTATGCTGACCTGTCAAAAATCTGCAAAAGATACCCTTCATACGACTGGCAGCTTCAGTTGCTCTTCAGACTCCATCGCGCGCGTCTCTTCTTCTTCTCTTCCACCAGTCCGTGTATCGTGAAAAATGTATCCCGAGTGCCTCAAGCTCCCTGTGGCGCCGTTTGCGTGCTGCGTTTCCCGCGTCGACGGCTTGGCCGTATATAAACGTACAGTGGCGACGGGCGAAACGCACGAGTGGTTGCGTGAAGCCCTGTACGCATTTTACGTGCAGCGTCGGGCGGGAGTACGCTTCCCGTTCGACGATGTTGTGCCGGGAGCATCGTGTGTGACAATCCCCGCGGGTGGCTGTGACGTGCTCCGCGGAAATATAGTGTCGTGCGGCTCCGAGGGATATGGTGAATTTTTTTTTGTTGACGAGGGATACAGCGGGTCCATAGACGCGGCCTCGCTGTATGCCCCCGCGCCCTTTTGCGCGTTTGTCGCGGGCCTCGCCATCCAGTGCGCGGTTTCGGGGATCGCGCATCTCGAGGCCATCCCCTTCGTCTCGGACCTGCTCGCGGATCTCGTGGAGAACCGCGTCGTCGTGGCTGTGGCCGAAAACGGCACCCCCCTCCCCCCGTGTGCGTATGTACAATGGGGTCGACGTCGCGACGGTATTAATCGCGGCGTTGAAAGACGGACCCGAACCCGTCGCTTTACGACGCGGGGTGGCCCGACGACGGGTTCGACGACTCGTTCGAGCCGGAGGGGTGGGAGAACGAGCCGTAACACTCGCGCTAGTGTGTGCGCGCGCGCGATTGTGTGTGTGTGTGTGCGAGCGAGCGTGTGTGTGTGTGTGTGTGTGTGTGTGTGTGTGTGTGTGTGTGTGCACCCTCGGAGTGCACCGTCACCAGGAGCAGCAACGACCTCGGTGAGTAATATAGAATTATTTCTAAAAAACGATTTTTCATAAAGTAAAAAAAAAGGGGCCACTATGGCGAGCCCACCACTCCGGCCATCCCCCCTCCACGCGGCGCGTGGGGGGAAATCCCCACTCCATCCCCTCCACCTCGGATACCGAGGAGAGGGGGGAGGGGTGGGGATAAGGACGGTCATCCCCACTCCACACCCCCCACCACCTCGGCTACCGAGGAGTGGGGGTAGGAGTGGGGATGAGGAGTGGGGGTCGCCATAGTGGCCCCCATACTACTCTCTTGAATTCTTCTAAAAGGTAAATGCACCATTGTTTAATTACAAAAGTTATTATATGTGTTGCTAGAAATTGCTAATAATTGCCGGGAATTTGAAAGTGAAATTCCACTTGGGAGAAAATCGTCCCAGTGCGACCGCGCAGGCTTAATATACATGTTTTTTGTTTATTATTATAAAAAATAATGGTTCAACAAATTAATAGATAATTGTTTTCCTTACGATATTAATTCATTGATTATTCCGAATATGTAAGGAATAATAAAAAAATCTAAATTTGTGGATTTTAGGGGGAAATAATGGAATCTCGGAAATAATTCATACGTATTCGAAAAAATTGAAACACTTATTTCGTACGAAAAGAAAGATATGTTCCAATTTTTTCCGAACACATGTTGAGCACACTAAAATTAAAAAATTTAAATATTTTCCAATTAAGTGTATGCTCTGTATTTGCAAAAATAGCGAAATATTTATTTCTCCAAGCATGCAAGACATACCGACATACCTCAAGTTTGTAAAGTCCGGGTAGCAAAATCCTCCAGAACTCTCCGTACTTTGTGGTCAGGAAGCTTATATCACGAGACTTAACTTTAACGGATGCGCGCTCGATGGGATTGCCATTCTCGTCGTTCACGAACCCGTGAATACCACGATGAGCCTCGGCCAGCAATTTGATCAAAGCCTGTTGATTGGAGAACAAACCATTCTTTTGTGAAATTTAAAAAAAAAACGGTCTTCGTTGCAAAAAGTTCAACGCATTGATGAAACATCATTTGAATATATTAAGGGGATGGGTCATGTAAACAGACGTTTTTTTTACAAATTTATTTATATAAAATAAAAAGGTTTATCAATTTTTGTAAAGAACATCGTAATATTAACAATAAATGCTATAAGAAATGTTTTGTTGTGCCATAAAAATTCTTGGTGGCGCCGCTACAACTGCTCGAAATTAACTTATTTTTCTGCACGGTGCAGGCTACAGGTCATTCTAATTATCTGAAATAAAAAATCCAACAAAACTTCTTTAAAATGTGATCTTGTGCAGAAGTTAAACCTAAATTTAAGAAAAAAGGAGAATTAATGATTCAGGATTCTTTAAAAAATCGATTAATTTGTTTACAAACAATTTTTCATAACCGTTATTTGTTATGAATTATTAGGTGTACAACTTAGTTCGGTCCGTTTTCAAAAGATGGCCCTAGGTACTATAAATGGTTGACGGCAACAGCTGATTTTTGCTGTGTCGTGAAGTATCAACATCTCTTAACCAAATATCGTTTACAGATCTTCGAGTTTCGCGCATCAAGCCTAATTTTTACTGCGGTGAAAATGTCGAATTTCGTCCCAAATAGGCACCATTTGCGGGAAGTGTTGATTTTCTGTTTCAATTGGAAGAAAAGTGCAGCTGAAGCCCACCGAATACTTGTGGAAGTTTATGGTGAATCTGCACCGTCGGATAAATCTTGCAGAGAAAGGTTTCGACGGTTTCAAAG
Source organism: Ophion obscuratus (assembly GCA_964007375.1). Taxonomy (NCBI): domain Eukaryota; kingdom Metazoa; phylum Arthropoda; class Insecta; order Hymenoptera; family Ichneumonidae; genus Ophion; species Ophion obscuratus. The sequence goes on from OZ023314.1 coordinate 65,521,167, forward strand.
TGTTGATTTTAGTGTTAAGGACAAAGAGCGTTCGGGTCAACCGAAAAAGTTTGAAGATGAAGAATTAGAGACATTACTTGATGAAGATTCCTCTCAAACGCAAAAAGAGCTCGAACAAACATTAGAAGTTACGCAACAAGCTATTTCGAAACGACTCAAAGCCGCGGGATACATCCAAAAACAAGGAAATTGGGTCCCATACGAATTGAAACCGAGAGATATCGGACGACGATTTTGCATATCCGAAATGTTGCTAGAACGTTACAAAAAAGATCTTCCTGCATCGAATTATTATCGGAGACGAAAAATGGATTCATTATGACAACCCGAAACGGAAAAAAACGTATGTACAGCCCGGTCAACCCGGAACATCAACGCCGAAGCCGAATGTCCATGGTGCCAAGGTTGTGCTCTGTGTTTGGTGGGATCAGAAGGGTGTGGTTCACAATGGAATACTAAAACCTGGTCAAACCATCACGGGAGACTTCCACAGGCAACAATTAATCCGTTTAAAGCGAGCTATAGCCGAAAAACGTCCAGAATATGCGACCAGACACGAGTCCATAATCTTTCAACATGAGTGCTCCCGTTGAAGTCATATTTGCATCACATGATGATACACAATAATAGATCCAAATGAAGCAAAGTTGTTCTCACGCGAATTTGCATGCAGTGAATTCATCAGACTAGCAAATTTGGCTCACGAATATCTAACAATAAGTGAGTGCATATGGGGCTCATATGGGTGTCACGGCGTGAAGAAACTGTAGTGCTCATACGGAGCTCATATGAGCGGCATGACGTGACGGAACTATGCTGTGCTCATACGGAGCTCATATTAGCGGCATGGCGTGACGTAACTATGCTGTACTCATACGGAGCTCATATTAGCGGCAGGGCATGCCCTAACCATGCTGTGCTCATATTGAGCTCATATGAGTGTCATAGCGAGAAAAATTTAAAAAATCCAAAAATATTGATTAAAAAAATCTGGTAGGATTTTTATATCCCCATATCCTTAATTTATGTTCCTCTGCCAATATGATAAATGGATTAAAACGTATTCTCCCTAGTTAAATGTTGTACCTACCTACGGTTTGAACCACGTCTTCTAATTCGAGAACTGAGCGCGCTACCTATCTAGTCATTCTAACACTTGTGCAAACTTTCTTTGTGTCTGCCTATTCGTATCATTCTGAATTTGTATGCATATCGCCGTCATATTGCGCTTATGGGATGTATCACTGACGAATATACATATCGCCGTCATATTGCGCTCATCGAATGTATCACTTACAAGGAGAAGGCCGAGCCTGGATGTCGCGAATCGGCTTTTCAACATACTGATCTGATAGAAGAAGAATCAGAATAATTACCTGCCGCAAAATTTGCAAGTGTGAATTAGATTAATTATTTATTTTTTATACCATATTATTTTGCTTTCTTATTGTGACGTGATTAATAGATTAATTATTTGTTATACAATATTATTTTGCTTTGTAATTGTGACTTGATTATTAGATTTATTATTTGTTATACAATATTATTTTGCTATGTAATTGTGGCTTCATTATTGGATTAATTATGTTAATATAATAGATAAATAAAACTAGTAATACATATTTTCGAATTTTCTTATTTACCTGCACATGTAAAGTCTTATGAGAGATTATAAAATTAAAAAAAAATGAATTTAAAAAAAGCATGAGCACGCGAACCGTGAACTTTCAGAGTGTCGGTCTTGCCGTATTAGCTACAGCCGCTCTTGTCTCATGTGTCAACGCTCAACGTACTCTACGCGCGAGATGAAACTCCCAAATTTTCAAATCGCGATATCTCAGCAACTAACGCTTATTGGAACAAAAATAAAAAACGACGTTAATTCGGAGGTCTTCAACTTTCACCACGTGAAAGGAGAACCCGATTCCCAACATCCAGGCTCTGCCTTCTCCTTGTTAGAAATATGCATATTGCCATCATAGGATGTATCACAGAAACACGCATATCACCGTCATATTGCGCTCATGGGATGTATTACTGAGAAATATGCATATCGCCGTCATATTGCGCTCACCGAATGTATCACTGAAAACATGCATAATGCCATCAAGGAATGTATTACTGAGAAACATGCATATCGCCATCATATTGTGCTCCTGGGATGTATCACTGACAAAATATACATATTGCCGTCATATTGCGCTCAACGAATGTATCACTTAGAAACATGCATATCGCCGTCATAGGATGTATCACTGAGAAACACGCATGTCGCCGTCATGTTGCGCCCATCGAATGTATCACTGACAAACATGCATATCGCCGTCATATTGCTTGCATAGCATGTCTACTACCAGTGCTAACCCAGTGAATCCATCAATACAGTCATTGGATGACTTCCATATGACGAAAAATGTGCAGATATTAATTGTGGACACTTGAGCACAGCGCTATGAGTTCAACATGCTTCAAACGTACGATGCATTTGTAAACGATATATTGAGATGAAAATGCTTTGTACATTCACTACACTAAATGAGTTCACGGCTTTGCATCATGACATGTAGTCAATATGCTGTAAAATTTGCTTCATCAATTATATGCACGGCGTGATGATCACGACTGTCTATCTGGGTGGTTAAAAACTATTTGGAAATTAGCGGGTGGGAAATTCTGGCTCACACGCCTTATAGCCTAGACCGTACCCCTTCCGATTACCATTTGTTTCGATCGATGCAGAACGCTTTAACTGGAATATGCTTCACGTCACAACAGGGTATCAAAAATTGGTTCGATTCCTTCTGGGCTTCAAAAGATGAACGCTTCTTCCGCGACGGAATTCAGAAATTGTCAGAAAGATGGAGAAAAGTAGTGGCTAGCGATGGACAATATTTTGATTAATGTATTCATTCATTTGATCATTCAAATAAGTGCGTATTTCAAGCAAAAAAACGGTCCGAATGAGGTTGTACACCTAATATATAATGGTATTTGAGTTTCAAGATATGGTCAATAAGTTGAAGAATATCTGTGTAAAATTTGAAGTCGCTCGATCAATTAATTGTTTAGCTGGTTGCACCATGCGGAAAAAAATGTGTCTGAAAAAAATGCGTTTGAAGTTTTCGGTAGAAAAAAGTACTACTCAAGTAACGGTTAAGTAGACATACCGCTATATAAGCATAATTTGAAATGCTAGAGCCATATAATATGCCTTCCAGCCCCGGCGAAATCCATTTGAGCCGTTAACCCCAATTTCGGAGCTGTGCTGGTCTCTTTTGATCTGCTTTGGCTTTGGACAAAATCGGACACGCCGTTTTCGAGATACATCTGGCACCGACTTTGAAAACTATGTTTCGAGATAATCGCGTTTGAATCGCTTCCAGTCAACGAATTTATTTTAAAAAATTCCCAAACAAACCTCAACGTACATATTTTCCAATAAAAAAACCCCAGATCCAATCGAAACATTAGTTTTCAAGATAAACATTCTCGAAGTTTACCGGTTTTTCTCGCCGTTTACTCAGGTAGCTCCCCTTAAGGCGGAATATACATTTAGGCAGGAAAAAATAAGCCATATTGAGGAATTTTTTAAACTAAGAAATAATTATAAAACTTTAGGTATACTTTAATAGTATATTTAAGTCTACAAAATAATTTTTATTTACTAATTCATCATCTAAATGACGGAGCTGTTGTAGAGTGTTACAGCAAGGTCACCGCGGGAGTTGCGAGTTGGCGTGCGGTCTAGCTTCCCGCAGACTTTGATTTACATAAAAGCTCAAACGTTTTTTTAGTCAAAACACGTTATAGTTTGTATGTGACGGTAATTAAAATGAAGAAACTGAAAATTTAAGAAAATGGCACGCATTTACAGAAAAAAATTAACATTTCACGCAACATTTCTGTAGAATGTGGATTAAAAAAATAGTTTTTTAAAAAAATTTCAAGAACAATTCTCGTCAACTAGAAGGTACCAATATTATCAATATTTCTACCAAGTTTCAACTCAATCGGCTCAATAGTTTTTGAGTAATCCTGCACGCCCATTTCGATAATGCAGTTCATGCCGGCTCCGAATCCGAGCGGTGAGGCACAGCGTTGACAGACTGTAACGTTTGAAGCTTTTCGAATTTCGCTTTGAAACTTTGGGAAAATAGGCTACATATATCTTAATTCTATCGTTTAAAGAAAAAAAAAAGAAATCGAGTTTTTACTTTAATATTCTATTAAAGTAAATCTGCAGTTTGATAAATGTGGAATAATTATTTCTCAGTTTGAAAAATTCCTTAGTTAATCAAAATTGCTTAATTGTTCTCCGTCTAAATGTATATCCCGCCTAAAGCTCTAAAGGCAAGCTATACGGATATACAATTGAAAAAGGGGATCCTTATGACAAATTTCAAAATTGATCTTCATATGACTGGCTGTTATACCTAAAGTCAAATTTAGGAACTTAATTGTTCTCCGTCTAAATGTATATCCCGCCTAAAGCTCTAAAGGCAAGCTATACGGATATACAATTGAAAAAGGAGGTCTTCATGACAAATTTCAAAGTTGATCTTCATATGACTGGCGTTTATACCTAGAGTCAAATTGACTTTTCCATTTTTTTCTGACTTGGAAGAAAAATACTTTCATTTAAAATATTTTTTATTATACCCGTACTTGCTGAGACACTTATCACCCTTTATCTGAGACACCATGTATAATTTAAAGATGATGCAATAGAAACATTGGCAGTGTTCTTATTCTTCAGAACCAATCGTTTAAAAACCCTTAATCCTTGCATGCTTAATTTATACGATATACAATTTCTACACGGGTCACACTGTATTTTATCCATCCCCATGTTTCTCGAAATTCTCTGCTCCTAACCATCTTAAGAGGGAATGATACCTCATCGCGGTCGGTATGGTAGAACAATTATAGATTCCCAAAAATCTCGGCAACGGCTCTTCAGATCCCATTGAAACTTTGCCAAACGACGTCAAATAGATAGACGAACAGCTGTCTTCCCCTCAAATTTTCTGAATTTGAGGAAAAAAATGTAGATTAGCTTATCATAAGCCAATCTAGTTTTTTTTTCTCAAATTCAGAAAAATTTGAGGGGAAGACAGCTGTTCGTCTATCTATTTGACGTCGTTTGGCAAAGTTTCGACGGGATCTGAAGAGCCGTTTTCGAGATTTTTGGGAATCTATAATTGTTCTACCATACCGACCGCGATGAGGTATCATTCCCTCTTAACATCAACTTACATGAACATTTTAAAACATAAATTCGAGAAAAATGGGCACGTCTAAAATGCAGCATGTGCCGCGTGTAAATTAATCAAACTTTTTGGCATTATAGCAAATTCCTGAACTTTCAATCGACATTTCCAAAAGCACGTCGGGTACTCCGACCAGTAAATGGCCGTAAGCTGATTTATATTTAAAATAAGTAAAGAATATGAAGTGTCGATAAAAACTCGAATCTCTATAATTCAACAAAAAGATCACAGCTATCATTAAAACCGAGTTCTCAGTTTAAAATTGAATTTTGACGCAGCGCCGAGTTTTTCGACTTTGTGCACAATACGCCACTTAGTTACGATACGGATATGCACAGTAAGTGTTATAAGAGCGAAAACAAAACCTTTTATCAGCTTTGCGAGTAAGTAATACTTTTATTACTTAAGGCGAAGTAGAACACCTACCACGTGACGTATGAGTGCGAGAGAGATAGCGGAAATTTTCGAACAGAGATTTCTCAGAGATGAATAATATTTAAGGCAAAAGGAAATGATTAAGCTCTGCGTCCGGGAATTCTCCAGAACCTAATGCTTTGTTTTTCCTAAAAAATTAAACCATCTATAAGAAAATTGGGTTGGAAAATTTGTGAGGTTATGTTGACCTTGTACATGCCTTTAAGAGGGAACTATAGCCGAGCAAACCTTCGGCGCAGCCCCGGCTCGAGCCGGTAGGGCAGCGCTCGCACGAGCTACTGCTCCCCACCGCTAGATGTCACACCGCGCGTTCATCCCGAACAGGTGTTCGTTCCGAACCCACGCTGCAACGGGGTCGCGGGCCTCCTTGCGGCGAGGCATAAAAATGTATGCTTCGACGCAACGTGTGTGTGTGCGCGTGTGTCTGTGTGCGTTCGTTACGTCGGGCGCACGCGGTTGAAGATTGCTTTCTTCCCCCATGCTGTTCCATCGCAGCGAGTACACACTTCGTGTGGGTATTTACACGAATATATCCACACGCTGACCCACGGTCGGTGTGGACAAAGAATTTTGTTTTCTTCGTCAACGCCGACTTCGCACGAAATTGGAGATCATCGAGAATCTCAATTTCGCAGCAAGAGTTCTTGCTGGCGGCTCGCAGTTTTCTGCAGCGAAATAATTGTTAAAAATTTATTATTTCTAACAGTTAACACATTAACAAATGTACGGTACTGTCTGTACCTCTCAGCAAATATGATAGCTGCTTACGCGCTGCAAAAAACAACGGTAAAAATTACGCAAAAATAATTGTTAAAAGAATTATTTTTGCATTGATTGTCGATCACGGGTATGATACGCGATACGGTACTTTCTGTACCCCTCAGCAAATATAGATTGCTCCTTACGCGCTGCAAAAAACTACGGTGCAAAAATGTCGCAAAAATAATTATTTAAACATTTATTTTTGCATTCATTCTCGATCACGGGTATGATCGGTAGATTCGGTACTTTCTGTACCTCTCAGCAAATATCATTGCTGCTTACGCGCTACAAAAAACAACGGAAAAAATTACGCAAAATCAATTGTTTAAACAATCATTTTTGCATTGATTATCGATCACGGGTATGATCGGTAGATGCGGTACTTTCTGTACCTCTCAGCAAATATAAATTTCTGCTTACGCGCTGCAGAAAACAACGCTGAAAAATTTCGCAAAAATAGATATTTAAACAATCATTTTGCATTTATTCTCGATCACGGGTATGGTCGGTAGGTATGGTACTTTCTGTACCTTTCAGCAAAAACGATTGCTGCTTACGAGCTACAATAAACAACGGAAAAAATTAGGCAAAAATAATTGTTTAAAAAATTATTTTTGCATTTATTGTCGATCACGGGTATGATCGGTAAATACGGTACTTTCTGTACCTCTCAGCAGATATGATTGCTGCTTACGCGCTGCAAAAAGCAACGGTGAAAATTACGTAAAAATCATTGTTAAAATAATTATTTTTGCATTTATTCTCGATCACGGGTATGATCAGTAGATACGGTACGTTCGGTACCTCTCAGCAAATATAGACTTACGCGCTGCAAAAAACAACGGTGTAAAAATTACACAAAAATAATTATTTAAACAATTATTTTTTGCGAAGAGCTTCGCACCGCTCATCAAGGCACTGCGAACGACAATGCTCATATGAAGATATTAGTGCTCTCGTTCGATCTAGTTTTAAACTACAGATTCAATTATCTAAATAATTGATTGCATTTTCGTAAATCATATTTTGAGTTTTATTCTCTTCCTACATGTTTCCTACTTTTTTCTTGCTCGCATATTTTGCCTTTATATTGATACTTTTTCGCATGTTCTGACCTTTTCGCCCGCTCTATTATTTTTCTTTCTATTTATATTATTATTTTTCACGCGAAATATACACAAAATATTGTTGCGAAAAGAATATTATAAAATAGTAAGCTAAGTGATGGAAATAAAAATAACATCACTACGTACTTTAGACGGAAGGCATATTTGCGCGATAACCTCTTCCATTGCGGTCCACCTATTATTGTTCTATTTCGAATTATGATTACAAATGTCACTGTCCACAAATCACGACATCACAGTACGATATTAAATTAATTTTCTAAGGTTAGAACATAAATTTGCTTCGCAGTCACGAAACACATGCTCGCATGTAAGTCCCGACAACCTGTTGAAGCTAGCGTATGTTCAGTCCTCAGCATCACGGAATTCAGCGTAGATTATATATATATATATATATATATATATATATATATATATATATCTCAGACAACTCCACACGCGCTATACCCACAGATAATATTCATGTTCTAGAAATATCGTATAGTGACAGTCGCATAGCCTCGGAGAAACCCTTTTTTTTACATTCTTACCCTTTGCGGCTTCAATGGGAAAATCCACGAAGGAATCCTTGGCGACCAGATGTTTTATTACTAAATAGTTTTACTATTGGAAAATCCGCGGTACGACGTCTGGCGACCAAGTTTTGGATTGCTACATCGCTTTATGGTCGAAAAATCCGAGGTACGGCGTTTGGCGACCAAATGTTTTATGACGGATTGACCGTCAGGATTTTTTGCGCGAACCTCCGCATGAGCACTGCGTCCCAACGCTTCGTGCTTACCTGTGGAGGACGCCACCCCTTGCAGCCAATGAATATTTGTAAAATCCCTTGAGGAGTGAGGTCTAGTTGGAACGTTAAAAAAAGGCCTTTTTTCCGATTTTTTTTCGGCTAAACGATAAAATAATTTACAACAAAAGTTCTTCCATTTAAAAGATATATATTTAATGTAAACATTATAATTTTTTTAAAGAAATATGTTTCAAAATAAGCCGATACGTATCAATGGCCGAGGACGCTGCAAAAAAAACAGGTTTTGCGGTGATCACTCTCACGCTGTGACGGATTATCTGAAACCAACAAAACAGGGGGGAATCTTTAATTAATGATATAATGCTCCGGTTGAACGAAGGGTTTTGAAAAATTTCCATTTTTCACAAAATGGCGGACGTTGAAAGTCAAAAGTGTTGTTTTGACCAAAATTTCACTTACAAAAATTGACTATAAAAAAAATTGTCCAAAAAGAAAATCCTTCGTTCATCCGGAGGAAAACTATGTATAGAAGAAGTGATATAAATTTCAACCCGATCGGTAAAGCCGTTCTCGAGTTACATTGATCTCCGACTTCGAAAACATGGTTTTGAGAAAAACGATTTTAAAGTATTCAGTACGATTTGCATGCAGATAAAATTTTTTTTTTGTAACTTACATAGAGTTGTCTATTTCTGGGCCATATAGTTCACCTTCCTGCGCTTTATTAATTGCATCTGAAGCCATTTTCAGTTGCTGCCGAGCTACCCTCGCCTCTCGAGTGTTTTCCAGGGATCGCCGGTTAGCTTTCTCGACTCGAATACAATCTTCGGCCTTGGCAAACGCGTGGGCGTGTGGTCCCAACTTGATCCCCATGGCATCAAAGACTGCTAGCAAATCGTATGTACCCTCGTTAAAAGTGCAGGTAGCGATGTAAGCGGCTATGCTGACGGTAGTATAGCTGGCAGGTAATGTTTTCGGCATGATCTTCCAAACGATTTGGTTAAAACTTTCGTTGCTGTTCTGTGTGAAACCTCCAATGCACCTTTGCAACAATTCATCGTTTGTGAGACTCTCATAAATAGGTTTTATTGCATCGAAGACATGCTTCGGCAACGCAGTGTAATCGTGTTTGTAAGACTTCAACTTCTTCTCGGCCTTTGCTTGTTGATATTTGCACCACGAGTCAGCACCTCGTGGACACTTGTAATGCTGCGGTTTTTCGTCGGTTGAAATCTTGTGATAGAGCGTAGCCCAAATGGCATCCTTCATTTTTTCAACCGAATCGAAGTTGTCACGAATAGCCTTACCAAAATACACAAATAATTGGTCAATCAATTAAGCAGTCAGGTTCCCTTTACCGCCGAGTCCTTTATTATTTTTTTTACACGAACGTAGACGGGTCCATCCGATTTTGAATATGACCAACACATTCTTTTTTCGTCACTACAATTTCTCCATAAGGAGCAGCTGTAACAATGCCAGAGTAAGTCTTTGAATCTCCATCCCTGACGTAATACAAAAATCTCACTCCAAGATTTTCCTACGAACGACGAAACATTTCGATTACAGCATCGACCTCCATCTTTCCCGCACCGCACTATCATATAGATTCGCCAAAAAAGTTTCTTTGTGTGTTTCGTACCGTTCTTCAAATTCTTCCGTGTCTTTTTTATCTTCCCAAACTTCACAAGCCTTGCAGTAAGAACTTTTTACAAGTACGTCAAGAACTTTGCCCGTAAAATGTCCTATTAGCGATGTGACGCCAAACAGAGACGAAAATCCGCGTTTGTGCCACGTTCCATCACCCGACACAATCAAATCAGTATTCTTACTTTCACTGGTAGTAGAACTGAAGTTTCTCTCTTCTTTAGAAGCCTTCTTCATAAAAAATTGAGCCATATTTTTACTCGCTTCACAAATATGCTCCAGTAATATGTAGTATGTAGATTTAACCAACCATGGCGGGAAGTCCATCAATGCGCAATTTTTTTTGCACCTTTATAACCAACGCCTATGACACGCATCGCTAATGCGAACTTTCGATTAATTTCAAAAGAATGGTTAATAAAATCGCATGTATGTATTGAGGAGTACACTTATCACACACAACAGAAATTTTGAACACAAGTCCACGTTCGCTTACTATACCAAATGATATTTTGCTGTTGCACTTTGCCCATTTCACAAGACTCGTGATCGCCGAAAAAAACGGTAAAAAAATTGATTATTCTGTAATCAACTGCATCCGTTTTTGGCACATGGTATTCATCAGTCTCCGCAGTTTTTGGATTAAAATGCTGTTTCCTTTTAAGGTTCGCGATTTATAAATTCGTCGATTTTTCCTGTCTTCTCGCGATACTTTTTTATCCATTTTGCACTGAAAAACTCAAGAACCTGTTCCGAATATAAATGTTCGCACGGTTCAACGTTTCGAATCTAACTGCTTCTGAAACAGTATTTCGAACTACAAAGGTTTTTCTGATTTTCTATATATATATATACATATATAGGTATGAAATATAATAAAGACCTTCAGCGACCCGTTGGAGTCGAGAGCCCAGCTGCTGCTACCTGTTTACTTTATATGGCTCAAACACGGCGTCCTTCAAAGTTATGTATTTCGGCGAATAATGGTCTGATTTACATTCAATTAGTCGGAAAATACTCGTAAAATAGAAAATGAAAACTCTTGAATAAAAAAAATGAATAGAAAACTCTTAGAAAATGAAAAAAAATCGATTTTTTGACAATTCTAACTAGACCTCCCTCCTTAATGTAAGGGTCAACCAATGAGGAATGCGTGATACAAACGCTTGAAGCCATCTTTACACCCCTCCAAACGAGAGAGTTCAAAGTTCGAGAGTTTACATTTTCTACATTTTTCAAATCAGTCTTAAGGCGTTACCCCCACTTGTAGCGTAAAAAAGGCCTTTTTCGTGAATTTTTTTAAAGAAAACTACAAAACCTTTTTAATCGATCAATATACCAACTTAAAGAACACATCTTGAAGAACTTTCAGTAATTTTTTTATTAAAAAATATTACATTGTTTAGTGGCAAATGGCCGTCAATGAAATAATGTTTTTATATACACGGTTTGCGGTGACCAACATTGCGGCGAAGTGGATCATCTGAAAAAAAAATGCGGATAGATTTAGTCAAATATAAGTATAAACTAGTTTTTAATCGAAGGATTTTAAAAAATATTCATTTTTCACAAAATGGCGGACAGCCAAAGTTAATGGTTCGATTTTAACGGAAAAAACGGCCGTTTTTTGGCTATAAAACGGCCATTTTTTTCGAAAAAAAAAATCGAATGATTAAAGACTACATTTTTATGTATTAAATAAGCCTGCAAAATTTCAAGAAGATCGGTTCATTAGTGTTCGAGTAATCTTGGTCACTGACTTCAGAAATGCAATTTCGAGAAAAACGCGTTTTAAGTTTCAATTTCAGTTTACACGAAGAAAATATTTTTTTTTTGTAAACTTACATAGAGTCATCTATTCCGGGCCCATACAGAAGTTCTTCCGCCGACGATGCCGCTTGCAAAACGGAAATTTGGTGTTGCCTTCGTAACATTCTTCCTTCACGAGTGCTCTCGGCCGCACGTCCCTCTGCCAGTGCAATCCGTGCTTCGTCCATTTTATCAGCGTATTCGTGCGCGTTGTGTCCACAGCTCACTCCGATTGAGTTCAAATAAAATAATAATGATTTTGAACCTTCGTTGAATAGTCAAACGGCAATATAAGCTGCTAAATTTACAACGATTGCTCCACTCGAGACGATTTTTGGGCTGATTTTCCAAGTAAGTTGGTTGAAGCTTTCGTTGTTATTTTGATTGAAGCCACCGACGCATCTTTCGAGTAAAGTTTCCTGTCTCAGATCATTGTATATAGGTCTGATGGCATCCAATACATTTGATGGAGGTGGTTTGTAATCGTGTTGGAAAGCCTCGTTTCTCACCTGAGCTCGTTGATACGAACACCACGATTCTTCACCGGTTGGACATCTCTCATGGTGTGGATTTGCATCGGTTGAACTGTAATGATCGAAGGTCGCCCATATTGCCTCATGCATATCGTGAACAGAAGCAGAATGGCGTCGAATAGCAAGTCCATAGTACACAGTGAGCTTGTCAATAAATTTTCCTGTCAGCTGTTCTTTACCACCAAGATTTTTGTTTTTTTTTTTGCTAAATTACGAAGGTGGGATCCCATACGCTTTTCGACGTGACCGATGCATTATTTTTTTATAACTTCTACATCGTCATAAGGATGAGAATTTACTAGCCCAGTGTACGTTTTCGAATCTCCGTCTCCAATATAGTAACGGTACAGGACATTATATTTTTCTATTGAACGCTTGAAGATTTCGATAATGGAGTCTACCTCCATTTTTCCCGAGGAGCCTTCGTGATTTGCACTGCAGTTATCTTCGTGTGTTTCGTATCATTCTTCGTATTCCGCATCATTTAGCTTATGTTTCCACGATTCACACATTTTACAATACGCACTTTTTACCACAAGATCAAGTACTTTTCCACTGTAGTAGCCTATGACTGATGTGACTTCGAACAACGACGTATATCCTCGCTTCCTCCAGGATCCATCTCCGGAAACTGTTAATTGAGGAGTTGCATCGCCTTCTGCATTAGGTGTTTCTTCAATTTCTTCTCGTACGGCTTTTTTAAATATTACATCTGCACATGTTTTCACAGACTCATAAATACTTTTCAAGATTATTGAATATGTAGTCTCGGTAAGAAACCTTGGCATGTCCATAAGTCCGCAAAATTTTTGTGCTCCAGCCAATCCTATGCCGAGAACTCGCATGGTGATTATAAATCAACGATTTATTTCATACGAGTGTTCCAAAAAAGGAGAAGATGGTATCAAATTATCTGCACATGAGTCACATTTCACAACGATTATGAAGCCTAGTCCTCTTGCACTTGCTGTTTCAAATGTAATATTTCCATTACACGTTTTGCACTTCACTAAATTTGAAATAGCAGCAAACACAACCCAAAAGTTCAAAATCCGATATTCAATATTAGGACTTTGATTCACAGTCATATCAATATTATTTTTCAGTTTCTTCGCAGACGTGCTGAAACTTTCAGTTTCCGTTTCGGCCAGGTTGGCGTTAAAAACACCCTTCCTTTTTTTTGGTCGAGATTTCCGTAAATTATCACTGCTTCTTGTTTGTCGCGAACCTTTTTTTCGATACATTTTTGAATGTAAAATGAATAAAAACTGCGCTTATAATATTATGAACGGCGGAATATACGTCTTATATAGTCGAACTTTCGAGCTACACTGACGAGTTTAGACCATAGAAGACAATGAAAATACGTTTTTATAAATTCCAGTCTATTATATGAACATTGTGAATGCCAGGTATACGACCTTTTTCATCGAACAATGCATTGAAGGTCGGAGGGAGAGTCGAGCGCACCAGACGGCAGACTAGCCGGTCGTTTACACAACGAATTCTTTTCTTTCAACGCTCGTATCTCAGTTAATTTTGTTCGGATCGACTTGAAATTTTCAGGACATATTCTCAGATATTTGTACTGCAAAAAAATGCAATAAAAAACCGATTTTTTTAAAATCGCAAGTGGGGGTAATCCCTTAACTCAACAAACGCGACAGAAACAACTAGCTGCTCGCCTACAAAACCTTTTAACTTCGACTTGTGAACTTATACACGGACAAGAACTCATCTTGATCCCTGACTCGAACGAACACATCGCACGATCCAAATTATTAATTATTTTGTACAACCGTTTGTGATCAGCAATAGTTTTTGTTTTCTTCTTGTTATTAAAGTATATAGTGAATTAAAAAGAAAGTGTAAATCCTAATCTGAATTCATTTTTTTCCCATCGTTCCTCTTGGGTTAACTTCGTCGTCAGGAACAGTTTCGGGAGATGATATCGACGTACCGACAGGTATAACTGGGACTGACAACCCCAGCAAGCGCCTCGCAAAATTATCGTGAGCTCCCGCATCGGTTACCCCGAACATTTAATTGGTCCTTTGTCATCAAAACAGTCATTCGAAGTGAAAGGTGAAACGAAAACCCAACTACGCTAGGAATCGTAACGTCGGTAAACGGAGCGGAACTGAAAACGCATTACACAAAGAGTTGCCAAAAAAATTATTTTTTTCTTTACCTTTGCATCGCATCTCGATTTCGAACAAAATGCCGGGAACTGAGTTGATGGAAGCACAGAAGGCGCAACGATCAACTCTTGTACAAGCGCGTGGTCAAATTAAAACGAGAATGACGAAATTAAAAAATGATCTCGAAAGGTCCGGGCCTCACGCGAATACCGAGTACATTAGTAAAAATCTCGAGAAAATTGACAAAGCCATCGCGGACCTCCCATGCATCCAAGAGGCGCTCAGTCATTGAACCTATGATGGATCATGACGCAGTGGAAGAAACTGTAATGGACGAATACGAAGAAATGCTCGTGCCCGTCCGAAAATTTAGAGAGCCAAACCGTGGAGCAATTGTAGACAGACAAGTTCCAAACTCCGATCAGCGACCAACATCTACCGTATCAAATGCATTAGCGGAATACTTCGTATCGTTACCGAGGGTTGATGCGAAAAAATTTGACGAAAAATTGGAAGATTGGCCAACGTATCGTGACTGGTTTGTTCAAACAATCCACAATCGAAACGGCTTATCGGACGCGCAACGTCTCGACAATTTAAAAAGAACGCTCGCCGGCGAAGCCGCAAACTCGATCAGCGCCTTTCAAGCGACAGATGAAAATTACGCGGTAGCCTGGAGTTTACTCGAATCCATGTACGACATAGAGTACATTTTGATGCTTCGTCATTATAAATTCTTGATGGAAACTCCCGCAATGAAGAAAAATTCCGTCGACGAGATCAGAAAATTACTGAATAACGTTCAAACGCAAATTCTTGCCATGAAGGCACTCGGAGAAAGGATCGAAAACTGGAACACTCTGATCGTGCACACTCATCTGAAAAGATTAGACAAGGACACTGCGAGAGAATGGAGACGCGAGAAGAAGCGACGCGACTCACACCCATGGCTCCGTCAGGATGCAACCAGCCTTCGCCATCAACTCCAATGGCAACTCCATGGCAACGAAAAACCAAAAGAGGGAATGAAGGTCGGAGCCATCAAAAGGTTTAGGCACTCCTGACCTCCACGGATGGAAAATCCTGTCCGCTGTGCAAGGAAGTGCATAGAATCACAGGATGTGAAAAATTCCTGTCACTAGCCACACCCCAGTGAATCCAAGAGGCTCGGAAGGCATCTTTGTGCTTGAATTGCCTGAAGTCTAACCACAAGACTCGCCACTTGTCGATCGCCGGCCTGTTCTACGTGTCTGAAGCGTCGTAACACACTCTTACACTTGACGGAAGAAGAATTGAACGCGTCAAGAACGTCGTCAGCATGACTAGAGCCGGTCACAGCCTCGAACGCGCAAGGGGTTACAACACTCGTAGCAGGGTATGTAACGTTTTGGCGCGACCGTTTTGGCGCTGCCGTTCTGGCGCGAGGACGTTTTGGCGCTGCCGTTTTGGCGCGGGGCCGTTTGGGCGCGAGGACGTTTTGGCGCAGGGACGCTTCTGCAGGAATGTACTACCGCACAAGCAAATCCGACTAAAGTCAAATAAACCATAATAACACACAATATACACACGAACACACGATTTATACCGATGCAGCAATTTATACTGATGATATAACACTACCATAGGTGTGACTATTTATCACCAGCAAAACCTTTAAAGACAGCAGAAGAAATGCATGAAAATATATATATTCTATGCATATTATTATATAAATATATATAAATAATGCATATTATGAGATGAAATTTGATTATTATATTATTTTATTATTATTATTTATTTTATTTCATTTAAATACATTTGAAGACCATGTTCAGTGTCCCTGGGGGGGGGGGGGCTCCGCCCCTTGACCCCGCCGGAGGGTTGCACTCCCCCAACCCCCCACGCAGCGGAGGCAAAGAACTTTCACGTGCGACACATACAGAAGACCCGCACTGACTCATGTACTCCTGCTATACACACTCGAGGGTCGCCGGGAAACCCGTCCTCGAGCCCACGTATTATTCAACCCAGAAACCCGCGGTACGCGTAGACGACGTCGCTCGTGAGTTGTACGAGCGCGAGCGAGACAGAGAGAGTGTGAAGCGTGACACAGGGACGACGCCGCTCGTAAATTGTACGAGCGCGAGCGAGACAGAGAGTGCGTGAAAGAAGGAGAGCCATATCAACCATGGTTCCACGTGCGTGTGCGCACCTCGTCCGATCCTCGCCCGTACATCGGGCACCGCGCTTCACGCCGCCCGCTCCCGCCTCCTCAAACGTACCAATTAACAATCTAACACATCTACAATCTCAAACTTAACAAGATAAAATTATCAATCTCACCCGAACCAACAAACACGACAATCCACGAATTATCATCCGTACGTCGCCCTTCAGGAATGCTTCGGGAACCCCGCACTATCCTACGGCAAATATTCGCCGCATAACACTCGTTTTCCCGAAGACCCGCGTGAACGTCGGGCCGAAAACGAAATAAAACTTTCGTGGAAATCACGAATCGTTTCAATATATATATATATGTTGTTATGTTACATGTAACATGTTGTATACACACAATATTCATATGCCAGCTTGGTGTATATGTTACGGCAAAGACCCGAAATGCGGCTACACCTAAGTTTAGCCGGCTAAAACTAGATGTAGCTGGTCGTAATCAGCTAAAACGCTATAGAACAAACCCCAACAAGCCCAAACAAACCCAACCAAAAAAAAAACAACAAAACCAAACAAAAAATGATTTTTTGGCTGATGTTTTTATATATTTTGTATTGATTAAAAGGAGTATTCGTCCTTTTCTTCAAATGTGATTTTCAAATAGCCCGAGTAAACGTCCCTGCGGCAAAACGTTGCCGCGCCAAAACGTCCTCGCGCCAAAGCGTCCTCGCGCCAAAACGTCCTCACGCCCAAACGTCCTCGCGCCAGAACGGCAGCGCCAAAACGTCTCTACGCCAAAACATCCCCGCGCCCAAATGTCTCATGCCAAAACGGCGGCGCCAAAACGTTCTGCTCCCCTCGTAGCAACCCTCCCTACAAGCGACATAATTGTCACCGCAGTTATTCACATACAAAATAACGTGCAACAAGCTATTCAATGCCGTGCAGTATTAGACACCGGATCTAGCTCTAATTTCATGACGGAATCTCTCGCTAAAAGGCTAAAACTTCCACTGGAGAAGTTCAATGTTCCCATCGAAGCCATTAACAACGCTCAATCGAATTCGAATTATCTGGTAAAGGCCACAATAGATTCAAGAATCACCGGATACTCCAGAACACTCAGCTTTGCGGTTACAAGTTTAGGTGGTGCAATCCCCATCCAACCGATAGATAGAGACCGTCTCGATATTCCTAAACACGTGGCATTAGCTGATCCGAAATTCGATCAACGAGCGCCGATATATCTATTATTGAGCGCGGGCACAATGTTTTCGCTACTTTGTCAGGGACAGATTAGACTCAACAGCCCCGATGTGCCCGACATAATTATGCAAGAGACAAAACTCGGATGGATCATTGGGGGAAATGCTCTGTCAAAGGGACCGTCGTCGAAGAAACAATCGCTTCAAAAATATTACGCTAGCGCCGAACGAGAATTGCAAGACTTCTGGGAGATGGACGACATCAATGCGAACAAACACCTGTCGAAAGAGGAACAAGCTTGCGAGAAGCATTTCGAGAGGCATGTTTCACGTACACCGGTTAGCCAATCTGTAGTCGCGCTTCCGTTTAACAGCCGTCAGCCAGAATTAAAAGATGGTCGCCACTTGGCCGAGATACGGTTCAACTCACTTGTCCGTAAATTCAAACGTAATAGCGAATTTGAAAAACAATATACTGTCGTTATGCAAGAATATATTGATCTTGGCCACATGTCTGAAGTGCCAGAAGAGTCCGCAAGAGAAGACGGATTCTACTTGCCTCACCACGCGGTCATAAAAGAGACGAGCCTTACCACAAGGTTACGAGTCACGTTCGACGGATCGGCGAGAACCGACGACTATCCAACATCGCTCAATGATACCTTAATGACCGGACCAACAATACAAGACGACATATTCTCGTTCCTAACACGCTTTATCACCCATCAGTATGTCCTGATTGGGGATATAGAGAAAATGTACCGGCAATTCTTGGTCCGAGAAGAGGATAGAAAATACCAGCGAATATCGTGGAGAGATACAGTCGGCAACCAAAAGACGTATCAACTGAATACAGTCACATGTGGTTTGTCATGCGCTCCTTATCTCGACATTCGCTGCATCCATCAATTAGCAGACGATGAAGTTTCGCATTTCCCGCTGGCATCGGAAGTCATCAAAAGAGACTTATACGTTGACGATCTACTTACCGGAACAGATTCGTATGAAGAAGCAGAAGCACTCCGCGATGAAATCTCCAATCTATAAAAAAGCGGAGGTCTCAATTTGCGACCATGGGCTTCTAATGAGCCTCGTCTCTTAGGACTACCCGACGGAAGTGTCAACTTACAACTGAACACTTCCAGCGACGCGAAAATAAAAACGTTAGGCCTTCACTGGGACTCAGCAAAGGATACGATCGTGTACACGGTAAGGCCTATCAAACAGCCGTCGAAGATAACCAAGCGAACCATGCTCTCAGAGGTCGCAAAAATATTTAATCCACTGGGATTTCTTGGTCCAGTAATACTAAAGGGCAGAATGATTCTCCACAAACTCTGGCTGGAAAAAAACCGGATGGGATGACGCCATC
This sequence comes from Ophion obscuratus, assembly GCA_964007375.1. NCBI lineage: Eukaryota > Metazoa > Arthropoda > Insecta > Hymenoptera > Ichneumonidae > Ophion > Ophion obscuratus. The sequence goes on from OZ023314.1 coordinate 65,540,376, forward strand.
CCCTTGAGCGCACTCACCGAATGGAGAACGTATGCGGCCCAACTGACCGAGCTAAACAACATCTCATTCGATCGATGAGTGATAATACCAAGGTCGACAGATGTTCAATTGCACAGATTCTGCGATGCCAGTGAAAAGGGAGATGGAGCTTGCATCTACTTGCGCTCCAGCGACACCGACGGCAATACACAAATACGACTTTTGTGCGCGAAATATCGTGTCGCACCGATTGAGTCTGTGACACTTCCTCGCCTAGAATTATGCTCCGCGGTACTATTATCCGATTTAAACGTGGCGACCAAAAAGGCAATTAATCGTCTCATCGACCAAACGATCTTCTGGTCATACTCAATGGTAGCGCTACACCGGATAAGGACTCCTCGACATAAATTGTTGGAATTGGTTGCAAACCGAGTAGCTAGCATTCAAGAAGGCTTGGAATGGCAACACGTTCGCTCTGGAGACAATTCCGCAGATCACATCTCGCGAGGATTATTTCCGACCGAGTTCCTACTGAAGTCGAACTGGAAGACGGGTCCATCATGGCTGTCACACTACGAAACTTCGTGGCCAGTAAGCAACTTAACAATCCCAGCGGAACTTCCGGAATTGCGCAAAACACAATGCATGCTCCTCACCGCCGAAGAAACAAGAAGTCCTGATCCATCGTTCTTCCAAAAATATTCGTCGATGGGCAAATTTCGATGAATAGTTGCGTATGGACTGCGATTCAAATTAAATAATAAATTCAAAGGCCACTCTCAGCGCATGAATTAGACCTGGCGAACGATACGATAATTAAGGTCGTGCAAGGGTCTGCGTTCGCCGAGGAGATAAAGGAAATGCAAAGGGGTAGAGGACTATCCAAAAACTACAAGTTCAAGGCGCTCGATCCATTCATCGACGAAAACGGATTACTGCGCGTCGGTGGGCGACTCAGAAACTCGTACCTACCTTACACGCAGAAACACCCGCTCCTACTCCTGAAAGGAAACCACATATCAACGCTACTCATACGCAACGAATACCGCACCAACTATGACGCTGGAGTACAGACTACACTGTATGCTCTTACAAAGAAATACTGGTTGATTGATGGCAGACAGCAGGTGAGAAAAATTATCAAGAGCTGCACCACTGGCATCAGAGCGAATCCACCAGTCAGCGAATACGTGACGGGAAATTTGCCGAAAAATCGAGTCACCGAATCTCGACCGTTCTGCAACGTGGGGATCGATTATTGCGGCCCATTCTTCGTGAAGGAAAACAAACACCGCAATAGAAATCGCGTAAAGGTATGGGTGTCAGTTTTCGTCTGCTTAGCCATCAAGGCGGTACATTTGGAAATTGTCACAGACCTAACCACAGAAGGTTTTATGGCGGCGCTAAACCGATTCATAGGCAGAAGAGGAAAACCGAGAAACATTTATCGGACAACGGCAGCAATTTCATCGGCGCTAATAATGAAATAAATGAGTTATATTCCATTGTCCAGTCAAAGGTATACAACGAAAAGATTCAACGATATCTCGCAATGCAAAGAATCACATGCCATTTCAAACCACCGCTCTCTCCTCACTTTGGGGAATTATGGGAGGCTAGGGTAAAATCGTGTAAGCATCATCTCAAAAGAATCTGCGATGACTTAGTTACGTTCGAAGAGTTCAATACACTTGTAATTGAGATCGGAGCAATTTTGAACTCTCGTCCTCTCACTCCCATATCCACTGACCCCAAACATTTAATTGTTCTGGCCCCTAGTCACTTCCTTGTTGGCGATTCTTTAACAAGTTTACCAGAGACCAACTTCGAGTCAACGCCATCCAATCGGCTGTCTAATTGGGAGCTAATCCAGAAAAAAAACAACAAGAGTTCTGAAGAAGGTGGCACAAGGAGTACCTCAAAGAGCAAAACCTCAGGACCAAATGGACCAGCGGCCATCATAGCATCAAGGAGGGCACGATTGTGATCCTTGGAGAAGACAATCTACCGCCGAGGCAATGGGCTCTGGGTCGAATCGTCAAGGTGTACCCTCGAAATGACGGTGTCATTCGAGCAGTCAGAGTGAAGACGGCAACGGTTGAATTCGATAGAAACATCCGCAAACTCGCCCCATTGCTAAGTGAAAGTGACGAAGCAGAGAAAAACAATATAGAACATTAAGCAGAAAAGTATCTTTATAATAATTAGTATTACATGCCGGGTATCGTTGATCAATTGAATACAATCTCTCAACGGGGGGAAGATGTTCAGTCCTCAACATCACGGAATGCAGCGTAGATTAATTTTATATATATATATATATATATATATGTATGTATGTATGTATGTATGTATGTATGTATGTATGTATGTATGTATATGTATATGTATATGTATATATATATATATATATATATATATATATATATATATATATATATATATATATATATATATATATATATATATATATATACATATACACTTTGCAAAAAAATTTAGGGAGCAAGAAAAAAATCCAAATTTTTGGGGGATTTTCAACAGGCTGTAACTCATACAAAAATGGTCGTACAGCAAAAAAAAAAAAGCAAATTGTAGCTCTAAGTGTCTAGTTTTCGGATCTGAGTTTGAAAATTTTTTTTTGAAAATATTTTTCGAGTAATCATAAGAAAACCACCGAAAAAAAAATGTTCGAAATTTTTTTGGTTTTTTTTTTAATCTACGGACGTGGAAATTTTTTTTTCGACTTAACCTCTATATGGACCGGATAGCTTGTTTATTCAGCTTTAAATTGGTTTTTTAAAAATCTCGATACGAGCATTTCTCGCTGAGATATCGGTGTTTGAATGGAAAAAGATCATTTTGTCTTTGATTACCAATATCTCAGCAACCAATGATCGCACAGAAATTTTGAGGTTGGTTTCAAAAACTTGAATAAATTCTCTACAAGGATTGGCAATTGAATTTTGAAAAAAAAATTTTTTTTCAATCATTACTTGAATTTGAAAAAGCGACCAAAAAAGGGCTTATTGTGGTTTTTTGGAAAATCAAGCGCCCAATCAAAAATATTGTGGAAATCACTAATGTTAAGTGTGCCTTTTACTGTTCAATATACCCACAAAAACCCTACGAAGTTTCAATTTAATCCAGCCAACCGTTTTTTTTTCCCACTTGATCGAATTTTTGAAAAAATTAAAGGAGCAAGAATTTCGCTCTGAAAATGTCATAATTTTTATCAAAAATTTAAAAAAAACATTTTTTTTCATTTTTCTCTCAATTCTGTATTAGTGACTTGGAAAATTTTTGAAAAAAAAAAAAAAAAAAAAATCGAAAATTTTTGAAAATAAAAATTACAAAATTTTTGAAAAAAAAAATTCCAAATTTTTTTTAAAAAACTGTTTTTTTTTAGACACTGTTTAAATTCGCACAAAAAAATTATTGTCCCAATATTCCTAGAACGAATGTTCGACTTGCCTTGGGGGTATCAACTTTTAATTTATTCAATTAATTTGTGACTAGGAAAATTAAAGTGCGGAAGAGGAAAATCGGTGAGAAAGTGAGTCGCTACATTTCTTTAATTTAGGGCCAATTGAAAAAAAAAAAAAAAAATTTAAAATTTTTGTTTAAAAAAATTTTCGATTTTTTTTTTTCTTAAATTTTCCAAGTCACTAATACAGAATTGAGAGAAAAATGAAAAGAAATTTTTTTTTTTCATTTTTGATAAAAATTATGACATTTTCAGAGCGAAATTCTTGCTCCTTTAATTTTTTCAAAAATTCGATCAAGTGGGAAAAAGAAAAAGGGTGGCTGGATTAAATTGAAACTTCGTAGGGTTTTTGTGGGTATATTGAACAGTAAAAGGCACACTTAACATTAGTGGTTTCCGCAATATTTTTGATTGGGCGCTTGATTTTCCAAAAAACCACAAAAAGCCCCTTTTTGGTCGCTTTTTCAAATTCATGTAATGATTGAAAAAAAATTTTTTTTTCAAAATTCAATTGCCAATCCTTGTAGAGAATTTATTCAAGTTCTTGAAACCAACCTCAAAATTTCTGTGCGATCATTGGTTGCTGAGATATTGGTAATCAAAGACAAAATGATCTTTTTCCATTCAAACACCGATATCTCAGCGAGAAATGCTCGTATCGAGATTTTTAAAAAACCAAGTTAAAGCTGAATAAACACGCTATCCGGTCCATATAGAGGTTAAGTCGAAAAAAAATTTCCACGTCCGTAGATTAAAAAAAAAACCAAAAAAATTTCGATCATTTTTTTTTCGGTGGTTTTCTTATGATTACTCGAAAAATATTTTCAAAAAAAAATTTTCAAACTCAGATCCGAAAACTAGACACTTAGAGCTACAATTTGCTTTTTTTTTTTGCTGTACGACCATTTTTGTATGAGTTACAGCCTGTTGAAAATTCCCCAAAAATTTGGATTTTTTTCTTGCTCCCTTAATTTTTTTGCAAAGTGTATATATAGTTAGTTAAATCTCTTTATTTCCATGTATGCCCTCGCGGGCTTCTTACATTTCCTCCTTTCTCGTCTTCACAGCAGTTTCCCTTACTCCTCCGCTTTGACGCTATAATCCTCCTTTTGCTTACTTGTCTATTTAGTTATATATTTACACATTTACAAAGCTTACATGCTATCCTTATATTCTATACCTTTGTTGCTCTATCCTCTTTCTTTTTTGCTATCTTTTCAAATTGCCGAACTACCTCGCACATCTCTTCCACTATCTCCCTTCCCTCTAGGGCCGTCCTCCAACCTCCATCTGGTTTTTCTCCTTGTGCTCTCTCCCACTCCTCAAATTTTCTTACTGCCTGTTCCTCCATTTGCTCTTTGGCCTCCTCACATTCCCATACGTGGGCAAGGGTTTCTTCCGCTTTACCGCGTACCCTACAGCAAAGTGTATATATATATATATATATATATATATATATATATATATATATATATATATATATATATATATATATATATATATTGTGACAGCCGATTATTTTGTCCAACGAAAAAAATCCAAAACGAGAACTCAAACCGGGATCTGGTGCGAGAAACCGTCACCTTCGGCCGTCCACCCCGCGCGCGTGCATCCGCAGTACCCGGGGCGCCAGAGACTTTTTATCGCCGGACGTCTCAACCGGACTAAACTGGGGTCGGGGGGATCCAACCCGACCCACCAAGCGGAGACTGGAGCTCTCCTTGATTTTTGGTATCCCAGAATCCTAACTGGGTTCGGAGTCTGGAGGCCTCCTCGATTTTTAATCGCCGGAATCGTATAACCGGACTAACGTGGATGCACTTGCACGAGGGAGGACGGTTGCGGTATTGCACGGCCGCTCAGGCTGTGGGTTGTGGTAGAGGGGTCGGGATTCACTGGGGAGTAGCGTGAGCGACCACGGGATCTGACACTTTCGCGATGACGGTAACGTCACTAATAAAATAAAACAATGGTTTTATTTTATTGTGCGGGAGCCGGTGGATTAACCACCCGGGAACCTTACACGTAGACGAAACTTAATCGCGAACACGAAATGCGCGCAGAAACTTCCCACGACCGAGAACGAGAGAGCACGTCGACGTGCCTCTAACGCGAGAACGAGAGCGCGAGAGAGATACGACACGTCTCTCCATCGCGGCGTCTGATCGACAACTCTTTCACGAGATCTCTCAAAATCGGGAGCGATCGCGATCTTGGAGACAACCGTCTCACGCGAAGATTCGTTAGCAACTCTATGTACCTCGCGCGACCAAGACCGGTGCGCGAGGGATTATACGAGAGCGAGACAAAGCGCGTTAACAGAAAAAATGTCAGCACGCTCGCGGCATCGGACCATGCGAAATCGCCGGTTCAAGCGAGAACTTTATCTCGTATAATATCGAGAGCTGAAATATTATTTCTGGAACTGGAATATTCTGATAGAATATTCCTTTTGGAATCTATATTTTCTGCCCGAGTTACCCCGAAAACGGAACGGTAACAAATCGGGACCTTTTCTCATCGGTAACATGTAGGCTCTCGGAAATCGCATCCCCGGGTCACCGTACGAAAGCGGGCGAAGCTTCTGTCCAGAAGCGCGGCGCGGAGATCTCTAGCCTCCGCCCGTAACCCAAACGGCCCGCTCTCCAGCACGATGCACCACTACGGTGGGGCGCCGGCGTTTCAGCCGGGCGTGCACCGATTGCCCGAGAGGCCTCACTGGGTGCATCCCTCGGTCAGGATTGCTCGGTGCGTCGAGCCACACGCCGCTCGACCGAGTTCCGCACGCCAACTTAACCAAAACGAAAACACAACCCAAAACCTCACATAACAAGACAAACATACTAGAGAAACGACCCTTAACACAAACGGATGGGTCGCAACCCGGGCATCGAGAGCATATCTTGATCATCGGTAGCCTTTCTGTGACGTGTCTTAAAAAATCACGTCACTATATATATATATATATATATATATATATATATATATATATATATATATATATATATATATATTTCAGACACCTCCACACGTGCTATACCTACAGACAATATTCATGTTCTAGAAATATCGTATACCGACAGTCGCATCGCCTCAGAGGAACCCTTTTCTTTTACATTCTTACCCTTCGCGGCTTCGATGGGAAAATCCGCGGTACGGCATCTGGCGACCAAGTTTTGGATTGCTAGATCGCTTTATTGTCGAAAAATCCGCGGTACGACGTCTGGCGACCAAATGTTTTATGACGGATTGACCGTCAGGGTTCTTTGCGCGCACCTCCGCATGAGCGCTGCGTCCCAACGCTTCGTGCTTACCTGCGGGGAATGCTACCCCTTTCAGCCAATTAATATTTGCAAAATCTCTTAATGTAAGGGTCGACTAATGAGGGATGCGTGATACAAACTCTCGAAGCCATATTTACCTCCCTCCAAACGAGAGAGCTAAAAGTTCGAGAGTTTGCATTTTCTACATTTTTCAAATCAGTCTTAACTCAACAAGCGCGACAGACACAAATAGCTGCTTGCCTACAAAACCTTTTAACTTCGACTCGTGAACTTCGACACGGACAAGAACCTATCTTGATCCCTGACTCCAAGGAACACATCACACGATCCAAATTATTAATTATTTTGTACAACCGTTTGTGATCAGCAATAGTTTTTGTTTTATTCTTGTTATTAAAGTATATAGTGAATTAAAAAGAAAGTGTAAATCCCAATCTGAATTCATTTTTTCCCATCGTTCCTCTCGGGTAAACTTCGTCGTCAGGAACAGTTTCGGGAGATGATATCGACGTACCGACAGGTATAACTGGGACTGACAACCCTAGCAAGCGCCTCGCAAAATTATCATGGACTCCTGCGTCGGTTACCCCGAATAGCGTAAACAAAGCTAACACGCAGCATACAGACTGCCGTTGGCATCACTAGCAAGTATGCGAAAGGAAAAAATTAACAATAAATAGCTTCTGTGCCGGCCTTATTGTTTTAAATTTTTAACGTGGGTTTTGAATGGAGAAAAAACCCCAAAAAACCAAGAGTCATCGACCTGCGTTTATTCGAAGCGAGAAGAATGTAGCTTCTATTTGACGTTTTTAAATTAAAAATATCTTGATTAGTTTCAGACATATAAGCGTTCGAAGAACAAGTATTTACTGAGAACAAAAATTTTTAAACAGAAAGAAAAAAATTAAGAAGACCAAATCGCCGAAATTACCACTTTCAGCACTAGACAGAATTAATGGAAATTCGACGAAGAATTTTGCTTTTATTCAGTTTTTCGACATTCAAAAATTTCCTGAAATGCGAGTGTCTTAAGGGGTGAGATGCAGTAAGAGGCATGAAAAAACCTGCATTTTTAATCAAACATTTTTTACAGTAATTAAGTCTGTCTTACAAAAGTGGTTACACAGACTTTTTACGTTATATTTCAACTTGACTTATGCACATTTTCATAGAAAAATATTGATTATTTAGAAAAATATCGCCATCTTTATCGGACCCCCTTCGGCATGTACTGCTTTGCGGTGACCATAATAAAATTTTACTGGATCATCTGAAGTAAAAAAAAAAAACAAAAAAAATCATTAGCTTAATAATAAATCTAGTGCTTAATCGAAGCTATTTTTTCAAAAATTAACAAAATGGCGGCTCCCGATAGATAACTCGATTTTCGACCAAAAAATCGCGCATTTATTTTTTAAAAGAATAGAAATTTTCAACAAAAATGAAAAGCTTTCTATTAAGAACTAGTTTTTAATGCTATCAACAAGCACATGAAATTTCATCAAAATCCAGAGAATGGTTTTCAAATTATAGTGGTCACCGATTTGAAAAATATAGTTTCGAGAAACACGCGTTTAAAGTTTTTCCATGCGGATACGGTGTTATATGTTCGTAAAATTCTAAGCTCGATGGATAAAGCTAAATTTTTTTTATGTATTTTGATCCGCTGAATCCGAATATCACAGTCTTTTTGCCGAAAAGTCGAGCATTCAATTGTTTATAGCCAAATGTTTAAACAATTTTACAAAAAATTAAAGTTTTTCGGGATGAATTATTATTTTTAAATATTTTGGGCAATTTTAAAACGAAAGTATTCTTTATAAAATTTTGCTAAAGTTCATAGCTTTTGAGTAATAGATCTTTGAAAATTCGTGAAAGAGTTTTCCAATTTTACACTTGATTTATGCATAGAAATACTAATTAAAAAATTACTTACATCAAATCATTAATTCCTGGCCCATATAATAGGGCTTCTGCCGATGTGGAAACTTCCAAAATATCAACCTGTTGTTGTCTTCGAAGCATTCTGCCTTCCCGTGTATTATCGTTTGTGCGTTTGTCAGCCACTACCTGCCATGGGGACCCGACGCCCCTTCACTCATTGTGGGATATTCCGGAAACTATTCATGGGATTGACTTGACATTTTCAGGCAATATTTTCGAAACATCATACTTGAAGAAAATGTAATAAAAAAATCGATTCTTTGAAAATTCTGACTGCATATCACCCCTTAAAAAAAGTTGGCCGGAAAAAATTGTAAATATACACATAACAAAAACTAAAATTATTAAATCAATTATTTGTATTTCTTATAAACTCCAACCTATTGGCGAAGGGTAGAGAACATAAAGCTGGAGTCTATTTCGTCGGTTTTAGTACGTTTTCGTGGAGCTCTCTACTATGAAACAAAATTTGAAATTTTGTTCCGGCAACACGGCTTATCGAGTACCCGATGTGAGTACTCGAAAAACTCAGATACTCGATAAAGTTGTACTCGGAAAACTCAGATACTCGATAAAGTTCGATTACACCTGACAGATTCAGAAAAATTTGGGTACCTGAACTGCTACCAGCTCTGCTACCAGCACACCAATAGTACTTTCTATACTTCTCACAAGGAACATCCCTCAGGTGTCCGCCTCCGATTTTGTTTAAACTCATATATGTGATAGAGCATCGAAAACTTTGAGACACGTATTTTTTTTTTATCGGCGGAAAAACGGATTTAAGGGGGGAAACCACCCCTCAAAGAAAGGCGTGTCGAAGGGTGATTTTGCAGTTTCACCTAGAAGCAATCCACCGATCCGAATGAAACAAAAACGAAAATTCTTCTAATGAAAAGCGATGAAAAATCCACTATGAAAATGTTAAAAAAAATTAAATTAGGGGGTAAACCACCCCTCAATTGGCCTTTTTTTCACTCCACACTTAAGAGGGTTGTATGCAAATTAATAAAACAGGTATCATTTTAAGGGGGAATTAAAATTAAAGTTGACGGGTTTTTGCGTTTTGGCGGCATAGCAAATTTAAGGGAGTAAACCACCCCTAACATACATTTATTTATCATGGTCGTTTTTCTTTGTTTAAAGAGTATCCGCTGATTTCAAATATTTCTATAAGCTACAATTTAATGTTTTATCATATTTCAAGATTATTATATTCGTCTTAAGGGGTAACTACCCCTCTGACGAGAAACATCATTGAAGTATCCGCTTTCGATTTCGTTGAAAATCGTATATGTGGCAAAGCATTGCAAACTATTAAACATGTTTTTTTTGTATCGGCAGAAAAACGGTGTTAGGGGATGAAACCAGCCCTCAAAGTTTCTCCCACAAGCAGTCTACCGATCTGAATGAAACAAAATCGAAAATTCCTCTAATATTAAACTGTAAAAAATCCACTACAAGAGTGTTTATTATAAATATAATTAAGACGTACACCACCCCTCCATTTGCCCTTTTTCACCCCACGCTTAAGAGGGTTGTATGAAAATTAATGAAACAGGTATCATTTTGAAGGGGAATCAAAATTCAAGTTGACGCGTTGTTGCGTTTCCGCGGGACAGCAAATTTAAGGGGGTAAACCACCCCTAACATAAATTTGTTCATTTCTATTCATTTCAAAAACCAGAAAATTTTGAAAAACCTGTTACCTTTGGTTTTAGTGAATCGAACACACATTGTGGAATACCCGGTTGCAATAATTTGGCCATTATCAGATGTGTATGGTGCAACAAGTCGTTGTGTTTAAAGCATTTTTTTGACGATTATCATTATTGCAGGCATTATGAGCCATGATTGTTGATAGTTGATAGACTATAAAAAAAAGTATATATCACAAGAAAATGATTTGACGGCATATGACTGCGATACTTTTCACAAGTACTATTAATTAAATCAGCTGATATTATTCCCAAATAAAATATGTCAAAATATATTAAAAACATGTTCGTTAACCTACTGTAAAACCCTCAGTTTCATTAATATGTTTAATTAAATAAACGGTAAAATAATAAAAATATAGATTGCTCCACAAAACTACCTCGCTGGCTATATTATCGCTTGGTCCAGGCGCATCATCGTTCCGAAATATACGAAATGAGCCTTATAATTTATTCTGGAAATTATTATAATTAATGATATAGTAGAAGTGTATGTTTATTCCTATGAACATGCGTAATGGACGTGCATATTAAAATCGAAAGCGTTTCGATACGAAAATATGAGTCTTATGAGTAAGGGGTAGCCCCACATCCCCACTCCCAAAGTACCGCTCCTAAAACTCACAACGAATATGCCTGCACACACAAACATAAAATTGATATTACCGATGAAATGAAAACAGTTTTAACGAAATTCGTGAAACCTTTCGCTAAACTTCAAACGAAAAGCAATTAAATGGGGTAGTTTACCCTTAGAATGTAAAAATTTAAAAACGTAATAATTTAAAAACGTGGGACAATATTTTGAATCCGCGGATACATGTTAAATGCAGAAAATGCCCCCTTAAATTTGCTGTCCCGCTGAAACGCAACAACGCGTCAACTTAAATTTCGATTCCCCTTCAAAATGATACCTGTTTTATTAATTTTCATACAACGCTCTTAAGCGTGGGGTGAAAAACGGCAAATGGAGGAGTGGTTTACGTCTTAATTATATTTCTAATAAACACTCTTGTAGTGGATTTTTCACAGCTTAATATTAGAGGAATTTTCGATTTTGTTTCATTCAGATCGGTGGACTGCATGTGGGAGAAACTCTGAGGGGTGCTTTCACCCCCTAACACCGTTAAAAAAAACATGTTTAATAGTTTGCAATGCTTTACCACATATATGATTTTCAACGAAATCGAAAGCGGATACTTCAATGATGTTTCTCATCAGAGGGGTAGTTACCCCTTAAGACGAATGTAATAATCTTGAAATATGATAAAACATTAAATTGTAGCTTATAGAAATATTTAAAATCAGCGGATACTCTTTAAACAAAGAAAAAACGACCATGATAAATAAATGTATGTTAGGGGTGGTTTACCCCCTTAAATTTGCTATGCCGCCAAAGCGCAAAAACCCGTCAACTTTAATTTTAATTCCCCCTTAAAATGATACCTGTTTTATTAATTTGCATACAACCCTCTTAAGTGTGGAGTGAAAAAAAGGCAAATTGAGGGGTGGTTTACCCCCTAATTTAATTTTTTCTTAACACTTTCATAGTGTATTTTTCATCGCTTTTCATTAGAAGAATTTTCGTTTTTGTTTCATTCAGATCGGTGGATTGCTTCTAGGTGAAACTGCAAAATCACCCTTCGACACGCCTTTCTTTGAGGGGCGGTTTCCCCCCTTAAATCCGTTTTTCCGCCGATAAAAAAAATACGTGTCTCAAAATTTTCAATGCTCTATCACATATATGCGTTTCAACAAAATCGGAGGCGGACACCTGAGGGATGTTCCTTGTCAGCAATAAATATGATTGTTGCATACGTGCTGTCCAATTTAACGGTAAAGATGACGCAAAAATAGTATTTTTGCTCATCGAAAGGGTCAGTTTGGAGCAAGAAAAAATCAATTTTTCCTAAATTTTGGGGGTCGGGTTGAAATTCCGAACTTTGAATGTTCCGACGGTTTAAAATTTCGAATTTTAATGTTCCGAAATTCAAGATGGGACCGGGTTGAAATTCCGAACATTGAATTGTCAGAACGCTCAAAACTTCGAAAGAATAATACCCCGAAAGATCAAAACTCCGAAAGAATTCTACACGAAAGACCAAAACTCCGAAAATCTTAACACAGTTAAAATAATTTGGCTATGGAAGTTTTTAAAGTATAAAAATTTCCAATAATTCGACGAATTCAAGATTTTTTTTATTAAAAAGTGATTTTGCGTCAATTTTTAAATTTGTCTAGACAATGTTATACGTTCTACATCATTTACAGTCAACTGTGTAGACTTTCGCTGGCATGGACATGATATGAGGGCCGGGTTGAAATTCCGAACTTTGAATGCGCCGACGGTTTTAAATTCCTAATTTTAATGTTCCGAAATTACAAGGTTCGTGAAGATTATGCCAGAAAAAGTCTACACTATTGACTGTAAATAATGTAGAACGTATAACATTGTCTAGACAAATTTCAAAATTGACGTAAAATCATTTTTTAATAAAAAAAATTCTTGAAATATTTTGTCGATTTATTGAAAACTTTGAAACTTTTAAAACTTCCATAGCTGCATTATTTTGACGGTGTTCAGATTTCGGAGGTTTGGTCTTTCGTGTGAAATTCTTTCGGGGTAGTATGTTTTCGGAGTTTTGAGCGTTCTTTACTTCTTTTACCCAATTCAAAATCTCCATAATTCGGGCTACATAAAGAATAGGAGAAACGTTACGCATAGCATACTTGTTGTGGAAAAAAACTGGGAAAAACTTGAAAAAAATGCCCAAACATAAAAAAGATATAATAACTTTTGTATTGAAGTAACAAAAGCTCAGAATAGAGAGGGTCATCCAAGGAAAATGGGTTTGATTGCGTCATTAATCAAACAAATTTTTCCTTGTCTGTATACTTTATTGTAAAAAGAAAAATCGAGCATTTCTCCATTGCGGCGTTTCTTTTGACTTATCAATAACAAAGGGAAAAATACCATTTTTCAAGTGAAAGCTAGAAAACTAGGGATTCTCAGCTTCACGTGCACTTTTACATTTTCTCTCCGCTTAATAATTTCCCATCTATTAGGTTCAAACAGTACGGATGCATTATAGAATGATGAGAACGAGTTTGGCATCAGCTGATCTATAGTCAGAATTATTTAAGAAAATTACATTTATTGTGGAATGCTGAATTAATTGCCTAGCATCAGCACTTATAACTCTGTGTACAGTAAGTGCAAAAACTGCATGTCGCAGTGTGCTCTCTGCGCTTTACAAGAGGTGCAAGCTCTTTGCCGATAATTTTGTGCCGCAAACAAATTTCTACACCATGTGGACCCAAAAAATTTTGCTCGCATATAAGAATGAGGAAAATCTCACCTTTCGCTGTACTCGCAATAGTGTCCATGTGAAGAACGCCAAGTGATGGAAGAAATAATTCGTTAGACTATCTCCACGGTACTGTTTATGTGGAAAAATCTGAGTGATATTTTAAAACATTCTTTACAGAGATTCAGTAAATCATCGAATATTTCTCTCGCCGGTGAACACAATAACAAGTTTTATAAGCAGCTGGGCAAATTATTCGCTATGCCACTGCTTGTCAAAATTTTTATCTTATTCAGTGGCGAGAATAATCTTCTGATAATTGATTGAATCCCTCTAAATAAAGTTAGAAAATGTTAGAGTTTTTCACATGAAGAGTACTGCGGAGAAAGTTGATCACTTATAATTGTTCGCATGGACACTATTGCGAATACAGTGGAGTGTGAGATTTTTACAATTTTCATATCTGAACGTATTTTTTTGTTCACGCAGTTCAGAAATTTGTTCACGACACGAAAGTATCCGCAAAGAGCTTGTGTCTTTTGAGAAGTGTAGGAAGCACACTGCGAAGTGCAGCTTTTCCACTCACCGAACACACAGTGATAAGCACTAGGGCAATTCATCTTCACGACACGAGATATAATTCTTTAAAATAATTATGAGCATGCATGGAACACATGATGCCACGCATGTTCACATTGTTTTATGATGCACTGACAAAGTTTATATGAAAAACTGAAAAACCTTATTGTAAGACTGTTAGAGGCCGAGACCGCAAATTTCCCCCAAATGAATTTCGAGCAAGAACGCGTTTTTATTCCGAGTTTAAATTGTGCTTTTATAACTTATAATATTGCGTGCGATTAAACGATTCCACACAATAAAGAAATTCGTTCTTAGGGAAAAAATTAATGGGCGATATGTCGCCCATACGTCACTTACGCGGCTCGCACGATGAAACTATGCGTAAGCCCGTCGGACTTGAGACAACTCGAACACTCCGTACAGAATTTTTTTTCTTCAAAAAAGAATTTAAAAACACAATTGTTGAACACCACCGCACAATTTTTAACATTTTTCTCGTTGAATTCAAGTTGTCACTTTCTCGGCTTACCGATTTCGTACCAACTCGAAATACTTACGTCGTCGGCAGAGAATGCGTCCTGAGCGCTTCGCTGGAATTCGCGGGAACTAAGTTTCGCCAACATCGTGCGATATTTTCTCGAAATTATCAGCAATTACCTACTAATTGTAGACACGCACGAATTTCATGAAATATACGGGAGAATGAAATGATTGAGGTGCCAAAACACGTGTTTCTAACGTGGCTACGCGGCTCTTCTCCCCTCCACGTCGTGGCATTATCCAAACTCTGTAATTTATATCATTTTTATCACGGCGTCAGCATGGTAACACTACTCACTTGATTATTTTTTCGTTTCAAGAAATTTGATAAAAAGACAGCCGTTCGTCTATCAATTTGACATTGTCTGGTCAAATTTCGTGTAATTCAGAAGAGCTGTTTAGGAAATCCGTGGGTATCTACTATTCCGATCTGTCATTCCGACGGCGATGTGATACCATTCTATTTTAAGATAGAATCAAACGTCGATTTTTTTGCAAAATTTGGCAATAAATTCGTAATTATAGGTCAAGGTTAGACATGTTTACTCACTGGTGCTGCATTCCAACCTGTTCCTAGCGAATAGGCATGAGAGCTGTATTCTAAACATTTTCAAAGCTGAGTAAAAAATTTCGCTCATCTGCTGAAAATTGCAAAATTAATCAACTGTTAAGTATTAACAATGGACATTTTCAAATGTTCTAATAAAATCAATGCATCCGTTTTTTATTGTCACGTACGACGTTTTCTGTGATTTCTTTTTGACCAGCACACACATAATTGTACACGTGCGAGAAGCAATAGCGTCAGCTATTTTTATTTTTCACCGCAACCAAAAATATAAGCGTTCGAGATACCTATCGCAATTGTATTGCTTCTCACACACCATAGACGCGTGCATCACGGACCATAGCGAAGATATACGCTTTCCTTGTTTATCAACTGGGCATAATACCTAATGCATGTATTTTCGTGTAGCGAGCCGCTCTGCTATTTTTTCCCGCTCTGCATGAGAGCAGCAATAAAAGTTTTCCGGCCGGAGTCTCCAGCCCTATGATAGGGATCGGCAAGGCGACATGGTAGAGATCCAAAATATCCAACCTTTATTGCTTCTCAGAGGAGGTCGAACTCTCGAATAATAGACGCAAAATAGTTCTTCTCTGTGCCCAAATTAAGAGAGTAGCCCTTCTGGCAAAGTCATCTCGCCCTTATAAAACCTCCTTGTCTCGACGACAAGCGCGCAGTTTAGCCGAAGTTTTTAACGCCGATACACTGTTCGTAATCCAGGTCTTCCGTAGAAGAGAGTGATCCGACAGTAGTATCGGACGTATATTATAAGTTCTCAGTTTTCAACCAAAATTTTCACGCGTCGTTACGCTGTCCGAAATCCGGGTCTTCTGTAGAAGAGTGTGATTCGGCGTAATTATTAAAGTCAATTTATATTGTTTTATAATCAAAAGGGTCATACGACCAAATATTTCAAGTACAAATTATTGTTATTCCGCGACCAGATCTCTAGAAGATTGTGAGAGTACGCGTGTGTGTTTAAAGAAATATTCAACGAAAGCAAGAATACCTTATTGTAAAGCGACGACACCGCTCCTGATTGTCAAAGGTATTTATCACATTATAAATTTACTTGGAATGTACCAAATTATTATTTCATCGAGTGTTAATTAAACTATTGTGTGACTCAAGACATTGAAGTCCCTTTATTATTAATTTCCTAAACCCATAAAAGAAACAAGATCTCTCGAGGTCTCACAGCAAACGTTCCCACATAATTATTATCCCGAAGAGCACTCGTGACTCATTAGGGTAGTAATCGGAGTAAAGCGTTTACCGCTCGACGCTTATAACTCTAGAAATATATATCTTTTCTAAACGGCTTCGGACGTAACATTATATTTTTACAAAATTAAGTTTTTTTATTACTCTGTCGAAACTAACTGGTAGTTTTTTGAGAATCGCAAGTTAAGGTGCAAAACAGCTTTGTGTATTTTCTACGAAAACGTAATAACTCATACAACCTATAATACTCATTTGTATAAGAATATTATCGTTTTTATGCAACACAGTGGTCTCTAAATCTAGCATTCAATAAAAATGAATAATAAATTGTTATGTTGTACAGCGTTCATCCACACTACACGCCCAGCTACTGGCGGTCGAGTGCCCATTTACTGGTAATTACGTCCATTCACTGGCGATTGAGTCATTTCCCTACCTATTTATATATTCCTTCAATCTTTTTTCTTGCAATTCCTTCGATTTTTTTTGTATTTTTTTAATTTTTTTTTTTAATTGTATCTGCTGCGGCGAACGCTGCGCCAATTTCAGCTTCCATGTACAGGTGTTTTCCCCCTTTTTACATTTCCCACCATTTTCTCCAATCCACATCACTAATCGATCCCCACCTTGCGGCCGCAGCCGACTTCCCCCTCTGTATCGCATTCGCCATGATTTTTTTTTCTCATGGGTATAGGGAAACTGCGGAAAACCTATACCAATACAGCCGGTCACGAGTTCGCTTCCCAGCCTCGGAGCTAGTCGCGTTTCGTCGAGAAATAGCTCACAGGCTACAGCCATACACATCCGACACGCACACGTACCGGTCCGTGTGCGCGACATCTGTGTAGAACTGGAGCTACGTCACGCCTGTGTTTTTATTTCTCGACGAAACTACGAGACGGTGATTCGAACCCGCGACCTCCCGATGTGTTGATTTCAGAGGCAAGCACGCTAACCACTAGACCAACACATCGGTTGATTTTTTTTGTAATATCAGAATAATGACTTTCGTTAGCTATAGGGATTGAATCAGTTGTTTTGATAATATGTTCATTTTGCAGTCCATCGGAAATCTGCAACATCGTTATTCGTCCGTTCGCTGGTCGGTCTACCCTAGTGGATGAAACACTGAACTAACATTTAAAAGTGGAACATTTTAAATGTTAGTTCAGATTGAAATGAGTACCCACGAAATATAGAGAAACTATTATGCTGCGAACGAGTATAGTAAAAATTCAGAATAAAGCAATATTTGTTTGACATAAAAAAATTCTAGGGATTCAAAAATTCGATCGGTGGCAACATTGTCCTCGCCAGTAGCACGATTTTGTAACTCGGTAGCGGCCTTTATAACGATAAATAGTAACAGCTAATCGCATGGACGATCACAGTAGGAAGGGAGCCTCCCATTGGCCGTCGCCATCTGACGACAACTAAACGTATCGCTGCCGAGTTATAACGAGTTAGGCTGGGTCCACACAATGCGGTTCTACCGGAGCGTTTTTTTCCGGATCTATAGTGCACGCATACTTTAACTCTAGGACCCTACACTATTTGTACGATACAAGTAACCTACACTGGGGTAACGCACACCCCAGCACTTCCAATCAACGCTACTAACAAACTGTTGTCGTACAGAGTTTTTTTTATCGAACGCTGGAAGACTGTAGAATGGAATAAAATTTGCAGAAAAACCTAATATGGATTTTTCGCCATGAAAAATGGGATTGAACAAAGCGAGATAAACATTTTAGCATTTCTCGCTAAAAATAATTTAAAAAATCATCACATTTTTTGTACGCGTATTTTTTTAAATGTTTTCGTTGATTCTCGAAAAAGAGCGTATGGAGCAAGTTTGAAAAGTTGCAAACAAAAAATTCGAAGTTCTTGAAAAATTTCACAAGGGGCAAAGATGGCACTTTTATTTATTTGAATACGTTTCGGCGTCGTTTCCAGAACGCCGCTAATAGGGTTCGTTACTCACTTTTGTGATTGTCACCCAAATTGAGAACCGCAATACCTTCCAGGCGTCGCACACAAAGTATTAAAATGATGATCGTATATTGTCAGATTAATTGAAGCCTTGCACGTCAACGACGAACTCCACGATGACTGAGGCGGCGCGCGATCTCACCTTTCAATGGGATTGTACTCGAGAATACGATAATGGATAATAAGACAGTACGCAGAAGTATTGGGGGGAATATTGGGTTTTGATTAAAATTCGATGCGTACGTCAACGGGGCCGGACTTGAGAGAATGGTTCTGCTTCGAGCAATCAATGACAATGAGCGGAGCATACTTTATGAAATCCAATTTTTTCTCGGGTTCCGCAGATATAAAAAAATCCCGTGTCACCTATTTTTACCTATTCTACAAGCATGTCGAATTTCATCGAAATCGGAGAGATCGACCTCGCAATCTTTCCTTGTTAGTGATATCTAGATTCAAATTCCCATAAGGATAACTTTGCAAATTCAGGTAAACTTCTACACGAGTGATGTCACAATGATCGAAATTACTCGCAGTTGCGCTTTTCTTATTTTTACGATCGGCCTGGAGGGCTAAAATGACTCTCCCATGGAACAAACCGGGAAGATCGTAAAATCGTTTTTTTGCGGTTTACCCTATATGTTTGGAAATTACAATCATCTGGCCGGGATACATTGCGAGCAAGTACATCTTCACGTAATGTCTAACCGGCCAGAACATTGACATGTTCTGAAAAGTGGACCCTGTGTCTAAGAACTAAAGAAAAGCTCCTTTGCTTTTAACCTCATCAGAGATATTTATAATTGATTGGAATGAAACTAATATATCTGTTGTAATTCTATTCAGCATTAAAAGCATTCATTTCATCAATGATAATCGACGAGGATAACAATGCGTATCATAAATATTGGGATTACGATAACTAATGATTTGGGCATTAAAAATAGCCAAATTATTTTATGAGGCAAAAAAGTGAAGCAGTTCATTCGTGGTTTTTAAACGCCTTGTCGCCATGTTGAGAAATATCAATGTTCTGGCCGGGAAGACATTACCTGAATGTATTTCGCCAACATTCGGTCAGGTGGCTATAAGCGACGCGCTGCGGGTAAGCAAGGTACCATCGAACGAGGATAAAAATTCGTCCTGTGAGATGTACCACGTGCAGAAGTGCTATGCTTACAGTGTGCGCTTACGCTTATGATTTTGCGAAATTTTGCGGAATAATCCTTTGCACTCTAGGCCTTTTTCACTCGGATCTGTGTACGTTTTTCTGTCTCTTTGCCTATCAGAAAATGCGAGCAAGCGTATGTATACACTCATATATTACCCTAGCAAGTAGATAACCAACAAACAATATGTTGTCGAAATACTAAATACGCTTCCGATTTTACCTCCCCAAGGATTCCAAAAACGCTGAAACGTCATTTTTTATTTCCTCATCTGTCCCTGGTTATTGCCCAATCTATTCCCTACGATTTTCTTCGCAATTTACCGCTTGTTCTCCGGCCCGTTCCCGATCAATTCCCCAGAAAGGAAACTGCTGATCGTGACCTAGCCTTAGACCCGTTATATTGCGAACCTATTACAGGGTGGAAGGCCCGACTAGAGTCTAATATTATCTAGGGAAGGCAGATCCGGGGCAGTATTTTTTCCCGACTCAAATTTCTACACAGGCTACCATCGAATCAAGTTCTTCTATCGAGTCTCAATTCTAGTTTCCCGACAATATTCATCAAAGTCAGAGCTCAGTCTCCCGTCAATCAACTTCGAATAAAGTTCTTTTATCATGTCTTAACTCAGATCTCCGTACAGGCAATCTTATTGCAAGTCTTTCTTTTGAATTGATTAAACGTATAAGTTCGACCCACAGTCCGCGTAGAAAAGTCAAATCCGTTTCTCGCGCTCTAAGATCGTACAGACCTTCAAGCGTCGACTGATATCTTAAAGAGCGAACACACACACATAGCTACGCACACCGGCAAATATAAGCCGACTACATAATTCTGTTACTTTTCTGTATTATTCCTTTATTCTTCTGTTATTATTAATTCACATGCAAATCCGACTATCCATTTGTAATAAAACGTCGGTTAAATTTATATAAGCTTGTCGAATTATTCCTTAATACCGAAATATCGCATCAACTCCTTAATTCTATTCTTTTCCACGCACTACACCTTTTTACCCCCATCCCGTGCTACTGCGCTAGACGTAGGCAACAAAGCAGGAAACAAAAAATATTATGCTCGCGTCCCTTCCGGATGTAACAAAATCGCATTATCATTGGTCTTCTATCTTAATAGAATCAATTCATGCTTCGCGTTTACAACCATTTTTTAATAATGTTCGGCGAAGCCGGGGAGATTTTGTTTTAACCCATATATATGATAAAGCGTTGAAAACTATTGGATACACATTTTTTTTTATCAGCGGAAAAATCTTTTTGCGGGGGTAAATGACTCCTCAAATAAAAGCGTGTCATCCCTTCATTTAATTTTTTTTCTTTCAATTATCCTTTAGTGGGTTTTTGTCGCTTCACATTAGAAGAATTTTTGTTTTTGTTTCATTCAGATGACGACTAGTTGTGGGTAAAACTGCAAAACCACCCTACGACTCTTCCTTTGAGGGGTGGTTTGGGGGGGGGGGGGGGGCATTAGACGCGTATTTTTTTTATCTGCGGAGATCGGTTTTAAGGCGGGGCCCTTAAAACCGATTTCCACGGATAAAAAAAATGACTAATAGTTTTCAATGCTTTATCACATATATGAGTTTCAACAAAATCGACGGCCGACACTTAAGTAATGTTCCTCGATAGTACCACCCGTAAGATGAAATTTATGGATCATACACCCACAATATATAATTCACCGATGATAAAATATGTTAATTGATTGCGGTTATATAACCGACTAAATACCCCGGTTATTTATCGTCTCGCAACTCTACTAAAGTTTCAGAAGTTGCAACGGTGTCTTTACGTTTGGAGCATACTGTAGCAACAGTGGTCAGATATTAAAAATCCACTAGAGCATTTCATTGCTCATGAGAAGGAATAGAGGCAGTAGTGTACTAAAATTAAGCTTCATACGAAAATAGCAAAAAATAATACGTTCGTGATGGCGGTGCGATGCTGCCCGTTGCAATCACTTGAACATTTTTATCAACATTTTTGCTTCATTCAATAACATCATACCAATGGAATGCTGAAGCTAAAAAAAATCGAAGGTTTGAACCACAGATAACATTTTTTTTCCACGGTACTTGCCACAGCGTGCTGCAAATAAGTGTGCCTCGAAAACCTCTACTTAAGATTAGGAAGGACCCTAGTTATTGTCAAATTCTTTACATGGAGCTCACTTAAATTACTAGGGGAATTACTGTCGAAGAAATACTCGTTAGTTATTTCACTAAGAAATCGTTTGTTCAACGAACACGGCACAGGAAAAAAGTGTGAAGGTAGCATGTTACAAATCCAATTTTGGTGACGAAGCATTTCAGTTATCAAAAGTAATATAAATTTGTCGATTGAGGGTCTTACTACTCGATTCTCATCCCAGTATCGCGGTAAATCCTCGGCCGGTGGGTACTTGCAGCAAGAAAGCTCGAGCGTCATTTCCATGCACCCGTTCCACACGTAATTGAAGTCCTGCATACCACCAGTCAGGGGGTACCATTCGGCGCCGTTGGTGATACCATTTTTGAAGCCAGGCTGCGAAGGCGAACAGGCTGCGCCGCGATGCATCGTCCCATGATTCTTCGAGTACGTCAGTGACAGATGACGGAAAACATCGTCGTCGGGAGATATGCTCGGGGTTGACGAATAGCTCTGAAACACTTTTTGTTCCAGCATTTAAGTCGCAGATTGCTTCTAACAACTGCGATCGTCGATAACATCATACGATCGAAACATCACAGGGGTGCAAAAAGGTGGAGCAGAATTTGAAGAAAAAAAATTGTGTTGCTATGAATACCGAAAAAATGGTACAGTATTTCGGTTGCTGAGATACGGGCTGAAGTGTTTTATGTGCGAGATGGAAACAGGCATCGGTATGACGTAGAAGAGGAAGTGAACAAGCCGATTAATACACGCGTTATAAAGGGTGTCTCAAAATGACCTGACATTTTAATTTATTAATAAAACGTATTATTTATTTGAAAAGTACGAATATTTTTATTTTAATATACGGTACCAACATGGTGGTTATGTGTTGAACACAATATCCGATAAATGGCCGCCTCGTCTTTGTTTGCAAACCTTCAATCTTTTGATGGAATTTTCAGTAAAAATTTGGCATAATTGCGGACTAATTTCATTAATGGTGCGTTCAATTTCTTTCTTGAGCTCCGGAATGGTCTGTGGATCATTGGCATACACGTTTTCTTTCGGAAAACCCCAAGGAACGAAGTCCAAGGGCGTCAAATCGCACGATCTTGGTAGGCAAATTACATCGCCGCGGAGCGAGATAACCCGAACATGAAATTTCATCTCCAATAACTGCATCATTTCGCCCGCAGTATGGCAGGTTGCGCAATCTTGTTGAAAAAAGATGTCTTCCAATTCCATGCCGTTTATGCCATTCATCGGATATTGTGTTCCACACATAGGTATTTTAATATCCGTACTTTTCAAATAAATAATACGTTTTATTAATCAATTAAAATATCAAGTCATTTTGAGGCACCCTTTACTGAACGATACGATTTATCTAAAAGTTTTTCGTTACTTGACTATGATTAAAATAACAATATCCTAAATCTTAAATTCTCATTGTGCTCAGCGGGACCATTCATTTCTAGCCTTCTTCCGAAACGTACATTTATAACAGTCAAATATGAATTATTCGATTTTTTTTTCTCGTTATCTCTGAATTCAGAATTATCACAAAGTCATCCATGCTCTCTACACAGCTCGAATGTATAAATAGCCTAATCAGATTGTGAGTGCCAGCATGTGAACGCTCCTGTTATAGTTTTGGATAAAACAAAACAGTAGCGCGATATAAAATACTTGTAGCGCCACCTGTTGTTGAATTGATGTAGTATATAATAAAACGCCTTAACAAAACGATAAGAAGTGCATGTAAAAGGAAAATTTTGTAACGGGTCGATATAAAAAGAATCCTCTACGTTAGACCGAGAAATAAACTTGATATATATAGGCCCAGCCTTAATTAAATTCGTTGAGTAGTTTCTGCGCTGTTACATCCTAGTTCCCTCGGCTTCCAAATTGAAAGAAAAAGGAAAAATATATGTATATATATTTATGTTGTGTTAATCGGGCTCGAACCGGCAATATAAATGAGATATGTATGTATACATACATCCGCATATGCTTTAAGGACATGCGCAAGAGTCCCCGAAAGTTCCTCGAGTCCATTCCCAAATGGTAAGCGTCACCGCGGAATTTTTTATACCTGAGTCCCTGGTCACCACGTAGTATATACATGCCGTCGATAAGAAAAAATCTTTCCTTTCCATATTATCGGGACCAATATACGATACTTGAGTCAGCTCGACAAAAATAACATCATCATAACTAATATTCGATTACACGGGGACCGAGCCCGGTCAACGTAGACAATGACACAACGCTCTTTGGTCCTACGTGGCTCTAGGGCAAAGAAAAAATGTACTTAATCGACATGATGCGTTGTCTAGTTCCCGCAAATGACACGTATTCGGCTGAAAACTCTACATTTTCGCATGAAAAAATAATGTGATGCTGATACAAAATCGCTAATATTTGGATGTCTTGCCAGATGCCCAACCTTACGATATGACGTTTTACAAATGACAATTCCAACCATAACGTCCTGATGGGGTCATCTTTTGTCAAACGGTGGAAACATATTAGTAGTCGCAATATTAAGCCGATTGAGTTGAAACTTGGTAAAAATATTGATAATATGGCAACCATTTACTTAACGAAAATTGTTTTTGGAAAATAGCGGAAAATCTACTTTTTTAATTCCTATTTTAGTTACTTCCGCCGACGATGCCGCTTGCAAAACGGAAATTTGGTGTTGCCTTTGTAACATTCTTGCTTCACGAGTGCTCTCGGCCGCACGTCTCTCTGCCAGTGCAATCCGTGCTTCGTCCATTCTATCAGCGTATTCGTGCGCGTTGTGTCCACAGCTCACTCCGATTGAGTTCAAATAAAATAATAATGATTTTGAACCTTCGTTGAATAGTCCAACGGCACTATAAGCTGCTAAATTTACAACGATTGCTCCACGCGAGACGATTTTTGGGCTGATTTTCCAAATAAGTTGGTTGAAGCTTTCGTTGTTATTTTGATTGAAGACACCGACGCATCTTTCGAGTAAAGTTTCCTTACTCAGATCGTTGTGTATAGGTCTGATGGCAGTTCAAAATCCGATATTCAATATTAGGACTTTGATTCACAGTCATGTCAATATTATTTTTCAGTTTCTTCGCAGACGTGCTGAAACTTTCAGTTTCCGTTTCGGCCAGGTTGGGGTTAAAAACACCCTTCCTTTTTTTGGTCGAGATTTCCGTAAATTATCACTGCTTCTTGTTTGTCGCGAACCTTTTTTTCGATCCATTTTTGAATGTAAAATGAATAAAAACTGCGCTTATAATATTATGAATGGCGGAATATACGTCTTATATAGTCGAACTTTCGAGCTACACTGACGAGTTTAGACCATAACAGACAAAGAAAATACGTTTTTATAAATTCCAGTCTATTATATGAACGTTGTGAATGCCAGGTATACGACCCTTTTCATCGAACAATGCATTGAAGGTCGGAGGGAGGGTCGAGCGCGCCAGACGGCAGACTAGCTGGTCGTTTACACAACGAATTCTTCTCTTTCAACGCTCATATCTCAGTCAATTTTGTTCGGATCGACTTGAAATTTTCAGGACATATTCTCAGATACTTATACTTCAAAAAAATACAATAAAAAAATCGATTTTTTCAAAGTTGCAAGTGGGGGTAACCCCTTAAATTCGATTCGCCGAAAATTTTGCCGCTCGGGGGTCGCAACGCTCGCAACATTCGACGTAGTAATTTGAACAAAACACAAAATGATCAAATTAGACAAATGAGACAATTAACGTGGACTAAGACGTCCATCCTCAACCACACAGGAACAGGGATTATCGTCTCTCCGCGTTACGTTAATTATTTTATCATTTTCTCCCTCTTTTCGGGGATCCATCTAATTCGCTGTCGACTATTGGTTCGAGCGTATCGACCCACGATTTCCACCTCCTTGGATATGGGTCGCTTTTCACACCCCTTAAGAAAGTTCGCGATCGATGGTCGATATACATATTAACGGCGATATGGCGGGGGAAAAATCGCGGTACCATGTCGAGGGTACTGAAATTATATTATTCAGAATTTTCTGTCTCAACTATTTTCGATCCGGCTGTTACATGTTACTTTGGATGGATACACTTGTCTACTGATTCTAATATTGGTAGATGGTAAACATTCTTCACTCTAGTACAGTATTACCAGGTTACACCAGTATTTATAAACATCAGAAACATTTCCGACTATTGACATTTTTGTATCCGTTGGATAACCTGCGCCGCTATCACACCAGAAACTATTTGAAGGTCAAGAGAATCGTTCACCCAATGTCTTGAAAAATGTGTCGAGGTTAGTGGCCATCACTTCGAATATTTGTACAATAAATGTTCTGCACAAAAAATGAAATTACATTATTTGGATATTCTTATGATTATTGTCAATACCATCACGATTTCCGGTTTATATACTTGTATTTTGGTGAAAAGTCATTTCTAAATCATGATATCATAGGTCGTTGGATTCGTATGAATATCAGCTACAACGTCTTAATAAAAAAAAACATGTTCCCATTTGAAAAACCATCGATGACCTTGAGAACGAAAAATATATGACCTTTACAAAAATGAATTTTTCACCACTGTATCAGCCCTTCGAAATCAAACAAATTACTTCCTGATATTTTTTTTCGTCACTCTAAAGGCAACGGAAATATTTTGGGTGGTCACGTTAAATAGTTCACCCTGCATATACGAATAGTCGTTTTGACAACTCCATTCATCAAACATGGTTATTACAGCATACGTACAAAATAAAAACAAACGACTGTTTTTAGAGCCGAACATTTACATAACAAAAGTTCATTGGGTCCCAAATTTAGGCGTGGATAATTTTTTTACCTTAGCCGTAACACGCGTATATTTTTTCTCAGTCGTGGCGCTCGCGCGGAATCCGTCGGAGAAACAGCGACAGAGAAAGATACGCAAATTGATACAGAGTGAGATTCAACATATTTAATAATCTACTTATTTCTTTCATTGGCTTATGCCTAAAATTAAGAAATCCGCAGGCAGACGTTCATGTGTAGTTTTTGTGTGCTCTGAGAACATTACCTAACTTATATACGTCATTACCAATTCGTGTGTTCATAAGTCCGGAATTTTTGAATTTACGTCGTTTGGACCTAATTTGGATTTACCTCATTCCATTAACGTTTAATGAACATGTCCTCAAAACTTTCCGAACATAATCTTCTCATAGACGATGAAGTTTTTTTTTTAAGAAAATGCTCTGTAGAACTTACTGACGCAGAGCCTGACGATAATTTTGCCTTAAACATGAATCGCCGCTGAAAAATATATCATTGAAAATGTCAGCTATCTCTCTTGTACTCATATGACACAAAGTACAACTTCTTTTTTGGCTCCAGAAATAAAAGCTCTGAGCAACACCATATAATGTTTGGCTGGGTTCCACAGACTCAAGCGTAACAGCTAACAGCACCTTTATGTGCCTCGCTATTCTTTTCATACTGTGTTGATCACCATATTTGACATCGTAGTTGCACAGCTGACGTCCACACGGTACGATGATAGTCCGTCGTCTCCAAGAAATCTCCGAGTGCCAAACCTGCATCGAGAACCTACCTCGGTTATGTTGTACAACGCCTATCTCAAGATTTGTTCTATCACATACGCTCACCGTGGCAAATACTATTGGAAGCCAAACTTAATGTCTCGGATGGAGTGACGTTTGGTCATGAAACCCTTTTCCTGTACGGAGAGCGACAACGAGACCTTTCGACATTATTCCAGTTTGACGTCACATAAGAATTCTTAACATTTTTTATAAAATGAGAAGGCCTTAGGACTATTCTCGCATCTAGCCAAAGAAGTTATTGAGAAAATCGTCGAAAAACATGAATATAATACGATTAATGCATAAAATATGTTAAGACTAATTTTTCATGTATGAAGCGTATTTTGTAGTCGCGTTGACATCGCTTAGAAGCACGACGCTTCAGGAGCGATTCTCCCATATATCACTGCTCAACATAGATAACTTGTAACTTTGTTAAAAACAAATTCCAACAAAAAAGTTTTAGCTCGATTTGCAGAAAAAAATAGAAAGCTAAAGCTCGTTTAATTGAGTACCTACTGAACGTAAAGTTTAAAGACTGGTAATTGGATTAAACAAGAATGAAAAATTCGATAACTATTTTTTAAGGTTCGCAAGAGGTCGATATCGCTAATGTTAACATGAACGTATGATTAAAGCTTTACATTTTATGTGTGTTACGTGATTATCGACTATGTACATTTGATTTAAAAACCACCGATTGTGAATGATGGTGCACTTTTTAATGTTAACATGAATGTGTGATTGAAGCTGCATATTTTATATGTGTTATGCGATTATCGGCTATTATGTAAATTTTATTTAAAATAAAAGATGATTGGCAACGAAACCACTTTTTCGAAAACCCAGAATAAAATGCTGGCTACGCCAAAGCTCGTTTGACGATTTTCTAAATCACTATCTTAGCCAAATAGGACAATAGTCCTAAGCCTTTCTCGTTGTGTCCATGAAAATAAAATAAAATAAACTTAAACATTTGGTATGTAACCCTCACTGTAAAGACGTTCATATAGACAGACATGTATTTTACGAAATAAATAAATTGCTCATATTATGTTTTTACAAACCGTTTTTTCGTATAAATCTGACTGTGATAAAAGAAAAACCGCGTACCGAAAATGTATGGCTCTCTACTTTAAGGTATCCCCCTTACAAATCTGAATATTTAAGAATTGACTGATTTTCGTCTATTATTTTTACATAAGCGTATTAATATCGTGTTTTCAACGCAATGTCAATGTGTATTATTCGATTATTTTATATTAAAACGAGCAATCGATCAGAAGCGGCCCGTATCAGCGAATAGGAAGGGCGTTGTGTTCCACCAGACCAACGCTAGACTACGGATTCCCCTGGTGACCCGGAAAAAGCTATTGCCATTGTGGTAAGACGACAACATCAATTCCGGATACATGAAAAGCAGAGGGACGCTGTCTTTTAATTTTAAACTACACTTTTAAGATAATGGCGCCGGCTGTAGGATGGTCTCGCTGTGGTGTATTGTTATTTGAGACGCCATACATTTAGCAAAATACTATCACGATAGCATAGGCGGTTTGTGTTTCTAAGTTTCTGAGCGGGGTTATCTTCTTGTTAACTCCGAGATGGACGGACGTGCAAAGATGTAAGCTGTTAACCCCTGTAAGAATCCGTGAGAACTAACAAGGAGTTATCATCAAAACATTCCAAAGTGTTGGCTTTTGAGATTTTGATGAATCGCTCCCCTCCCGACGAGACCGTAAATATTGGCGTGAGCTAGATTTTTCAAAACGTTTGGCGATGACTAATTTGTTCAGGGTCATCTTGTCATATGATTTAGACATGGGTTCACAGTTAAGGGTCGGGGAAATAGACTGGTAGAAAAAAAGTATATCATCTTGCGATTCAAGGCTGTATTAAGATTTCCCCAATCCTTTAATGTAGCGATTCTAACGTGTTATTAGGCTGATCGAATCAGCGCGGGTATGACTACTGAGGATGAGTAAAAAATCTGAGTGGAGGAATTACAATATGGGAGACTTTATGCTCTCATGGGCCAAGCTCAACATGTATCATATTACTGGCATACCAACTTTATAATCATCAAGATCGATTTCCCATAATATTGATCGAAAAGTTGGATACAAGTCGGTGACAATCGACTTTTCGAGTATTAGCGCAAAGAACTCAGTGTTGTCAGAAAAAACAAAACTATGTCAACCCGAAGTGGGAGTTTGTTTGGGTTTAAATATACGCGGGTTGGGAAGACAGGTGGCGCACACGCAGCCCCCGTCTGCTTGTGCCTCCCTTTTCCTTCCTCGTTCTTCTTCCGTGAAAAGCGATCTACCACGACACGTACTATTCTATCTCACGAATCTGTGTAATCGTTACATTTCGGAAAACAATTATGAGTCTGAAGTTTGCATCATTCGATTCCAACAAAAATCTTTGAATTTTTTAAATTTTTAAATAATTTTTTTCGGGCACATTATGACTCCAGAATATCTGTACAGGCTATACAAAACGTTTAAAAAAATTTGGGGGCCCAGAATACACCCTTATTGAGGGGTTGAAAGGGAAAAAAATTATATCTCGGGTGATAATGACATTCCCAGTTTTTTTATTTGCGGCATCAATTTTGGGCGTCTGCGAAAAGCCACAAAAAAATTAGCAACGATTTCCAACTTCCGGAACCCACCCTTAGGGGCGAGTGAAAGTCGAATGAAAATCATATTTCCGCTGGTAAAGAATTTCTCAGTTTTTTATGTGCGCCGATTGTTCCTAGTACCGAAAGAGACCCACAAAAAAAATTGGGAACGATTTTCAACTAACGCAACCCGCCCTTATCGGGGGTGGGAGAGGGGGTGAAATTCGAATAAATATTGTATTTCCGGCGATAAAGGGATTCCCAGTTTTTTATTTTGCGTCAATCGTTCCTAGTACCTAATGAAAGCCACAAAAAAATTGGCAACGATTTCAAACTTCCGGAACCCGCCCTTATCGGAGGTGGGAGAAGGTGTGAGTAGATACATACATATAGCGGGAGACGAGGGTGACGTCACAGGTGTTGTGTAGTGGGTATCCCGCGGCGGCGCGTGGTGGGGGTGTCTGGCGGTCGCGGTTGCGTCGCTGTGGCACGTACGGGGAATTAGTGGAGAGGGGAGTCGGCGGTGTCGGAGGGGGTGGGGGGTTGGGGCCCTTTTTCGGGAGCTCGTGGCTAAGTGGGGGTGGTTTCGAGCTGCATATCCGAATAGGTGGTGACTGGTGGTGTCTTCTGTATATATCGAAGACATGTTTACTGCTAGGGCAAGCGGGTGGGGGGCTCCGCCGCGTGGATCGTATGGGGGAGGAAGGTCTTACACCGTGGGGATAGGGAGCTTCGGGTAAAGAAAACACGCGATGATTTATGTGAATACATGTTTCGAAGTTTTTATTCAACATTTTGTCATATATTATACATTTGTACATGCAGATATGAAAGTCGGTGTCTATCACACCTACTTGAAAAATGAATGCCATAGAAATGCTGGATGTGAAATAAAGTCCTCACCTATAAAACTTATTTTATGCAACTGTAGTAACAAAGAGGCGCGCTCTTCCAAAATTTCACTACATCCGAGTTTTGTTTTCATTTCCACAGGTGACACCGAGGTATTTATATATGCAAAGTCCTCAATACTGCGTGGATGCCACCGCACCATTTTTTGTGTGAAAACCCCAGATCTTCCACAGTTATACTCCCTTTTAACTGGTTCATTTCGTTTCCATGCCTCCCCACTATTCTTATAGTATTACAATATAAGAACACTATAGTGTGGAACTATAGTGTACTCCTAAGATAGAGGAAAAATATGGAAAAAAGATTCCCCAATGAAAACGACGTCTACCACCGCAGGCTTTACACTACGAATCGAGCAGTCACTTTTGCCGACATCACCTCTTGAAACTTCCATTGTAAATTCACGTGAAAATGGCGGAGAAAATTCCACAACTTGAACAAAATCTGCGCGATCAAGCCGCACTTATAAATTCCGTGGAAGAGTATATAGTATGGGAGCAACAACGTGATCAGTGTGTGGAGTCATTGGAAACGAAAAGCCGAATTAAACGACCGCGATTATCACTCGGAAATCCGCAATCGTTGGTAGTAGGAATCGCTCGTTTAGAAGGTTTAAAAAATGTTCTACGCAGACGATTTTTAGATGCGGGTGCGCGAAACAGTGATCGTGGTTTGATCTGGCGAGAGATTGATACGGCGTTCGAAAATCGTGTCCTGACCGGCTGCGTCATCAATAACAACCATATTGAACCTCGTCAGTTTCTCAAAGAGGCGTGTGATATGATACACGTGCAAGACATTACCAACAAACACTTCAGTGTAAAAGTGAATACAGTTTTCAATGGTGAATTTGAGTCAGGTGACAAACGTGCAACTAACAGTCTCAACACGAGGAACTTTGAACTTTTTACCACATCCAATTTACGTGAGTGGTATACACAACGAGTTATTGAGTCTACTCTAGCATCCCTCGAAGACTTTCAAAAACGTGATAGCGGATGGACATTATCGCGGATACTGAACTTAACTGTAAATATCAACAAATACAATCCAATGCGTGTCGGATGTCAAACTGTTTTGTCGCGGGAAATAATCCTGAAGAAAGCGGTGGTGAATATAAAGTCTAAGGATAACGCATGTTTCGCGTGGGCAGTGGTGGCTGCTCTTTATCCAGTGGAAACAAACGTGCATCGAGTAACTTTATATCCACACTATTCAACGGTACTGCAGCTTCAGGGAATTGCTTTTCCAATGACTCTCAATCAAATAAAAAAATTTGAATCGCAAAACAATGTTTCGATTAATGTATTTACAACGGAAAAGAAAGGCATCGTTCCAATTCGAATATACGCCCAAAAACTGGTTAAACACGTCAATTTATTGTACGTGGAGGATTCGTCGGACTACAGCGTGGGTTTGTTTGTTTGTTTGGGTTTGTTTGGGTGGTGAAAACTGCGTTCACGATACTTTTTGAAATTTCGGTTTTTGGATCCTCATATGATTGAGGTATGGTGGGGATGGCCAATAGGACGTTTACACGGTTTTCTCATTCAGCATGTCGGAATTAGTCGGGAAGTGTAGGAAACATTAACCTTCCAAGATCTCGCATCCCCACCATACCTCAATCATATGAGGATCCAAAAACCGAAATTTCAAAAAGTATCGTGAACGCAGTTTTCACCATTCCAGTCTCCAACCTCCGAGGTGTCATTCTGAAAAGAAAGAGTCGCAGAACGAAGAAAAGTGAAATAATGGTTAGCCAAATTCGTGAAGTGATCGATCTAGTCGTTGATAATGAAATGGAGGTGGTGGATATCGACGATAATGACGACGAAGTAGAAGCTGTTGATATCGCCGATGATAACGACGTACAAATTGTTGATATCGCCGTTGATGGTGACGACGAAATAGATGTTGACTACGCCGATTATGACGACGAAGTAGAAGTGATCGCCCGTGATGACATCGTACTGCTTGAAATAGACGAACTGGATAGAGATATTGAACAGGCAGATTCCGCATACGGCGGTGGGTCAGATGACGAATACCATGATGTGCGAGAGGACCTACTGGACCGGCGTCAGCTTAATCGGCTGAACCGGGAAGCCGTATATTGCGTGAATTACATATACTTTGCCGAAAATCAACGATCAAAGTATTGTGTTTCGTGCTATTTCGATGTACGGGATATGTTTGAAGGACTTCGCAAAAGATGTGGTCACTATAGCGAACGCCTTATAGCCATGCGCGGGATCTTTTGCACCAACTGCGGGGGACCGCTACTGTGATTGTGAGTATTATCTTTTTACTTTAGTATCATTCTAAATATCATTGTGTTTAATAGATTAATAAGAAAAATGCATGTTTTGTTTGTTTCAGAACGACTACCGCTGCGGATATTTAAAATAAAAGAATAAATAAAATAAAAACAAACACACACACACACACACACACACACACACACACACACACACACACACACACACACACAAAGGTTTAATGCATAGCATACACTATGATTATGTAATTGTTTAATTTCATTATTAATAAACTATTGTTTTATATGCCTTCAATTCATATCTACTTTGCGGATCAGCGTTCCTGTCGTGAAGTTTGGTGATGGATATCTCCTTTAGTATAAACTCGTTGGTGGGTGCCTTGAGCCCTTGCTCGGCGAAGATGCGCTCTATCTTAACTGAAGCGACTGTGAATAATTGACACGATTTTGTGCCGATTTTTGCGTAAATATTGATAGATTCGAGTACTTCTCGGATTCCGCCGCGTAGATCGTGGGAGCTCCTCCCAAGATGGCTCGAATTATCGTTCAGGCTGCCTCGTGCGGTATACCACTGTCATCCCAGTGTTAGATCGAAAGGACAAAGTCGGTAGCGATACTTTAACTGCTTCAAATAAAAAATCGTTCGTTGTGCGAAGCGTTGATGAACTCGATGCTACTAGACCTTTTACTTGTGAACATTCGCGGCTTGGATGAAGCATGGCAAGCTGATCTCGTCGATATTTCATCGTACGCGCGTAAAAACTCCAAACATAAATTTCACCTAACCGTCATCGATATTGTCCCAAAATTTGCCTCGGCCGTACGCTTACGGAGTAAGAATGGTAATGATGCAGGAACCGCAGTGACGTCGACACTTGTCAAGGGGACGCATACCGCAGAACATGCGCTTTGATCAGGGAAAATAATTGTATAATGGTCGCTTTAAAACCATAAGAAAAAACGTATAATTTTCGCCTGTATTCTGGGTATAGCAATTTAAAAGCATCCATTTGTGAGTATTTCAATCGTGCAGTGTGGAATAAGATGTGAATGCAATTTAGCCTACGTAGTAATTATAGGTATTCTTGATAACCTAGTAGACGTGTCTGATGATTCTGTACACTATACGATAAGGCAGGTGAAGCTGAATAGCATCAACGTTGAAAATGAGAAGCTACCGCAACAACATGTTTTTCATAGGACCCCATTTCAAAAAATTTCTACCGCATCATTATGTAAGTAAAAAATGGACAATAAAGAGCGTTGAAAATCAGTAAATTTAAGAGTGTATTCTGAAAGGATTACGCACCGAGCTGGACAGCGAATATATTTGCCATATATCGAGAAAAAATCACGAAGCCTGTAGCATTTCATCTGACGGGCTATAACGATGGAGCTGTTGCAGGTGATTTGTACGATCAGGAGCTACTTAGATGTCGAAATTATGTCGAATATGTCGAAATTGATCTCATTGAAAATGTATTTTAGCAGCGTAATAATCGAATGTTTGTAATGGGGTTGGCTTTCGACAATACTCACAATAGCTGAATGAGCAAACCTGATGTGGAGCTGACAATAAAAATGTTTTTAATTTTATGACACCTCTCTCTTTCTCTCTCTCCCGTAGAAGCGCGTTAGGAGAGTGTGAGGAAAAATTAGGTTATTCGCCAAACTACAGCGGGCCCTTCTTCATTTTCTCACTTGAAAAATTCATGAACCAATTTATTATAAACAACAGAAAAATGCGATAATTTACAAACGTCGTTTCTCACAGGGGTTGATTATTTGCAGAACAAGCTTTTTTACAATTATTTTACAAGCTTATCTACAATTTAAAAAAATACACCCTACGGTTGTATCCTATAATGCCCCCACGGTGACGTTTTCGTAGTTCCAGGTATGATATATCGTTTGTCATCGCGGGGACTTAGAGCAATTTTTGTCTCGTTGGTGGTGTACACTTCATGCAACATCGATCGAATGCATGCTTGCTGACCAGTCATTTCGATCTGGTCATATAAGCGTTTCGTGTAATGCTCGAAGGAGATCTTTCTCGCCCCGATGTTACTCTCATCGCGCTTCAGTTTCTTCGTAACGTCTTTACCATCGACTCGCACTGCATACATTTTTGCTCTAACCCCGACAAATTCCGTCATTATCCGACCATTATTTTCATCTTTCATACGTCCGGGAACATTTTTGTTGACAAGCGGCATAATATCATACCCATTGCTCGCCGCGTACTCGCTCGTATCGAAACGATGGATATTACGCTTCATGTCGTCGTACACATCCTCACACTCAATGTTGTATATTAGATTATCCGTATCGGTGTACAGCACTGTATATTTTTCTTTATACAGAGGCACCATGTACTCATGATGAAAATCACATAAACACGTCTTCGATATGTCGAGTATGCACATACCCACATATATTGGTTTATTGAATTACACCTCGAGTTTGCGTAATTCGACAGCAATAAGGTTTTCTGAAAAAACACTCCGGCTATGAAAATTTGGTTTTGCAATCATTGCCTCTGCACCATACCTGCCCTCCCACCGTGTTAAAATCTTGACATCTACGTGATTGCGCACATTTTCTATTGTTTTCCCAAACACCGCATTATTCATCAATTTATAGAGATTTTTTTCAAAATTATTCTTTACTTGGGTTCGGAACTGCGCGTTCAGCTCGATATATGTTCGTAGCCAGGGCGATTGGGAGAATTGGAGTATTCTATGAATTTTGGTGATTTTGAGACCGTGTCGTACACACTGCTGCAGATTGCGATAATGAATAACATACCGTTCCTTTTTATACACGGTTGCAAGCAGTTTTTCGTATTGTCCACCCGGTGGTTTACCATGTGTTGAACAAAACGATAAGTCCGTGTGTGCATCGTGTAGACATTCCGGGTACTCTAAGTGAACCTCAAGAATGTAACCGGTCGGTGCATCTAGCGCGATAGATGATAAATCGAATGTCGACAACTCATCGAGCCATCGAAAATCAGCATAGGGCAATGGTTGACACATTACCCATCCATACGATTTATTCACATCGAAATACATCAAGTATGATGAAGACCTTGATGGATCGAATGATTCCATGTATTTGTTATTGGCGCGCGCATACCTATTTGAGCACTGACTCAGGCCACCGCGTATACCCCGTTCAACAAATAATACCATGTCAATGTCGGTGAACAATTCGAAGTTGACGCAGGTATGTTTCAACATTGCATCTCATGTGTAGCCGGGGAGAGTATAATAATAAGCGGGGTCGAGCCTGTAACGCTCAATACAGCTATTGCGAAAGTTCTCAAAAACGTCGGCCAGCATCTAGAAAAGAAAGTCAAGAAAACTTCGGTCTTCAAATACAAGTCACTATATTCACCTAACGTTTGAATAGAAAACCGTTCCCATACATTCTTGGCGTGAGCGTATTCGTTCCCACTTACAATGTCACCAGTCAAAGTACTGTAGAATGCGTCTCGTGGTGGTAGGTGATAGTCTTCCAATCGGTTTACACTATCAATATATTCATCGAGGAAGACGCCCTTTCGAGTTAATAGGATGAAACTATCGCTCGTTATGTAACGAAATTGTGAACGTAAAATGTTTAGTTTGTCCATTGTCAAAAATGAGGCCAGGTTATCCAGACTTGCATTGAGAAATTTGTATGAATCGACGAAGCGTAATTGAATCGGATGTGACTTGTCTGCCGTTCGAAATGTTTTTCTGAAAGAAATGTATTCCTCTTTAGTTATGGGCATCACAGTGGTTTCCCCCGCGAATACTGTGGCTAGTTCCTCGATGATGAGCTGTGCACCATAGCCGGACAAGTTATGAAAAAATACGGGAATGAAAAAATACCGTTGGAAATTCAAATTGCATTTAGAATGGGCGGGACCTCTATAACGTCCGGTCAGAAGGCAATGATCACGAACGCGTATGTCGTCTTCGGCAAGTGGTTTTTCACATATATGGCATTGAGCAGCGCTTCGAAATTTTGCCCGCTCATCCGGAGTTAGAAGTACCACGGGAACACTATCCGATAGAATATCGTTGATGCGCAAAGCTAAATTTATAAGGTTCTCAACAAACCATGGGATGCAATTGGCATCGCGCCGCGAGTAGTATCCCGACATCGAATCGTCATACGAGCAATGTACGTAGTACGCTACGCTAAACACTTCGTGCTGTTGCTGTATGTTTTTGATGTCAACATTTGCCAAACCGCACTCGAGATCCGCATAAATCACAAATGGAAGTCGCTCTTTTCGTTGAAAGTTTTCGAACGCTAGCCATTTGTCCGTTTTACCAGGTAATCGAATGGCACAGTCGTTTGATTTTCCACAATCCATCTCGTGCGATCGTAATTTAGCCTCCGTGTAAAAGTAGGGCAAACACCTATAACAAAACGATGGAAAGGGTTATATTATTGAAGTACATACTTGCTCATATGTGTATTCTCGAGTATGCTTCTTGTTACTCACCGATTGCAGGTGTGTTTTTTCACTTTTTTTTGTTCAGCTGCGTGCTCACGAGCCGGGATAAATTTTTTATCCATACTAAGTGTCCCACGCTGTAGTCCGACGAATCCTCCACGTACAATAAATTGACGTGTTTAACTACATAGTTTTTGGGCGCATATTCGAATTGGAACGATGCCTTTCTTTTCCGTTGTAAATACATTAATCGAAACATTGTTTTGCGGTTCAAATTTTTTTATTTGATTGAGAGTCATTGGAAAAGCAATTCCCTGAAGCTGCAGTACAGTTGAATAGTGTGGATATAAAGTTACTCGATGCACGTTTGTTTCCACTGGATAAAGAGCAGCCACCACTGCCCACGCGAAACATGCGTTAGAGTAGGCTCAACAACTCGTTGTGTATACCACTCACGTAAATTGGATGTGGTAAAAAATTCAAAGTTCCTCGTGTTGATACTGTTAGTTGCACGTTTGTCACCTGACTCAAATTCACCATTGAAAACTGTATTCACTTTTACACTGAAGCATTTGTTGGTAATGTCTTGCACGTGTATCATATCACACGCCTCTTCGAGAAACTGACGAGGTTCAATATGGTTGTTATTGATGACGCAGCCGGTCAGGACACGATTTTCGAACGCCGTATCAATCTCTCGCCAGATCAAACCACGATCACTGTTTCGCGCACCCGCATCTAAAAATCGTCTGCGTAGAACATTTTTTAAACCTTCTAAACGAGCGATTCCTGCTACCAACGATTGCGGATTACCGAGTGATAATCGCGGTCGTTTAATTCGGCTTTTCGTTTCCAATGACTCCACACACTGATCACGTTGTTGCTCCCATACTATATACTCTTCCACGGAATTTATAAGTGCGGCTTGATCGCGCAGATTTTGTTCAAGTTGTGGAATTTTCTCAGCCATTTTCACGTGAGTTTACAATGGAAGTTTCAAGAGGTGATGTCGGCAAAAGTGACTGCTCGATTCGTAGTGTAAAGCCTGCGGTGGTAGACGTCGTTTTCATTGGGGAATCTTTTTTCCATATTTTTCCTCTATCTTAGGAGTGCACTATAGTTCCACACTATAGTGTTCTTATATTGTAAAACTATAAGAATAGTGGGGAGGCATGGAAACGAAATGAACCAGTTAAAAGGGAGTATAACTGTGGAAGAGCTGGGGTTTACACACAAAAAATGGTGCGCTGGCATCCACGCAGTATTGAGGACTTTGTATATATAAATACGTCGGTGTCACCTGTGGAATTGAAAACAAAACCCGGATGTAGTGACATTTTGGAAGAGCGCGCCTCTTTGTTACTACAGTTGCATAAAATAAGTTTTATAGGTGAGGACTTTATTTCACATCCAGCATTTCTATGGCATTCATTTTTCAAGTAGGTGTGATAGACACCGACTTTCACATCTGCATGTACACACACACACACACACACACACACACACACACACACACACACACACACACACACACACACACACACACACACACACACACACACACACACACACACACAAAATATGTATGAACGGACAAAATGTTGAATAAAAACTTCGAAACATGTATTCGCATAAATCATCGCGTGTTTTCTTTACCCGAAGCTCCCTATCCCCACGGTGTAAGACCTTCCTCCCCCATACGATCCGCGCGGCGGAGCCCCCCACCCGCTTGCTCTAGCAGTAAACAGGTCCTCGATATATGCAGAAGACACCACCAGTCAGTCTATTCGGATATGCAGCTCGAAATCACCACCACTTAGCCACGAGCTCCCGAAAAAAGGCCCAAACCCCCTAACCCCTCCGACACCGCCGACTCCCCACGCCGCTAATTCCCCATTCGTGCCACAGCGACGCAACCGCGACCGCCAGACACCCCCACCACGCGCCGCCGCGGAATACCCACTACACAACACCTGTGACGTCACCGTCGTCTCCCGCTATATGTATGTATCTACTGGTGTGAAATTCGAATAAAAATTGTATTTCCGGCGATCAAGGGATTCCCAGTTTTTTTATTTGCGCCAATCGTTCCTAGTACCTAATGAAAGCCACAAAAAAATTGGCAACGATTTCCAACTTCTGGAACCCGCCCTTATCGGGGGTGGGAGAGGGGGTCAAATTCGAATAAAAATTGTATTTCCGGCGATAAAGGGATTCCCAGTTTTTTTATTTGCGCCGATCGTTCCTAGTACCTAATGAAAGCCCCAAAAAGATTGGCAACGATTTCCAATTTTCGGAACCCGCCCTTATCGGGGGTGGGAGATAGGGAGAAATTCGAAGAAAAATTGTATTTCCGGCGATAAAGGGATTCCCAGTTTTTTTATTTGCGCCGATCATTCCTAGCACCGAACGAAAGCCACAAAAAAATTGGCAACGATTTCTAACTTCCGGAACCCACCCTTATGGGGGAGTGAAAGTCGAGTAAAAATCGTATTTTCGCCGGTGAAGGATTTCCCAGTTTTTTTATTTGCGCTGATTGCTCCTAATACCTAAAGAGACCCACAAAAAAATTGGGAACGATTTTCAACTTTCGGAAGCTGCCTTATCGGGGGTGGGAGAGGGGGTGAAATTCGCATAAAAATTGTATTTCCGGCCATAAAGGGATTCCCAGTTTTTTTTATTTGCGCCGATCGGTTCTAGTACCAAACGAAAGCCACAGAAAAATTGGCATCGATTTCCAACTTCCGGAACCCGCCCTTATCGGAGGTGGGAGAGGGGGTGAAATTCGAATAAAAATTGTATTTCCGGCGATTATGGGATTCCCAGTTTTTTTTATTTGCGCCGATCATCCCTAGTACCTAACGAAAGCCACAGAAAAATTGGCAACTATTTCCAACTTCCGGAACCCGCCCTTATCGGCGGCGGCAGAGGAGGTCAAATTCGAATAAAATTGTATTTCCGGCGATAAAGGGATTCCCAGTTTTTTTATTTGCGCCGATCGTTTCTAGTGCCTATCGAAAGCCACAAAAAAATTCGCAACGATTTCCAACTTCCGGAACCCGCCCTTATCGGGAGTGGGAAAGGGTGTCAAATTCGAATAAAAATTGTATTTCCGGCGATAAAGGGATTCCCAGTTTTTTTATTTGCGCCGATCGTTCCTAGTACCTATCGAAAGCCACAAAAAAATTGGCAACGATTTCCAACTTCCGGAACCCGCCCTTATCGGGGGTGGGAGAGCGGGTCAAATTCGAATAAAAATTGTATTTCCGGCGATAAAGGGATTCCCAGTTTTTCTATTTGCGCCGATCGTTCCTAGTACCGAATGAAAGCCACAAAAAAATTGGCAACGATTTCCAACTTCCGGAACCCGCTCTTATCGGAGGTGTGAGAGGGGGTGAAATTCGAATAAAAATTGTATTTTCGGCGATAAAGGGATTTCCAGTTTTTTTTATTTGCGCCGATCGATCCTAGTACCTATCGAAAGCCACAAAAAAATTGGCAACAATTTTCAACTTCCGGAACCCGCCCTTATCGGGGGTGGGAGAGGGGGTTAAATTCGAATAAAAATTGTATTTCCGGCGATAAAGGGATTCCCAGTTTTTTATTTGCGCCCATCGTTCCTAGTACCGAATGAAAGCCACAAAAAAATTGGCAACGATTTCCAACTTCCGGAACGCGCCCTTATCGGAGGTGGGAGAGGGGGTGAAATTCGAATAAAAATTGTATTTTCGGCGATAAAGGGATTCCCAGTTTTTTTATTCGCGCCGATCGTTCCTAGCACCTAACGAAAGCCACAAAAAAATTGGCAACGATTTCTAACTTCCGGAACCCACCCTTATGGGGGAGTGAAAGTCGACTGAAAATCGTATTTTCGCCGGTGAAGGATTTCCCAGTTTTTTTATTTGCGCTGATTGTTCCTAATACCTAAAGAGACCCACAAAAAAATTGGGAACGATTTTCAACTTTCGGAAGCCGCCCTTATCGGCGGTGGGAGAGGGCGTGAAATTCGAATAAGAATTGTATTTCCGGCGATAAAGGGATTCCCAGTTTTTTTATTTGCGCCGATCGTTCCTAGTACCAAATGAAAGCCACAAAAAAATTGGTAACGATTTCCAACTTCCGGAAGCCGTCCTTATCGGGGTGGGAGAGAGGGTGAACTTCGAATAAAAATTGTATTCCCTGCGATAAAGGGATTCCCAGTTTTTTTATTTGCGCCGATCGTTCCTAGTACCTAACGAAAGCCACAAAAAAATTGGCTACGATTTCCAACTTTCGGAACCCGCCCTTATCGAGGGAGCGAGAGAGGGTGAAATTCGAATAAAAATTGTATTTCCGGCGATAAAGGGATTCCCAGTTTTTTTTATTTGCGCCGATCGTTCCTAACATCTATCGAAAGCCACAGAAAAATTGGCAACGATTTTTAACTTTCGGAACCCACTCGTATGAGGGCATCATGCCCAATCGATAACCGTGCGAGGCTTTACCATTATCGGGCTACCCATTTGAGAAAATTGCTCGACCCTATTGCACAACGAAATTCGCAAGTAATTGTCCGTGAAGAAATATGCACTTTTCCAGAACCGCGCCTTATTGGAGTATAAAAACATGGGGCGATTCCCCGCTCGCCCGCATCTTTTCCTAAGAAGATTGATACTTCCATCGTTAGAGTGCGATACGAATTAATTTTTTGGTTGGCTGGTGGTTTTTCTGGACAAAATTTCCTACGAGAATCGGTTACTTATTTTTCTAGATGCTCATTTAGAGATCTACAATTCGAAAATGCAAAAAAATTCATCATAGTAAAAATAAGGCAATACAAATTCAAACTAAATCATTCTTTACGTTCGAGCAATCCAAACAAACTCCAACACCATCCTTTCTATACACGGGTCATTTAGGCGTTGTTTCACACTATTCTTGAGGTTGTACTGTTTTTTCACTCTCGCTTGAGCGTCTGCCTACACTTCATATCCGCTCTCATCTAGCTACAGTGCCACGCTTGATTGTTTTGCCATCCTAGGCGGCACGGGCAGTGCGTCTACGGGAAGGGACCGTATTACTTCGTGTGCAAGTAAATATGCCTCGCTTCAACGAGTTAGTGCTGCGTGCGAAGCCTTCCCCCACCGCTCTCAGCCAACAGACATAAGTCCCGCCGAATGAATAATTTCCGGGATAAACTTCCGAAAATCGGAATCCGAATTACGAACTGAAATTTGGCATACACCTTCCTTTTAATACTTTAAGAGATCCCCTAAAAGGATTGGTGGTGAGGCGCCATAGTTGTCGAAATGTCGATTTTTGAACGTCATTTTTTTTAACGCGCTCCTACTATATCTAACTGGCGGGCTAAGCTCTGTGTATACCTATATATGTTTTCGCGCGCTCCGTTTTGTGCGAATGGTGTAGGGTCCGTGGAACACTGGTATGGGCGCAGAGCACCTCGGATGTGCGTGTGGAATGGTAGGGTGCGTGAAACACTAGTGTAGGCGCGGATCACCGCGGATCTACGTGCAATACTGAGATAGACACAGAGCGTCGTAAATTCATTTTTTGTTTGTTATTCCCGAGGTTATTTTTTGCAAGTGTAATAGATTTTTGAGGTTCATTTATTAACTTTAAATCGGTTAGGGATTTTATATATTTTTTTGCTTGTCTAGTGGCTGATTTTTCTTTGTTTTTGCCTGTTTCTAATTTTTGGGATTTTGCATGGCTTTTAACATTTTTTGGATTTCGTAGTTTTCAATTTTTTTAAATTATATTTTACGTGGTACATCATTATAATGCTTGGTAATCGGGCGCTGTATGCGATGGAAAAAGGGTTTCTACCCTTCAGATAGTAATATAGACATAGTAGGAGCGCGGTAAAAAAAACAACTTTCAAAAATTGATATCTCGAAAACTTTGGCGCGTCGCGAAAAATCCTTTTAAAGGATCTCTTTAAATATTAAAAGGAAGGTGTATGCCAAATTTCAGAATGAAATTCGGTTTCCGTTTTTCGTGTGTTTAGCCAAACACATTATCAACATGAGTCAGATGGACTTAGCTTTACAATTATTTTTTCCGTAATTCCCGGTTCTGAACAACGTTGGGTTCCGTGAATCTAATAGCATTGCGAACTTCAATTGAGGTCTCTCCCAAAGAATCCCCTCAAAAGCCTTTCGAGGCGTCACCGAAATATCGACCGACTCGGAGAAGATTGAATATGCACAAATCGGCTGTTTGTCCCACACATTGCCTCTTGGTCGGTTCGACACTTCGCTTCAAATCGCATAGTATAGGAAGCGCGTATTACTATACTCGGGTCTACTGTAATACTCGGGTCCAGTGCGGCCAGATCGCGCGTAAAAGTTACCCCCTCTCTAGTCTGTTACGCGCTCATCACACAATCATAGTAGCGCGCGTCCGTGAGCGAGCGACGCTCGGACATCTTCGGAAAGAGCTGAGCGCGGTTGAAGTTTCTCGACCGCACCTTCGGCAGCTACTCGAATACATGA
The DNA here is from genome assembly GCA_964007375.1 of Ophion obscuratus. Taxonomy (NCBI): domain Eukaryota; kingdom Metazoa; phylum Arthropoda; class Insecta; order Hymenoptera; family Ichneumonidae; genus Ophion; species Ophion obscuratus. The sequence continues at coordinate 65,584,688 of OZ023314.1, forward strand.
ACGCTGAGCGCGTTCATGTGCGGCCAAGCCGAAACGAAGGCTTCAAGAGAAAGAGCAATCTAAGTACGACTCGGGCGTGACGTCACCCGACGGCACGCGCGAGGCTTTTAGATGATTTCAATGCTTATAAATAAGCTCTTGATTCTCTGCGTTATTAATGTATACAAAAAACTGTATCGCGCACTCTGATCGCTTATTTTTTTAGTATATACGTTAATTTAAATATAATAATAAATCTAAATTACAACTTATTTATCTTCTAAAAAATTGTTTACGCTTTACTCACACCCGTCCTTATTCCAAATAAATTACAATTCATTCAAATTATAATTAATAAAAGTAAGCGGAAATATATTTATATTCGTATTATTATATTAATTCTCATAGTTACAACAAGCGATAAAGCATTATCCCCAAAAACAATCCAATCATCCATCGTAAGTACCAGAAAGTGCACATATACTACAAGCGATGAGACGGTTCCGTTGGTAGCGTTCCTGGCTTCGGTCCGCAGGGGCGTGGGATCGTTCCCCGCGCTCAGTGCTTTTTATTATTATTATATTCTTACTATTAATTCTTATTTGATTAGTTATCATTGTCATTTTAATTAGTTATCTTTAAGTGTCAAATAATTTATCGCGCACTGTGATTACTTATTTTATTAGTTTGTACATTAATTTAAATATAATAATAAATCTAAATTACAACTTATTTATCTTCCAAAAAATTGATTACGCATTACTCACACCGGTGCATACGATTCGCGGCCGGATAGATAATTGACTTGTTTTTGGGGATAGTGCTTTATCGCTTGATGAAAGTATGAGAATGAATATAATAATACGAATATAAATATATTTCCGCTTACTTTTATGAATGACAATTTATTTGGCATAGGGACGGGTGTGAGTAAAGCGTAAACAACTTTTTAGAAGATAAATAAGCTGTAATTACGATTTATTATTATATTCCAATTAACGTACAAACTAATAAAATAATCGGTCAAAGTGCGCGATAAATTTGTCGACACTAAAAGATAACCAATTAAAATAATAATGATAACTAATAAAAATAATTAATCAAATAAGAATTAATAGTAATAATAATTAAAAAATAAAAAAAAGCACAGCGCAGGGAACGATCCCGCGCCCCTGCGGACCGAAGCCAGGAACGCTACCAACGGGACCATCTCATCGCTTGGAGAATATATGCACTTTCTGGTACTTACGATTCGCGGCCGGATGGATGATTGGCTTGTTTTTGGGGATAATGCTTTATCGCTTGATGAAAGTATGAGAATTAATATAATAATACGAATAATAAATATATTTCCTCTTACTTTTATGAATTATAATTTATTTGGCATAAGGACGGGTGTGAGTAAAGCGTAAACAATTTTTATAGAAGATAAATAAGTTGTAATTTAGATTTATTATTATATTTAAATTAACGTATAAACTAAAAAAATAAGCGATCAGAGTTCGCGATACATTTTTTTGTATACATTAAGAACGCAGAGAATCAAGAGCGAAATAAGCATTGAAATCATCTAAAAGCCTCGCGCGTAACGTCACCCGACGGTCGTGCTCAGATTGCTTTTGCCCTCGAAGCCTTCGTTTCGGCTTGGCCGCACATGAACGTGCTCAGCGTCCATGTTTGGTGTAGCGGCCGAAGTCGCGGTCGGGAAACTTCGACCGCGCTCAACTCTTTCCGAAGATGCCTGAGCGTCGCTCGGTCACGGACACGTGCTACTATGATTGCACGATGGGCGCGTAAGAGACTAGAGGGGGATAACATTTACGCGCGAACTGGCTGCACTGCTCGGGTCTCTCCCATGTACAGCCGATGGTGCGTTCTCACTCGCACCCGCGCGCTGCGCTACGTTTTGCAAAGCGACTATTCTCCTCTCGCGTGCGCGTATGTTTACATTTTCTATTCATTCGTTTCTGTTTCAAAGCAGTGCTGGAGTGCCTTCGGGTGTCTTTGCTTCCTTCGACAATTGCGACCGTGCGAAATTATATGCATGCGATTCATCGAGTTCCTTCATGTTCGACTATGGGTATCCCACTATTACTAGCCGGCGCATTACGTCGGGCCTAACCTCACCACTTTTATCCAGCAAATCTTCATCTAAGTTGAAAATATATTACGCGCCGGCTAATTTTCTCAATATGAAGAAAATGACTTCTTGACAGGAAAGAGCCTCATATTGATCACTTTTTTATGCGTTAATTATTTCACATTTTTTATATGTTAAAATTATTCGACAACGTTGGTAAAGGATATTCTTTAGGAAAGGACCTTTTTCATAACATTGAAGTTTCCATCGTTGGAATGAAACGATTTTTTTCTTCATTTTTTGTTTCTTTTCTTTTTGGTATTATAGAAAGAGGTTTGGGTTTTTACCCAAATTGGAAGTTTTAAATAATTTTTTACAATATTTCAATTTCATACTTTCATCGTTTACATCGTTGACAATTATTTGCGAATTTCACTGTCAAAAAAGCCGAGCAATTTTCTCAAGTGGGTAGCCCGATAGTGATAAAGCCTCGCAAGGTTATCGATTCGGCATAATGCGCCCATAGGGGTGGGTTCCGGAAGTTGGAAATCGTTGACAATTTTTTTGTGGCTTTCCTTAGGTGCTAGTAACAATCGGCGAAAATTTAAAAAAACTGGGAATCCCTTTACCGCCGGAAATACGATTTTCATTCGACTTTCACTCCTTCACAAGCGTGGGTTCCAGAAGTTGTAAATCGTTCCCAATTTTTATGTGACTTTCCTTAAGAACTACAAACAAACCGAGCAAAAAATTGGAAATCCTTTTACCGCCGGAAATACGATTTTCATTCAACTTTCACTACCCCAGTAGGGTGGGTTCCGGAAGTTGGAAATCGTTGCCAATATTTTGGTGACTTTACTTAGGTTCTAGAAACAATTGGCGCAAATAAACAAAACTGGGAATCCTTTTATCGTCGGAAATACAATTTTTATTCGAATTTCACTTCCTCTCCCACCCCCGATAAGGGCGGGTACCGGAAGTTGGAAATCGTTGAAATTTTTTTTCTGGCTTTCGTTAGGTACTAGGAACGATCGGCGCAAATAAAAAAACTGGGAATCCCTTTATGGCCGGAAATACAATTTTTATTCGAATTTCACCTCCTCTCCCACCTCCGATAAGGGCGGGTTCCGGAAGTTGGAAATCGTTGCCAATTTTTTTGTGGCTTTCGTTACGTACTAGGAACGATCGGCGCAAATAAAAAAACTGGGAATCCCTTTAACGCCGGAAATACAATTTTTATTCGAATTTCACCCCCTCTCCGCCCCGATAAGGGCGGGTTCCGGAAGTTGGAAAGCGTTGCCCATTTTTTTGTGGCTTTCGTTAGGTACTAGGAACGATCGGCGCAAATAAAAAAACTGCGAATACTGTTATCGCCGGAAATATATTTTTTAATTGAATTTCACCCCCTCTTCCTCGATAAGGGCGGGTTCCGGAAGTTAGAAATCGTTGCCAATTTTTTTGTGGCTTTCGTTAGGTGATAGGAACGATCGGCGCAAATAAAAAACTGGGAATCCCTTTATCGCCGGAAATACAATTTTTATTCGAATTTGACCCACTCTTCCACCCCCGATAAGGGCGGGTTCCGGAAGTTGGAAATCATTGCCAATTTTTTTGTGGCTTTCGATAGGTACTAGGAACCATCGGCGCAAATAAAAAAAACTGGGAATCCCTTTATGGCCGGAAATACAATTTTTATTCGAATTTCACCCCCTCTCCCACCTCCGATAAGGGCGGGTTCCGGAAATTGGAAATCGTTGCCAATTTTTTTGTGGCTTTCGTTAGGTACTAGGAACGATCGGCGCAAATAAAAAAACTGGGAATACTGTTATCGCCGGAAATATATTTTTTAATTGAATTTCACCCCCTCTCCCTCGATAAGGGCGGGTTCCGGAAGTTAGAAATCGTTGCCAATTTTTTTGTGGCTTTCGTTAGGTGCTAGGAACGATCGGCGCAAATAATAAATTGGGAATCCCTTTATCGCCGGAAATACAATTTTTATTCGAATTAGACCCCCTCTCCCACCCCCGATAAGGGCGGGTTCCGGAAGTTGGAAATCGTTGCCAATTTTTTTGTGGCTTTCGATAGGTACTAGGAACGATCGGCGCAAATAAAAAAACTGGGAATCCCTTTATGGCCGGAAATACAATTTTTTTTTCAAATTTCACCCCTTCTCCCACCTCCGATAAGGGCGGGTTCCGGAAGTTGGAAATCATTGCCAATTTTTTTGTGGCTTTCGTTACGTACTAGGAACGATCGGCGCAAATAAAAAAACTGGGAATCCCTTTATCGCCGGAAATACAATTTTTATTCGAATTTGACCCCCTCTCCCGCCCCCGATAAGGGCGGGTTCCGAAAGTTGGAAATCGTTGCCAATTTTTTTGTGGCTTTCGATAGGTACTAGGAACGATCGGCGCACATAAAAAAACTGGGAATCCCTTTATCGCCGGAAATACAATTTTTATTCGAATTTCACCCCCTCTCTCACCCCCGATAAGGGCGGCTTCCGAAAGTTGAAAATCGTTCCCAATTTTTTTGTGGGTCTCTTTAGGTATTAGGAACAATCAACGCAAATAAAAAAACTGGGAAATCCTTCACCAGCGAAAATAGGATTTTCATTCGACTTTCACTCCCCCATAAGGGTGGGTTCCGGAAGTTAGAAATCGTTGCCAATTTTTTTGTGGCTTTCGTCAGATACTAGGAACGATCGGCGCAAATAAAAAAAACTGGGAATCCCTTTATCGCCGGCAATACAATTTTAATTCGAATTTCACCCCCTCTCCCACCTCCGATAAGGGCGGGTTCCGGAAGTTGGAAATCGTTGCCAATTTTTTTGTGGCTTTCGTTAGGTACTAGGAACGATCGGCGCAATAAAAAAAAATGGGAATCCCTTTATTGCCGGAACTACAATTTTTATTCGAATTTCACGCCCTATCCCACCCCCCATAAAAGGCGGGTTCCGGAAGTTGGAACTCGTTGCCAATTTTTTTGTGGCTTTCGTTAGGTACTAGAATGATCGGCGTAAATAAAAAACTGGGAATCCTGTTATCGCCGGAAACATAATTTTTATTCGAATTTCACCCCCTCTCCGCCCCGATAAGGGCGGGTTCCGGAAGTTGGAAATCGTTGCCAATTTTTTTGTGGCTTTCGTTAGGTACTAGGAACGATCGGCGCAAATAAAAAAACTGGGAATCCCTTTATCGCCGGAAATACAATTTTTATTCGATTTTGACCCCCTCTCTCACCCCCGATAAGGGCGGGTTCCGGAATTTGGAAATCGTTGCCAATTTTTTTGTGGCTTTCGATAGGTACTAGGAGCGACCGGCGCAAATAAAAAACTGGGGATCCCTTTATCGCCGGCAATACAATTTTAATTCGAATTTCACCCCCTCTCCCACCTCCGATAAGGGCGGGTTCCGGAAGTTGGAAATCGTTGCCAATTTTTTTATGCCTTCCGATAGGTACTAGGAATGATCGGCGCAAATAAAAATCTGGGAATCCCTTTATCGCCAGAAATACAATTTTTATGCCAATTTCACCCCCTCTCCCACCCCCGATAAGGGCGGCTTCCGAAAGTTGAAAAGCGTTCCCAATTTTTTTGTGTGTCTCTTTAGGTATTAGGAACAATCAGCGCAAATAAAAAACTGGGAAATCCTTCACCGGCGAAAATACGATTTTCATTCGACTTTCAGCCCCCCCATAAGGGTGGGTTCCGGAAGTTAGAAATCGTTGCCAATTTTTTTGTGGTTTTCGTCAGATACTAGGAACGATCGGCGCAAATAAAAAAAACTGGGAATCCCTTTATCGCCGGAAACACATTTTTTTTCGAATTTCACCCCCTCTCCCACCCCCGATAAGGGCAGGTTCCGAAAGTTGAAAATCGTTCCCAATTTTTTTGTGGGCTTCTTTAGGTACGAAGAACAATCAGCGCAAATAAAAAACTGAGAAATCTTTTACCAGCGAAAATACGCTTTTCAGTCGACTTTCACTCCCCCCTAAGGGTGGGTTCCGGAAGTTGGAAATCGTTGCTAATTTTTTTGTGGCATTTCACAGACGCCCAAAATTGATGCCGCAAATAAAAAAACTGGGAATGTCATTTTCACCCGAGATATAATTTTTTTTCACTTTCAACCCCTCAATAAGGGTGGATTCTGGGCCCCCCAAACTTTTTCAAACCTTTTATATAGCCTGTACAGATATTCTGGAGTCATAATGTACCCAAAAAAATTAATTAAAAATAAAAAAAATTCAAAGATTTTCGTTGGAATCCAACATTGCAAACTTCAGGCTCATAAACAATTATAATAAAGAACTATTACAATGACGGAAGCAGATGATGGATGTATGAGGAATCTTCGATGTGCGTATACGTTGTTTGGATATTATGTGCGTAAACAAGCTGCTCGAATTTTTCCGAGATTATTGAAGAATTGTTGTAAATGCCAAACGCGAGTTGATTCGCGTAAGATGGATAAAGGCGTTATGCAGAAAAGTGCCAAAGATGTTTTGGCTAGAATGGACCGGCTTGTACTATATGTGAGAGTATCGAACATGAACGAAAAATCTACCTCCCAAAGAGTCTCATCGAACATGCGCCAACGTTACTTACACTTGGGATGTGAAAATTATATGAATACATCTCAATCACTACTTCTCGCCAATTCTGAGCATATGTGGTCTATCGAGACTTCCACCTAGCTGCAAATGAACGACACTTTATTCTCGCGCCCCAAACAAGCCTAAAAAAAGTGAGTGTGGAAATAAGTTGAGTAACTTTGATTCGCGGAACATCAGCAATATCAAGACTTGGGATCACAACTGTTACCCTTCTAGCAATTTCAATATGAATATCGATGAAAATCAATACGATAAACACTACGACATATACACGAACTTTCAATCTACATATCGTAACGGTTCTAGGGAAATCGGTTCTTCCACGTCCGGCCTCGTGGAGTGTAGGTAAAGTTGGCAGACCATTTTTTAGCCGACCAAAGCTCAATGAGAGTTCTCCTCGCACGCAGTTACGTTCTATAGTTCCTGATAGTCTTCAAGAATAGTCCAGGTGATTTTATTTTTCAAAAAGGTGACTGAAAAAATGATCTGCTAACTTCCCGCAGTCGATTATTTTCCAGAAAACCGTGAAGTGTCGGGAGTTTTTTTTCGCATTTGGTTAAGTTCTCTAGTTCCTGACAGTTTTCAGCAATAGTTCTGGTGATGTCACAAAAAAAGGTGATTGAACAAATAATTTGGCCACTTCTCATAATAATTCTACGTGCTTTCTGTGTGGTACAGTATAGTTCCAGTATTCGTTGATGTATTGGAGAAGAGTTCTGGCTTCTAGCTATGTTTTAATAATTATCAACAATTTTTATCAGATCTCAACTGTACAAGTGTGATCTGATGATTAAAAGGCGCGAGTTCTATGTGCTCTCTGTGTGGTATAGTATAGTTCTAGTATTGTTTGGTGTATTTGAGAAGAGATCTGGCATATAGCTATTCTTAAATCATTAATTAAAACATTGACCAGCATCCGAACAACGCAAGTGTGATCTGCTGATTAATAGGCGTGAGTACTCGGTGCTTTATGTTTGGGATACTATAGTTTTAGTATTGTTTGATATACTCGAGAAGAGTTTTAGCTCCTAGCTATTTTCAAATAATTATTGATGATTTTTATCAGCATCTTGTCACGGTCCCACTCGACTCTCATTCTCAAACCCATTCTCACGCTAACAATCGACATTTCATAGCCGTTATAAACTATTTCTCACGGCAAAACCTCGACGCTTACCTAGACCTAATACATTTTCCTAGTTATTCTCGACTGCAATTTCGTAATCTCCTCGTCCCTTTGTTCTGAATCCCAAAGGCTTCGCCACGCTCGCTAGTGGCATCCGCTCCCACTTGCTCGGCCCGTCCGCTCCAATCACACTCCTTTCCTCTGGACCCAGAGAAGTTAGTTAATCTCCAAATCTCGAACACCCTCGACGTGAACTCCCAACAGATGTGTAAGTATCATTAAACTCCTTCACTTCCACTTCGATATAATTCTAATCTACGCGCTCCACCATCATATCGGTGTCAGGAGTGAGATCCCAACAACGCGTCCCACTTCTATAACCTTCTTTTTGGCGTTTATTTCGTTAAAAACAAACAATACTGCGGGTTTTTTATTTCCGTTACTATTTACCTCGTCGATAAATAGTAACAAACAATAGTGTCGTTAAAAAATAACAGAAAAGGAACCCGCTGCGTTGGCCTACTTTGGTATAGGTTTTCCGCAGATTCCCTATGCCCATGACAGATATGCATGGTGAATACGATACAGAGGAAGAAGTCTGCTGCGGCTGCAAGGTGGGGGGAATGATAGAGGGAAAGCACAAGTGTAGAGTGGAACAGTGGAGCCTTGTAAAAAAGCCGAAAAAGCTGTGCAAGAAAATCTTTTTGAAAAAACAGAAAAGGAGGGATAGTGAAGAGAAGCAAGTGACAAAAGATGCAGTACCGGTCAAAAGTTTTCGATCACTTTGGATAATTGCAAAATAATATTAAAATAGTATAATTGATTTTATTTCTGACTTTACAAAGATACTATACAGGTCTGTCAAATGAATTATATTATTCTAATATAATTTTGCAGTTATCCAAAGTGATCGAAAACTTTTAATCGATACTGTATATGCAAAAAAAAGACAGACACATTTCTCGACGATGTAATATTTTATTCATAAAAAAAGAAAACCGGAATCCTTTTCTTTTTCTCTCATTCGACGCACCGATTCGAATGGCATTCGAGTGACATTAATTAAAATTTTATTTTGAAAGTGTCGAGAAAGATTTTTCCCGCGATGGATTGCCTTATCAAAATCTTTTGTGTTTAAAAGAAAAATTTCACTGCCACGCACAAGTTACCAAAAGATAATCGTTTCATCAATATCACAAGAAAATTAGGTCTACCCCACTTCTCGACCGATTAACAAAAACTGAAGGATTTAAACGTTAACACACACACACACACACACACACACACACACACACACACACACACACACACACACACACACACACACACACACACACACACACACACACACACACACACACACACACACACACACACACACACACACACACACACACACACACACACACACACACACACACACACACACACACACACACACACACACACACACACACACACACACACACACACACACACACACACACACACACACACACACACACACACACACACACACACACACACACACACACACACACACACACACACACACACACACACACACACACACACACACACACACACACACACACACACACACACACACACACACACACACACACACACACACACACACACACACACACACACACACACACACACACACACACACACACACACACACACACACACACACACACACACACACACACACACACACACACACACACACACACACACACACACACACACACACACACACACACACACACACACACACACACACACACACACACACACACACACACACACACACACACACACACACACACACACACACACACACACACACACACACACACACACACACACACACACACACACACACACACACACACACACACACACACACACACACACACACACACACACACACACACACACACACACACACACACACACACACACACACACACACACACACACACACACACACACACACACACACACACACACACACACACACACACACACACACACACACACACACACACACACACACACACACACACACACACACACACACACACACACACACACACACACACACACACACACACACACACACACACACACACACACACACACACACACACACACACACACACACACACACACACACACACACACACACACACACACACACACACACACACACACACACACACACACACACACACACACACACACACACACACACACACACACACACACACACACACACACACACACACACACACACACACACACACACACACACACACACACACACACACACACACACACACACACACACACACACACACACACACACACACACACACACACACACACACACACACACACACACACACACACACACACACACACACACACACACACACACACACACACACACACACACACACACACACACACACACACACACACACACACACACACACACACACACACACACACACACACACACACACACACACACACACACACACACACACACACACACACACACACACACACACACACACACACACACACACACACACACACACACACACACACACACACACACACACACACACACACACACCGCCATATTTCTCATTCACATGCGAACGACACACGTGTGACACATCCAACACTTGCGATAAACACAACCATACGCACAAGAAATCATTTCGTCAACATTTACGAGGTAAATACGCAGCACTCTCACAGTCACGGCGGAGACGCCCACCAAATAGAAGGCAAATTCGACACCCAGAAACTACCCTACTTGTTGATAGGCGTACACGATACATACAAAAAAGAAGGAAAGAAGCCTGATTCGATCAGGGAAATGAATGACAATGCCGTTGCGGTACTGTAGGCAATTTGAAACCTATTAATTCATTTTTTCTCATATTTTTTTTGACATGATAAAGTGTGTGAAAATACCATCACTCGCGCTCGCCTTTGTGACGCATGAACGTATACCGCTGGCCTTGGCACATATTTGGTTTTCAACTGCTATCACGCTCCCACTAGCTCAATACACTCACAATAAAGCGTACGAACATACGCATGGTTAGGTTTCTCCGTTCCAGCCACCCCTTCGTTACTCGATTCATATTAGAAAGGAATAAAAATGGATAAAAGCTGTCAACAATCTTGTGCCTTCCCATGAAAAAGAAGGCCCGAACATTATCCTGCTTTTCGCGTGCTATGTCATCAAAGATGAATATAGAGTTGGATCGTGCATCACTTGGTGCTATTACTTGTCCATGCGCCTCGAATGGATGATATTCAACTCCACTCACAGGTTCGAGTAGGTGTTCGAGCAACTTGTACTTTGGCTGCTTGAGCGATTTGAAATACAAGTAAATGTTCTCAAATCTCAAACCATTCGGATGGATGATGAGAGTGAGCAAAGCGTTGGTTCTCCCACAATTTGATGGACCGCAAAACAGTGCACGTATGCTATCCGGCAATAAATCCCTATGACGTTCCCATTGTGTTTCTTTTTCCCTCCACGGTCTTCGACAAACTCGTCGAAATTTATCGCGGGAAGTCTGCCTCCGATAGTTTGCTTCCTGGACGTCATTTCACACACGACTAGCGGCGAAATCATATAAATAGGCTTCTTCTATCAGAAGCCTATTTATATGATTTCGCCGGATTATCCGTCAGTCTCGTATTATCTTTAGACATGATTGTGCATGGGAAGAGTGGTAAAGGTTTGGTCAACCTCCTTATCAACAAACTCCCCGTTGAACTACATTTGCCTGGGTATCAGTATTGTGGAGCAGGCACAAAGTTGGCCAAGCACCTTGCTCGTGGTTATACGGGTATTAATCCATTGGATACGGCTTGCAAACAATACGATATTGCGTATTCGAAAAATCCGGATAATCTTGAGGGGCGAGATTTGGCGGATAAAGTGTTGGCTGAACAGGCTAGGCAACGTGTTACTGCGAGAAACGCTAGTATCGGTGAAAAAGCCAGTGCTTGGGGTGGGTGTGGCAAATATGAAGACAAAGAGAAAATTTGGCATGGGAATGAAGGCCCGCAAGGGTGGCGTTTGTTTGAAAAAGATAACTGGCGCTGCAAAGAAGACAATGATTCAAAGTAATGATCCGCATAAGATTATCAAATCAGCTCTAAAGGGTGCTCGTGCAGCGGTAAAGTTGCAAGGTGGTAAAGTGCGCACACCTCGCGTTCTACCTGTACCCCATAAAATTGGTGGTTTATTACCCTTCCTCGTGCCAATTTTTGCGGGTCATAGCGCTGCGAGTACTTTGTCGGGTGGTGCGGCTAGTATAGTTAAAGCTGTAAATGCTGCTCAAGCAGCTAAGCGTGAATTGAATGAAAGTAAGCGTCATAATCGAACAATTGAAGCAATTGCATTAGGTCGGGGTCTACATCTGAAACCATATAAGCAGGGATTGAGCCTTCACATTGAGCCAAAAAACTAGAAGTAACGCTACCACACCAACTCCTCACCGACTGCGACCTACTAAAATATGCAAAAGTCCTAAAGATTCCACATTTTCGTGAAGTTTACATGCGCGATACATTGCCAGCGAGCGGACCTCTCAAATGTGAAGCAGCAATTGTAAATTTGGATGAAAATGTCGGTGCTGGAACACACTGGGTCGGTTACAAAAAGACCGGATCGAAAGTCATGTACTTTGATAGTTTCGGCAATCTTCCACCACCATCCGAGCTCATGACATATTTCCGTGTCGGTAGCGTTCATTATAATTATACTAGATATCAGGAATATGATACGATTGAATGTGAACATGTGCCTCAAATTTTTTTGTCGGCAGCTGCAGCCAAAGACAAATATATACAATATATAGGAGGGAAATGACGGGGGGAATTCAGTTGTCAATTTGCCGGCATCATGGCTGATAGTTTAACATTGAACATATTTGGCTCATCGTCCATACTTGAAGCGCAATACTTTCCCCCCATCGAACTCTCGCCACCCAAAAAATTATACCCTCGGTCTCGTGGAATTGTTAACCTTCAACTCTATTCCCAATATGGACGTTGACCACGATAAACTTTACGTGGGAGATGAGGTGTTGACGATACCTACGGGCAGTTATGAAATAGAGGATATTGAGACGTTTGTACAAGCTGAGCTCGCACGTAAAAACATCAGCATCAGCATTAAACCCAACAATAACACGCTACGCAGTGAGATCGAGTGTGATCGTGATGTAAATTTTGAGCCAAAAGATTCTATTGGTCATCTACTAGGCTTCACCGCACGCAAATTGGAAGCCAATAAAAGACACGAATCCGATCTTCCAGTAGCCATTCTCAAAGTGAACGCCCTACGCGTTGAGTATAACATTACCGCTGGCGCCTATATTAACGTACAAAAAGTACACACAATTCACGAATTTTTTCCATCTGTGCCACCGGGCTATAAGATCATTGAAGTTCCCTCCCACGTAATTGATCTGCCAATCACGAGCCGAACGATTGACACGATACAGCTTCGCATAGTGGATCAAGACGGTGATTTGGTAAATTTCCACGGTGAAGTAATCACCATACGCCTGCATATAAAGTCGTGATGGGCATTATTTTCAACAGATCTTCCAATAACAATAAACGGTCATGGATAAAAACAATCAGTCGTCGGCCAGCGCCTAAAGTGCTAACACCTCAAAACGTGCTACTCTTGAAGAGTTTGGGTCTCAAAGTGCGTGGCGAAAGCGTGTAAAAAATTATTTAGTCTGTACTCTGTGCATCTGTTGCGTGAAATGGAAGAAGAAATCGTAAACGTTCAGACACCCGTGGTCTTTGATGAATCCGTCATCCATTGTGAGATTTACGCTCATCAACCATATGCATCTTCAACCTTCAATAACAGCGATGAAATCCGTATTGCCATCCAACATCAAGATCTCTCCATCCTGCCAAGCAAGAGTTCGCTACACATATGTGGAAAATTATTCAAGCGTGATGGGGCGCCAACCACTGCTAAAAGTCTCGTCAACAATGCCATTTGTCATTTGTTTGAGGAAGTGCGACATGAATTGAATGCCATAGAAATCGATCATAATAAGAATGTCGAGATGTATGCAAATTTTCAACCGGGCTATTACAACAAAGAGGCTGAACCATGGCTGAGTAGGATGGAATTTTTAGAAAAAGCCCCCCTCGTTGTCATTGACTGCTCAAAACAAAACGATTCGCTCAAGTCCGGTTCTATTGATGTGCGCCTTGAGTTTGAATTGAAAAATAATATTCCACCGCAAACTTCAGCGTACAGCATGATTCTCCATGATCGTATTGTCGACTACAATCCAATCAGTGGTGGGGTTTAAAAATTGGTATAAAATCATGCCAATGATCCGCGCCCACTTTAGTCAACATGGAGCTTATCGTCGAAGTGCAAGGCAGTGCAGCCAGATCGCACGTAAAAGTTACCCCCTCTCTAGTCTCTTACGCGCCCATCACACAATCATAGTAGCGCGTGTCCGTGAGCGAGCGACGCTCGGACGTCTTCGGAAAGAGCCGAGCGGAGTCGAAGTTTCCCGACCGCGCCTTCGGCAGCTACACTACTACATTCACGCTGATGAGCACGTTCATGTGCGGCCAAGCCGAAACGATGGCTTCGAGGGAAAAAGCAATCTGAGCACGACTCGCGCGTGACGTCACTGACGGCACGCGCGAGTCTTTTAGATGATTTCAATGCTTATTTAGCTCTTCGTTCTCTGCGTTATTAAGGTATACAAAAAATGTATCGCGCACTCTGATCGCTTATTTTTTTAGTTTATACGTTAATTTAAATATAATAATAAATCTAAATTACAACTTGTTTATCTTCTAAAAGATTGTTGTTGTAAATATATTATATTAATTCTCATATTTTAATTAAGCGATAAAGTATTATCCCCAAAAACAAGCCATTCATCCATCCGGCCGCGAATAGTCAGTACCAGAAAGTGCACATATCCTACAAGCGGTGAGACGGTCCCGTTGGTAGCGTTCCTTGCTTCGGTTCGCAGGGGCGCGGTTCGTTCCTCGCGCTTGGTGCTTTTTTTTTTAATACTACTATTAATTCATATTTGATTAGTTATTTCTATTAGTTATCATTGTTATTTTAATTAGTTATCTTTTAGTGTCGAAAAATGTATCACGCACTCTGACCGCTTATTTTATTAGTTTGTACGTTAATTTAAATATAATAATAAATCTAAATTACAACTTGTTTATCTTCTAAAAAATTGTTTACGCTTTACTCACACCCGTCCTTATGCCAAATAAATTATGATTCATAAAAGTAAGCGGAAATATATTTATATTCGTATTATTATATTAATTCTCATACTTCCATCAAGCGATAAAGCATTATCCCCAAAAACAAGCCAATCATCCATCCGGCCGCGAATAGTCAGTGCCGGAAAGGGCACATTTTCTACAAGCGGTGAGATGGTCCCGTTGGTAGCGTTCCTTGCTTCGGTCCGCAGGGGCGCGGGTTCGTTCCCCGCGCTCGGTGCTTCTTTTCTTGATACTACTATTAATTCTTATTTGATTAGTTATTTCTATTAGTTATCATTATTATTTTAATTACAGTACTACCTCCCTAAGAGAGCCCTCGCTAAGAGAGAATTTCCCCGCCGTTCCGCTTGAGCGCATTTTATGGCTTCCCCCACCTAGCTCGAGCTGTCCAGTGTACCCGAGGCCTCCCGAGTTTGTCGCGGACAACTCCATAAGAGATCGCGAGCGATTTCAGAAAATCGCACGTCGCACGATTGTCAAATGGATAATATTCCTTTGTATAATAATATATACGTTTAAGCCGTAAAGTCGGAGAAAAAAACATGCACCATAATTAAATTTCAAGTAGTAATTGAATGCAAGTAAAATATATTTTCGATTCAGCCATCCCGTTTTATCTAAAAATGAAATATTTATACATATATATACATTGTATATTTCAACTTGAAGTATATACACAAGATAAATTGTTAGTTACATTTTTTGTACACTGTACAGTAGAACCTCAATTATCCGAACGATGACTTAGTTTATCCGAACTCTCAATTATCCGAAGGTTGGCGCGAAAGATACATTGTTGCTCGCTGCCACCGCCGTGAGCAACAATGAGGAATCCAACGCAATCTCTCCTTCCCAAACGGCTGCGAGACTTAGCCGCTCAAAAACGCGTTACAGCCGTTCGTCAATTAAAAATGGACGATTTTATTTTTAAAAAATATAAAAAAAGCATTCAACTTTTTTCAGGTATTTCAAATACATTATATATATATATATATATATATATATATATATATATATATATATATATAATGTATTTGAAATACCTGAAATAAGTTGAATGCTTTTTTTATATTTTTTAAATATATATATTTTAAATATATATATATATATATATATATATATATATATATATATATATATATATATATATATATATATATATATATATATATATATATTTCAACGTTAACATATATGTCAAATTATAATATATATGTATGTACTGTTTTTATATAAAAAGGTGTTGTTTATGATCTCGTCCCAAAAAACCCACGTTTCGATTATCCGAACTGGTCTCGGTCCCAATTGGTTCGGATAATCGAGGTTCTACTGTATATGTTCGAGTTTCGATAACGAATATACTACGTATATTTTTGCGAACAATAAGATAATTCAACAATTATTGAAAGTTTTACAAATGTTTCCTTCATATGTGTTATAATATTGCAACAACAAAATATACCAAACAGCAGAATAAAAAAAACGCGAAGAAAAAGAAAGATTTACACATCAATATTTAATGAGATATACTTACGCATGAAACGACGAAACGCCAGTACACTTTCCGCAACTTGTTTACAGTTTTCTCAACACTTTCGTTCGCGCTCTCTCATAGAGGTCGAGTGGAGAAACACATACACGCTACCACATGCGCGATTTTCGAGCGCGCTAACCTAGCGGTGGGGGAAGGCTTCGGCGACGAATTTCTCGAGAATTACTTCCCCTAACCGCCCTAGACCGCTCTCTTAGGGAGGTAGTACTGTAGTTATCTTTTAGTGTCGAAAAATGTATCGCGCACTCCGACCGCTTATTTTATTAGTTTGTACGTTAATTTAAATGTAATAATAAATCTAAATTACAACTTGTTTATCTTCTAAAAAATTGTTTACGCTTTACTCACACCCGTCCCTATGCCAAATAAATTGTAATTCATAAAAGTACGCGGAAATATATTTATATTCGTATTATTATATTCATTCTCATACTTTCATCAAGCGATAAAGCAATATCCCCAAAAACAAGTCAATCATCCATCCGGCCGCGAATCGTAAGTGCCAGAAAGTGCATTTTTAACACAAGCGATAAGATGGTCCCGTTGGTAGCGTTCCTGGCTTCGGTCCGCAGGGGCGCGGGATCGTTTCCCGCGCTCAGTGGCATTTTTGTATGTTTTTACATTTGCAGGTAATTTTCATTGTAATGAGATGAATTGTTTATTTGTGAACACTCACCATTGACAGAACAAAAATGTTTTAATCGTAAAATATAATGATCAGTTTTCCTATTTTCAGAATAATGTTCTTTCAATGAGCGTGTTTTACGAATAAACAATTCGCCGCATACAAAAAGAAATTAATAATTAAAAAAAACAGGATAGTACTATCCTGTCAAAAAGAAATTAATAATTTAAAAAAAACAGGATAGTACTATCCTTTTTTTTTAATTATTAATTTCTTTTTGTATGGGGCGAATTGTTTATTCGTAAAACACGCTCATTGAAAGAACATTATTCTGAAAATAGGAAAACTGATAATTATATTTTACGATTAAAACATTTTTGTTCTATCAATGGTGAGTGTTCACAAATAAACAATTCATCTCATTACAATGAAAATTACCTGCAAATGTAAAAACATACAAAAATGCCACTGAGCGCGGGGAACGATCCCGCGCCCCTGCGGACCGAAGCCAGGAACGCTACCAACGGGACCATCTTATCGCTTGTGTTAAAAATGCACTTTCTGGCACTTACGATTCGCGGCCGGATGGATGATTGACTTGTTTTTGGGGATAATGCTTTATCGCTTGATGAAAGTATGAGAATGAATATAATAATACGAATATAAATATATTTCCGCTTACTTTTATGAATTACAATTTATTTGGCATAGGGACGGGTGTGAGTAAAGCGTAAACAATTTTTTAGAAGATAAACAAGTTGTAATTTAGATGTATTCTTACATTTAAATTAACGCACAAACTAATAAAATAAGCGGTCGGAGTGCGCGATAAATTTTTCGACACTGAAATATAACTAATTAAAATAATAATGATAACTAATAGAAATAACCAATCAAATAAGAATTAATAGTAGTATTAAAAAAAAAGCACCGAGCGCAGGGAACGAACCCGCGCCCCTGCGGACCGAAGCAAGGAACGCTACCAATGGGACCATCTCACCGCTTGTAGAATATGTGCCCTTTCCGGTACTGACTATTCGCGGCCGGATGGATGATTGGTGTGTTTTTGGGGATAATGCTTTATCGCTTGATGGAAGTATGAGAATTAATATAATAATACGAATATAAATACATTTCCGCTTACTTTTATGAATCATAAGTTATTTGGCATAAGGACGGGTGTGAGTAAAGCGTAAACAATTTTTTAGAAGATAAACAAGTTGTAATTTAGATTTATTATTATATTTACATTAACGTACAAACTAATAAAATAAGCGGTCGGAGTGCGTGATACATTTTTCGACACTAAAGGATAACTAATTAAAATAACAATGATAACTAATAGAAATAACTAATCAAATATGAATTAATAGTAGTATTAAAAAAAAAGCACCGAGCGCGGGGAACGAACCGCGCCCCTGCGGACCGAAGCAAGGAACGCTACCAACGGGACCATCTCACCGCTTGTAGAACATGTGCACTTTCTGGTACTGACTATACGCGGCCGGATGGATGAATGGCTTGTTTTTTGGGGATAATGCTTTATCGCTTAATGAAAATATGAGAATTAATATAATAATACGAATATAAATATATTTCCGCTTACTTTTATGAATTATAATTTATTTGGCATAAGGACGGGTGTGAGTAAAGCGTAAACAATCTTTTAGAAGATAAACAAGTTGTAATTTAGATTTATTATTATATTTAAATTAACGTATAAACCAAAAAAATAAGCGATCAGAGTGCGCGATACATTTTTTTGTATACCTTAATAACGCAGAGAACGAAGAGCTAAATAAGCATTGAAATGATCTAAAAGACTCGCGCGTGCCGTCGGTGACGTCACGCGCGAGTCGTGCTCAGATTGCTTTTTCCCTCGATGCCATCGTTTCGGCTTGGCCGCACATGAACGTGCTCATCAGCGTGCATGTATTATTGTAGCTGCCGAAGGCGCGGTCGGGAAACTTCGACACCGCTCGGCTCTTCCGAAGACGTCCGAGCGTCGCTCGCTCACGGACACGCGCTACTATGATTGTGTGATGGGCGCGTGAGAGACTAGAGAGGGGGTAACTTTTACGCGCGATCTGGCTGCACTGGTGCAAGGGTTCAAGAGACCCGTCAACGAATTTGTCCTAAAGGAGATGTCCATCGTCAAACTTCATGAGCAGAACGCTGAACCAGTGCAGCCAGATCGCGCGCAAAAGTTACTCCCTCTCTAGTCTCTTGCGCGCCCATCACACAATCATAATAGCGCGTGTCAGTGAGCGAGCGACGCTCGGATGGCTTCGGGAAGAGCCGAGCGCCACCGAAGTTTCCCGACCGCGCCTTCGGCGGCTACACCAACACATGGACGCTGAGCACGTTCATGTGCGGCCAAGCCGAAACGCAGGATTCGAGGGAAAAAGCAATCTAAGCACGACTCGCGCGTGACGTCACCCGACGGCACGAGCGATGCTTTTAGATGATAATGCTTATTTAGCTCTTGATTCTCTACGTTTAGTTATTAATGTATATAAAAAAATGATCGCACACTTTCATCGCGTATTTTTTTCAGTTTATACGTTAATTTAAATATAATAATAAATCTAAATCACAACTTATTTATCTTGTAAAATATTGTTTACGCTTTACTCACACCCGTCCTTATGCCAAATAAATTATAATTCATAAAAGTAAGCGGAAATATATTTATATTCGTATTATTATATTGGGTTGGTAAGAAAGTCTTGCGACACTTTCCTTTCGATTAAAATATGTTTTCTTCTAACGAAGTTCTACAACATTCGAGAGTAGTATATTCAAGACTAGTCTAGAACCTTCCATGCCGTAGGGTATATAAGCGAGTCAGTTGTTCTGCGCAGACAGTACGAGCGAAGATGGATCATAGTGCACTTCGATCGATTGCATATTACGAATTTTTACAAGGGCGTTCTGCAAGAACCGCAGCCGCTAATATGTATAGTGTGTTCAAGGCCAACCGTTTCCGTTCTGGCGATACATCTTTTGAAGACAAACCTAGGTCCGGCAGGAAATCAACTGTTGACGATGAAGAACTACGAGCACTTACAAAGGCAAAGCCTAATACGTCGTCACGGTAATTAGCTTATAAACTCGGCTGTAGCCATCCCACGATTCTCCAACATTTACAAAATCTCGGATTCAGAAAAGTTGTTTCTTCTTGGATACCACACGATCTCAGCGAATCAAACAAAACGACACGCATGTCCATCTGTCTTTCACTCCTGCAACGTCCCCACAGAAAGGATTTTCTTCAAAAAATAGTCACTCGAGATGAAAGCTGGGTGCTTTATGTTAACTACACACGTAAGCGACAATGGCTACCGAAAGGAGAAAAACCAGATCCGACCCCTAAGCTGCCCTGTGAAGTGAAGAGAGTTTTACTCTGTTGTTGGTGGGATTCTGAGGGCATGCTATATTACGAACTGCTCCCATCCAACACCACGATAAATGCAAATACTTACTCTGCACAACTGCAAAAGCTGGCTGAAATTATCAAACAAAAAAGGCGTAAACGTCTCCAAGTTCGGCTTCTCCACGACAATGCTCGACCCCACGTAGCTAAGATGACACAACAATCTATTTCGCAGCTGGGATGGGAAGTTCTACCGCATCCGCCGTGTTCACCAGACCTAGCACCTACCGACTACCATCTGTTTCGAGCTTTGAAAAATTATTTACAGGATAAAAAATTTGATGATGTCGCGGATCTCAAAAATACACTGGTCGACTTTTTCAATTCACGACCCAAAGAATTCTGGAGTGCAGGCGTGCGAAGTCTACCAGAGCGTTGGGCACGAGTTGTAGATACAGAGGGAGCATTCATTACTGAATAATTGTTTACTGTTACAATAAAATGTTTTTATATTTTACTCATGTTGTGTGTCGCAAGACTTTCTTACCAACCCAATATTAATTCTCATAACTCTCATATGAAAAACACAAAAAAAACTTCAAAACCTTAGATTTTAACGAACCAAGAACATACATCTTCACATTTTCAATAATGACGAATTTTTAAGAATAATATCATTACAAACACATCTGAACCAAAACAATATACATCACCTAAATTATCAAAACATAAATCAAACAATACAAAATCACAACATCTTATACTCAGCTCTTACTAATAGACAACAGGACACAAATAATAATATTTCCACTGATCCTCTGAATAATATAAATTCGACAATCACATTAAATAAAACGAAAGAATGGCTTATAAATCTCTCCAACATTGATATTCCGCTACACATTTCCACATTCTTGTCTCTAGGTGAAAAGTTTTGTTTTCCTCTTACCTCAAACTCTCAAACATAAAAACTCATATCCCCAAATCAATCTCCGAACTTGAGTCCAAATTAGATTTTTTACTCGACAAACCTAGACAAATCGAAATTAGAACCAGACTCACTAAAATCTTAAGCAAAATAAATATTCCAACATCATTTTCCAACACTAATAAAATTATAAAACACACGTCCTCTTTCTTAAAAAACAACCCTCAACTTTTAGTTTTACGAGCTGACAAAGGAAATTCAACAGTCATTCTTAACAAATCAGATTACATTACAAAAACTCATAATTTACTCGCAGATTCCTCAACTTACAAATTAACAAATAGAAATCCCATCAACACTCTACAAAAAGGCATTAACAATAAATAGTCCAACACATAAACTAACTGAATTTATACAATCTAAACTTTCCAAATTGATCAAATATCTATATAAAGCATTATCCCTGAAAACAAGCCAATCATCCATCCGGCCGCGAATCGTCAGTACCAGGAAGTGCATATATTCTACAAGCGATGAGATGGTCTCGTTGGTAGCGTTCCTGGCTTCAGTCCGCAGGGGCGCGGGATCGTTCCCCACGCTCAGTGCTTTTTTTCTTTAATCATTATTACTATTAATTCTTATTTGATTATTTTTATTAGTTATCACTATTATATTAATTAGTTATCTTTTAATGTCGAAAAATGTATCGCGCACTCCGACCTCTTATTTTATTAGTTTGTACGTTAATTTAAATGCAATAATAAATCTAAATTACAACTTATTTATCTTCTAAAAAATTGTTTACGCTTTACCCACACCCGTCCTTATGCCAAATAAATTGTAATTCACAAAAATAAGCGGAAATATATTTATATTCGTATTATTATATTCATTCTCATACATTCATCAAGCGATAAAGCATCATCCCCAAAAAGAAGTCAATCATCTATCCGGCCGTGAATCGTAAGTGCCAGAAAGTGTATTTTTAACACAAGCGATAAGATGGTCCCGTTGGTAGCGTTCCTAGCTTAGGGGCGCGGGATCGTTGCCCGCGCTCAGTGCTTTTCTGTTTTCTATTAAATTATTATTTTCTTTTTGTATCGGGCGAATTGTTTATACGTGAAACACGCTCATTGAAAGAACATTATTCTGAAAATAGGAAAACTGCTCATGATGTTTTACGATTAAATTTTTTTTGTTCTGTCAATGGTGAGTGTTCACAAATAAACAATTCACCCCATTACAATGAAAATTACCTGTAAATGTAAAAACATACAAAAATGCCACTTTCTGGCAGTTACGATTCGCGGCCGGATAGATGATTGACTTGTTTTTGGGGATAATGCTTTATCGCTTGATGAAAGTTTGAGAATGAATATAATAATACGAATATAAATATATTTCCGCTTAATTTGATGAATTACAATTTATTTGGCATAGGGACGGGTGTGAGTAAAGCGCAAACAATTTTTTAGAAGATAAATAAGTTGACATTTAGATTTATTAGTACATTTAAATTATCGTAGAAACTAATAAAATAAGCGGTCGGAGTGCTCGATAAATTTTTCAACACTAAAAGATAACTAATTAAAATAATAATGATAACTAACAAAAATAATCAAATAAGAATGAATAGTAATAATAATTTTTAAAAAAGCACTGAGCGCGGGGAGCGTCCCGCGGCCCTGCGGACCGAAGCCAGGAACGCTACCAACGAGACCATCTCATCGCTTGTAGAATATGTGAACTTTCTGGTACTGATGATTCGCGGCCGGATGGATGATTGGCTTGTTTTTGGGGATAATGCTTTATCGGTTGATGAAAGTATGAGAATTGATGAGTCAAAGATGTGTGCGGCCGTGTTGATGACAAGTTGCTAGTTGAATATTCGGCTTCAGTCCGGCCAATAGAGGTTTTCCAAGGTCAGCGATGGAAATAAATGATGCTTTCTTACGTTTCGACCCTTTGGTTCGGGTCTTCTTCAGAAATTATATTTTTCTCTATAAATTTTGATACCCAAGTTTTACAAATCAAGTTTGAAGGAATTAAATACACGAATGTTTTATGTTATGATTGTGGTATAAAATTGTTGTGTCGTTTTGTATAACTGTTATGTTAATTCTGTTTTGGTTATAACTATATTGATTTGATATGCATAAGTTCTTGTATTGCGTTAATTCTTCTTATTCATCGGTGTTTGAAATGAGTGATGTGTGAGAGTGTGGTTTATTATACTATGGAGTTATTAAGAAATGAAATATGAGAAACGACTAACCTCGATGTTGTTGATGTTTGTAGATTTTGCTTATTTTTGGAAGGTTATTTCAAAAGACAGTATTTATGGAATTAAATACTGTTTTGCTGGAGTATACTCAACAGATGGAAGAATTTATCGTTTTTTAGCGATTTTTATCATTTGCAAGGGATTAATAATTATAAGAAAGTTTTGTGTTTTATTTGTGAAAATTCAATGTACGTGATTAATTTAAAAGAAATTTTAATAAAGTATCAAATAACGGTGATGATTATCTGTTGAGTTTAAGATTTTAAAAATTTTCTTCCAAAATAAACAAAAACACGAAATTTACATTACTCAGTTACATATTGAGTTGTGTGATCACGGAGATTTCGAGAGAAACTGAGTGGTGTCTTAATTTCGTGAAGCTTATTAGAGTCTCTATTTTGCGAATCGGGGGAGAAAGATCCTTTAGGCAGTGACGTGTCAAGAGAAATAAAATTGGTGCGTCATATTAAGAGTATTTAAAATTAAATTATAGTGTCAATAATTTAAAAATTGTTATGTCAAGTAAATTATTGTAAAATATTTTAATAGTTATATAATAGAGTTACAGATCGAGCTTAGTTTTTGTATGTCAGTTCTAAAATTCATGGCGTTGGAGTGTGCCTTACTTTGGATCATTTCTAGGATTAGTCTTTTTTTAGCCAATTTTCATTGTTCAAAATTTTTACGTTGTCGACTCGAAAGGCATTTTTTTGTTGTATTGCATGTTGTGCTAAGGCTGTGTGTATTGTGGTAGTATGTTTTAGGCTATTTTTATGTTCTTTTATTCTGGTTTCAAGGAACCGTTTGGTTTGGCCGATGTATGTGGCATTGCAATCCTTACAATCGATTTTTTAAACTATGTTGGATTTTTGGTTGTTATTTATTTTGTCTTTGGTGGAGCCAGTAATCGATGAAATGTTGTGTTTATTGTTTGTGACTAATGTTATGTTGTATTGTTGGAAAAGACAAATTAGTTGATGATGGATGTTTTTTTTGTGTAAGGAACATTTATTAGTCTGGAAGAATCAAATTTGTTGCTATTCTTTTTTTGATTGTTGATTATGGAATGCCGATGTTATATTATTTCTTCTGTGAAAGAGATCGGATAGCAATTTTGTGTCATCGTGTTACTAATAAGTTTGAGGTTTTCTTTGTGAAATGAAGGATGAGATCATTTTATTGCTCTGTCAACTAGCATGTAAATTATGACTTTTTTTGGGAAAGTGGGTGGTGTGAAAAGAAATTTATGAATCTGCCTGACCAGGTTGGTTTCCTATACCAATTTGTGATAATTGAATTTCGTTTATTGATTAAAAGTACATCAAGAAACGGGATTTTTTATCTACTTCATTTTCTGATGTAAATTGTAATTTTTAGTTTGTGAGTTGAAAATCTTTTTGGTGGATTCAATTTTGTCTGTTTGTACAGCAATAATAATATCATCAACATATCTTTTATATAGTGGTAACGAAAATTGTTATTTTTCCAGACAATTTGTTTCAAGATCTATCATGACGATGTTAGATAGTATTGGAGCCAGAGGTGAGCCCATTGGTAACTCTGAGATTTGTTGGTAAATTTTATTTTGAAATGTAAAGAAAGTTAAGAACATGATGAATTCTATGGCTTTAATTATTTCGTTTAAAGGAAATGTTTTTGAAAATAGATTTGATCTTTTTTGAAGGCTTTGAATAACAAGTCGTAATGGGATGTTGGTATAGAAAGAAACAACATCAAACGATACCAATTTGTAGTTGAGTGGAATTGAGATGTTAGAAAGTGAATGTGTTAGGTGGAAACTATCTTTGACGTGTGAATTAGTCGTATTGATTAATTTAGAAAGTTTAGATTGTATAAATTCAGCTAGTTTATGCGTTGGACTATTTATTGATTATATTATTGGACGAAATGGATAATTATTTTTATGAATTTTTGGCAGCCAATAGCGACGAGACAGGTTGCAATTTTCAGCTTTTAAGTTGAGGAATCTGCGAGTAAATTATGAGTTTTTGTAATGTAATCCGATTTGTTAAGAATGACTGTTGAATTTCCTTTGTCAGCTCGTGTAATTAAAAGTTGAGGGTTCTTTTTTAAGAATGAGGCCATGTGTTTTATAATTTGATTAGTGTTGAAAAATGATGTTGGAATATTTATTTTCTTTAAGATTTTAGTGAATCTGGTTATAATTTCGATTTGTCTAGGTTTGTCGAGTAAAAAATCTAATTTGGACTCAAGTTCGGAGATTGATTTGTGGATATGAGTTTTTATGTTTGAGAGTTTGAGGTAAGAGGAAAACAAAACTTTTCACCTAGAGACAAGAATGTGGAAATGTGTAGCGGAAGATTAATGTTGGAGAGATTTATAAGCCATTCTTTCGTTTTATTTAATGTCATTGTCGAATTTATATTATTTAGAGAATCAGTGGAAAGATTATTATTTGTGTCCTGTTGTCTATTAGTAAGGGTTGAGTATAAGATGTTGTGATTTTGTGTTGTTTGATTTATGTTTTGATAATTTAGGTGATGTGTATTGTGTTGGTTCATGGTCATGGTTCAAAATGTGAAGATGTATCTTCTTAGTTCGTTGAAATCTAAGGTTTTGAAGTTTTTTTTGTGTTTTTCATATGAGAGTTTTCATATGAGAGCTATGAGAATTAATATAATAATACGAATATAAATATATTTCCGCTTACTTTTGTGAATTATAATTTATTCGGCATAAGGACGGGTGTGAGTAAAGCGTAAACAATATTTTAGAAGATAAATAAGTTGTAATTTATATTTATTATTATATTTAAATTAACGTATAAACTGATAAAATAAGCGATGAGAGTGTGCGATCATTTTTTTGTATCCATTAATAACTAAACGCAGAGAATCAAAAGCTAAATAAGCATTGGGATCATCTAAAAGCCTCGGGTGACGTCACGCGCGAGTCGTGCTCAGAATGCTTTTTCCCTCGAATCCTGCGTTTCGGCTTGGCCGCACATGAACGTGCTCAGCGTCCATGTGTTGGTGTAGCTGCCGAAGGCGCGGTCGCTAAACTTCGGTGGCGCTCGGCTCTTTCCGAAGACGTCCGAGCGTCGCTCGCTCGCGGACACGCGCTACTATGATTGTGTGATGGGCGCGCAAGAGACTAGAGAGGGGGTATCTTTTGCGCGCGATCTGGCTGCACTGCGCTGAACCGCTGACATTCTTCTTCGATGCACCATTCGCCTGGGACGCTTTACCGGCCAAGTACAAAATGACAAACAAGTGGCTGGAACGCAATTATCATGGAATACGATGGGAACACAGAGGCATACCATACGAGGCAGCTAGAACGACAATTCGAGGAATCTTGGATGGAGCTCCTACGATCTATGCCAAGGGATTCGAGAAGTGCTCATGGCTATCGAGATTTACGGATTCAGCAACAAAAGTCATCGACCTGGAGAGTCTAGACTGTCCATCGCTGCAGAAGTTTCCGAAAATCGCAAACGTTAAATGTCCCCATCATTCCTTCAATACAAAATACAATGGCGCCAAAGCGAATGTAAAGTCATTGAAAAGCTGGCTCTCTGTTTACGAAGCATTGTGTGAGCGAGGGATTTTTTTAAAATGAATAAAAACATTTTGAACGAATATCGTTCTCCATTTATTTCCTATATCTACGGCGAATACAGTTTGACGACATTTTTTTTACATTATATTCGATGAAAAAGTTTTTTTTGTACATTTCGTACATAGCACCAAGCGTTGAAAAGTCTACGATGATGACTGTGATGCAAACAGTCGTTGCACTCTACGATGGTAACGATGCCAGCTGCCGCTGAACTCGTTGTTTCTACCGGGCCTTCACGAGCGTTCTTTTCCACCATACTTAGACTCGAGCGTCGAAAACTCTACGATGATGATGACTCTAATGTAAACAGTCCTTGCATTCTACGATGGCGATGATGCTGGCTGCTGTTGAACGCGTTGTTTCCACCGGGCCTTCACGAGCATTCTTTTCCACCATACTCAGATTCGATGGAACTCGACGCTGTTGTATTTTCCACCAATGTACTTCATGTAGAGTCGACCATTGCGTGCCAGTTGCAGCATACTCTCGAACATTTTCAGATCTTGATCGAAGGCCTTTACCAACTGGGCTAGCAAGAAGATGGCAAACTCATTTGCAACGTCCACGATGTAGCGTTTTTCAAACTTGGTCTGTACAGTTCTCATGTCCGCGATTTGATGATCCGAATGGACGAAGAGTTCTGACAGCTTCTTTGTTGGGAGGAATTCCGCCATCAGGCTGACTTTGTTGATATTTGAGAGATCCATTTTCACTGTTTTTCAAAGTTCTTTTCGGAGAAGTTGATGACGCGGAGAAATAGTGCTTAGCTTAGTCCACGAAATCACAAGCTCCCTCGTAACCCCTCCACTCAGATTTTAAAACTTCTCCCCACTTATCCAATCATAGGCATGTGTAACAGGTTCAAACACGTTCGAAGAACCCCGCACGTAGAGAATTTCCCCCCTCGAAACATTTTTCACAGTCCCGACGTTGGGGTGAGGGACCATCAAGATGATCTTTTATCTGTGGCGTATTACAGGGTGCGCCAGAGAAACTTACTTATTTGAAAGGTCAACAAAAACAAAAGTACTTAAATTATTGTTTAAAATTTTTTTTTATTTGAGAATACAATATCCCAATTTTTTTTTCATGCAGTCTTGAAAATGACATCGGATAAATGGCGACCCCCATTGTGCATACACTGATGAAGTCGATTTTTGAAATTCGTATCCACTCTTTGCAGCATATCAATCGGTATGTTGGCAATGGCGTCGCGAATGTTGTTCTTGAGGTGTGCTATGGTCCGTGGTCGATCGACATAAACCAGAGATTTCAAATAACCCCATAAAAAGAAATCGCATGGAGTCAAATCTGGAGAGCGTGCCGGCCATTGGAGATCGCCTCTGAGAGAGATGAGGCGGTCGGGGAAATGTTGTCGCAACAAATTCATTGAGTCTCGTGCTGTGTGTGCTGTGGCTCCATCTTGCTGAAACCACACGTTCCTAACGTTCATTTCTTCGAGTCTTGGAAGAAAAAATTCCTCGATCATGTTCCTGTAACGAGCTCCATTCACGGTAACTGCGCGTTCGTTTTCTTCAAAAAAATAAGGACCAATTATTCCCATTACCGACATCGCACACCAGACAGTAACTCGCTCACAATTAAGCTCACGTGGATTTACACCACACCAATAACGCATGTTTTGCTTGTTGACGCAGCCGGAAATGTGGAAGTGAGCCTCGTCACTGAAAAAAACGACCGCGTCTTCAGGCAGGTTGTCAACCAGCATTTCACATGCATTTTGACGGGCAACAAAATCGCGTTCAGTTAATTCTTGCACAACAGCCAATTTATAGGGATGAAATTGAAGGTCTTCATGGAGAATTCGTCGAACAGTGGTGTCAGAAATTCCCATAGCAGCTGCGTGTTTGCGAGCCGAACGCCGGGGAGAACGCACAACTGACTGCCTCACTCTTTCGACATTTTCCGGAGTTCTGATGGTCCGTTGAAGTCCATTTCTGGGTTTAGCGACACTTCCACACTCCCGGAATGAGTTAACCCACGACAGAATCGAATTACGGCCAGGAACGAGTCTGTGAGGAGGAATTTCAAAGCGAGCGCGGAAGGCACGTTGCGTAGCAACAAGTGAGCGACCGTTAGAAAAGAAGCTCTCGACTGCGAAGGCCCGCTGCTCTCTAGACCAGAGCATGATGGTAACTGACTGGAGGGAGAAACAAACTTGGGCACTTCCCCCTCCAGATGCGCCCCCTCTCGCCCCTCTACCCGCCCAACTCACCGCGCGGGAATTGTTTCAAATAAGTAAGTTTCTCTGGCGCACCCTGTATAATGCTCCATGCATGTAAGATACGATATCACTTCACTATCGTTCCGATAATGCTCCGGCAAACTATCCCACAGTAAACCAATAAAATTACCCCAATACTTTAGGAGCAAGACCTTTGGAACCTGTTCGAGCTCGTTTTTGGTCAACTCCAGGGGGTGCTTGGCCAGATGCACTGCGTACATACTCGCACGTGTGAACATCTTGACGTAATCTTGTGGAATGAAACCTCGACGGGTTGAAACTTGTTGTGGAATAACGCTGCAGCTGCATGCAATAAATAAAGCATTTTATGGGCTTTGAAGGGCCACCCTTCATCTGGGAACTATCGTTATCTCACTCTCGAAAATTTTCCTAGCCATAAATGGGTGTTTCCCACACACACACACACACACACACACGCGCACATATACATATACATATATATATATATATATATATATATATATAAACTCCTGTGAATAGTGTAGACAAAAATGCTCCGCTTACATCTATAATGTTGATAATAAATTATTAGATTTTATGGGTTTTCAAGGACCCGCGACTCTACGACCCCCCCCCCCCCCGCCCCCCACAGAGTCGAAAACCGCTTCCCCCTCTCGCCCGCGGGTCCAGCTATCGCCTGGAAGATATCGTCACCAAAAACTAGCCTCCCCACTCTCTAACACCCCTCCCCTTTCCTTCCGCCGCAACCTCGCACTCGGCTGCCGCATGCAGGATCCCCCCTTCCCCATGCATACCGCGGCTCCGCGCACTCGGCTGCCGCACGCAGGATCCACCCCCTTCACCATGCATACCCCGGCTCCCCCGTGCTCGACTCCCCCGCCCCGCTCCCCCCTGAGATCCCTGGGTTAGAACCGGCCTAGCTCTACTACTGACATATGGGGTCGAATCGATTTCATTCTCGATAATGGTCATCGTAGGAATTCTGATAACGGTCGTACATTCTAGCAAACGGGGTTGCTAGAGATTCGTCCTGTGGATAGCTCGTAATATTTAACCACCCTTGATTAATTAATTTAAAATAATGCAAGTTGTCGATGAATTCGGTTTCGGCCAAATTCTCGAGCGAACAAAATCGCCCGAGACTCACTCTGCGAACGAGTGGTACAATTTAACTAGAAATGCCAATTTCCAAAAATGTTTCTCCCTGCTGGGGGTCACCTTCGCCACATTCTCCGAGGATGAAATTGTCGAGCCATGGAGATCGCTAGTCTCGCTCTGAGAAAAAGCGATGAAATCTTTCGACCACAATTTTTTTAAACAAGCGAGCTCGACTCGATTTCTTTCTCGACGACGGTCATCGGTGGAAATTTGATTACGGTTGAACTTGCCGGCAGACGAGGTTTGCTAGAACTCGTCCTGTGGAAGGACAGTGATATTGTCCATCCTTTTTAATTGATTCAAACAGTTGAAGTCGATCAGAATTCATACTCTCGACGCAGCTTATCGGCGATGAGTTTGATTACGGCCAAGCCCTCAAGCAGTCGAGATCGCCCGAGACTCACTTTGCGAAACAGTGGTAAAATATACATGCTATGCCTAATGTTCAAATAAATACGTTTGGCATTCTTTCTTTCTGCCAGGGTTTATGTTCGGCCGGTGTTGCGAGGCTAGGATTTTCTAGCAATGGTTGTCGCTAGAGACTGTCGCTGCAAGAAGAGTGTAAAATTTAACAATTAATGCCTATGATTTGAACAAACAAATAAACACTTTTTTCAGTGTCGGGTTTAAACTTAAGCAGGTACTCCGCGGATCGAATTCTCTACCAATGGAGATCGCTAAAGTATCGATCTATAGAAGAGTGGTTAAATTTTTCGATCGTGAATAGCTTTTAGAAATGGGCGAGAATTGATTTCTTTTATCGGCAACGACCATCGGTGGAATTCTGATAACGGTCGGTGGAAGGCTTGAGACATTTTACCATCCTTGTTTGGTTATGTTACATCGTAGCGAATGTCCCTTCTCTCATCTAGGTTTTTTTCATTTCGGTTATTCCCAATATCCGTATTTGCCGTCAGAAGCGTATTAAATGTATTAATCTAAGAATAAGACGCATAACAGCATTAAACGGAACTTGCGTACGTTCTGCGAGCATATTCAAATCATAGCGATATATACACGATAGCAGCACCGCCACAGTCATTGACTTTTCCTATTACATTGGCTTTCAACAAGAACACGATCTCAGGCAAATATTCCACGCAAAGTCGCAGCTCAAAAAAATCAAATAGGCACTCACTCCAAAAACTTTACGCCAGCCATCCACATGGGGACA
Organism: Ophion obscuratus; assembly: GCA_964007375.1. Taxonomy (NCBI): domain Eukaryota; kingdom Metazoa; phylum Arthropoda; class Insecta; order Hymenoptera; family Ichneumonidae; genus Ophion; species Ophion obscuratus. The sequence goes on from OZ023314.1 coordinate 65,616,764, forward strand.
AGGAGAAGTCTGCATGATCCGACCCAGTAACCAGACCGGAGTATGAAAACATCCGGGCCGTCCGAATCAAACGTTCGCTGCGATATCGCGAACGACTTAGCGCGAATTTCGACTACACACCTCATGCACATTCCGTTAACAAATTGAAACTTCCCCTTCCATCAGCGCCATTATTCCTAAGAAGAGAAACCAACGACTGTCTCCCACTCACTTGAAAAATTCGCATGCGAACCAAGAAGGGTCAGTATGCAAAAGGTCGACGCAGTCTCCCGTCAACTACCATCGATTCAAGTTCTTCTATCAAGTCTCAGTCCCAGTCTCCCGACAATCTTCATCAAATTCAGAGCTCAGTTTTCCGTCAACCAATATTTCTGTGAATCGAATCACTCCTCACTCTTCTGAATCACTCAAGTCCTAATTCAGAAGCCTACGAATATTTCCAATTAACTTCCATACGAACAGTCTTCATTTTTCGACTCTCAAAAGTTTTATTTTACACTTGTATAATTTCTATCATCGGTCCGTGAACATCAATCTCAATTCATCGACCTTGCGCGCCGTTCATATTTCTATCTACGCGTAGTGCCCGTCGTAGTAAACACGTCGATTATACACACGACCAGCGCAAAATCCGGCGAGCGTCTTACCGGCAATTGTACCGGCGAGCGCATCAGGCCAAGAGCGAAGGCCCTTGTAACGCGAGCGACAACAAACATCCACGCAAGCGAGCGAGCGAGCGACCGAGCGTCAACCACGACCAATGTAAGCTAAGTTTACCTTTTCTTTTTGTATCATTCATCGTAGGCCTGATCGTCTCAAACCGTCTAATAATCTTATAGTAAATAACATAGTGTCAATGTTACACCAAGTCTGTCGAATGATCCAATACCGAACTCAATACCGAAATATCGTGTCAATTTCTTAATTCTACTCTTTCCCACGCGCTACCCCTTTTTACCCTCATCCTGTGCTATTGCGCTAGACGTAGGCAACAAAAAGGGAAACGAAAATATTATGCTCCCATCCCTTCCGGATGTGACAGTTAATTTAAATAAATAAGCTCGAGCACAATTTATACTCTCTATGCAGCTTATCGTAGATGAATTCGATTCCGGCTAAACTCTCGAGCGACCGGAATCGTCCGAGACTCACTCTGCGAGCGAGTCGTCAAGTTTTACAAGCAATACCTATTGCTTAAACAAATACATTCGCCATTATTTGTCTCTGCCGAGGTTCATCCTGGGCATGTTTTCGGAGGCGACTCGAAATGCTCTTTGCAAGAAAGGGGTAAAATTTTACACTATGGACTAAACAAATACGTCCACTGTTTTTCGCTGTGCCAGAATTAAACTTCTGCAGATTCTCCGCGGTTCGAATTCAGTTGCAATGGAGATCGCTAGAATATCGTTCTACAAAATAACAGTGAAGTAATCCGATCTACCGCTAGGGAACAAACAAAAACGTAGATATGTTTCGATATTGGAAAGGCAGACTGTGGTTCAGATAACCCGATCGATGTATAGAGAACAAAAAATAACGTGGACAGATAGCCCGATATTTTAAAAGTAGGTGGTAGGTCAGATAACTGATGTTAGTATCTAGAAAGGAACATCACTCAAGTGTCCGCCGTCGATTTTGTTGAAACTCAAATATATGATAAAATATTGAAAAATCTTTTTTATCTGCGGAAAAACGGTTTTAAGGGGGGAAACCAGCCCTCGAAGAAATGTGTGTCAGGGGATGGTTTTGCAGTTTGACCCTCAAGCAGTCCTCCGATCTGAATGAAGCAAGAACCAAAATTCTTCTAATGTAAAGCGATGAAAAATCCTATATACAGGGTGAGGCACTAACTGTTGCGACCTTGAATATCTCTGTAATTATCGACGTCACAAAAAAATGTTTGAAACAAAAGTTGTACCGTACGAAAAGGATCATCAAATGCGACTATTTTTTTAATCTCAGTGGAGGCGCTGTCGCATAGTAAAGGTCACCTCCACTTTTTCAAATGGGATGGTACATTTTTTTCAACTATCTTGTAGAGCATCGAAAACTGCATAAAAAACATTTAGGGGTCAAAGTCGTTCAAGGTCATTTAAGATCAAAAAGTGCCATGAACTTTATTTTTATGTGAAATTACCTTTATTCACAGTAGATGTTCAAAGTGATTGCCATTGAAATCAATGCAGTATTGCAATCTCCTCATCACGAATTTCTTATCATTTCGGCACTTATCGCTGAAGTCTGGCCATTGTCTTGTATGTAAACAACGGTACCAAACCTACAATGTACACGGAACATTGTACAATGTTTCACCCAAACAAACCCAAGATAACGATAGTAAGAATGGTGAGACTAGTATTAATGAATCAAGCGAATGTAAATGATGTATTCTTTTGAAGAGCAAACTGATACGCTTTTAATTTACAGAGAATGTCAGAAAAATGCAGTGAGAGCTAGAGACTTATACGCTGAAAGATTTCCTGAACGTTCTCATCCTACACGCCGTACATTTCAAATTTTGTACACTAAACTGAGAACAACTGGATCCTTAACCCTTCGGGAAAGTAACCGACAAAAGCGAGTTACTAACGAAGAAACGGAAATTGGTGTTCTTGTCGCCGTTCATCGAGACCCTTGTGCGAGTTCTCGTCAAATTGCGAAGGAATCTGGCGTAAGCCAAAGAAGTATTCTACGTGTTCTACAACGTCATAAATATCATCCTTACCACATCAGTCTCCACCAGGAATTAACTGGTGCGGATTTCATGAATCGCACTGAATTCTGCCGATGGGCTCAACGCCAGATTCAGAGAGATGACTTATTTATTAATCAGGTTTTATTTACTGCAAATATTAACTTGCATAACATGCATTTGTGGTCAAGTCAAAATCCACATTGGCTGCGGCAAGTTGCACACCGAAGACCGTGGTCGGTTAATGTATGGTGTGGGATTATTGAAGATAGAATCATAGGCCCTTATTTCATCGAAGGGAATCTTAATGCTAGGAAGTATACCACATTCCTTCAAGAAATATTAGGTCCGTTATTGGAAGAAATACCTTTAGAAACAAGAAACAGAATGTGGTATCAACACGATGAGTGCCCGGTACATTTTTCTCTGATAGCTACAAATGAATTGCAAAAGAGATTTCCAAATCGTTGTATTGGACGCGGAGGAGCTGTATCGTGGCCGGCTCGCTCGCTAGACTCGACGCCTCTGGACTTTTTCTTGTGGGGATACTTGAAAGATCTCGTTTATAAAGAACGTCCAACTACGCCGGATGATATGCGTGAAAGAATTATTCGAGCCTGTGATTCGATAAGTGCCGAAGTGATAAGAAATTCTACACAATCCGTGATGAGGAGATTGCAATACTGCATTGATTTCAATGGCAATCACTTCGAACATCTACTGTGAATAAAGGTAATTTCACATAAAAATAAAGTACCGTCTCATTTAAAAAAGTGGATGTGACCTTTACTGTGCGACAGCGCCTCCACTGAGATAAAAGAAAATGGCCACATTTGATGACCCCTTTCGTACGGTACAACTTTTGTTTCAAACATTTTTTTGTGACGTCGATAATTATAGAGATATTCAAGGTGGCAAAAGTTAGTGCCTCACTCTGTACAATAATTGAAAAAGAATTAAGAAGTAACACGACTTTTTCGAGGGGTCGTTTCCCTCACTAAAAACGTTGTTCTGCAGATTAAACAAAAATACGTGTCTAATTGTTTATACACAAACGAACTTAAGCAATATTATTTAATAATACATAGTTCAAACTATTCTCAATAGCAGAACTTAAAATGACTGATTAGTATATCAGTATATATATATATTGAGGCGTATAGGTACGTCTCAGGTGCGAGCTCCTCCCGAAAACGCGAAGGCCAACAATGTTGTGACGCCCGGTCATTGCCTTCGTGCGATCTCCTATCTCTCGGTGGGTATATTGAAATTCGAAAAGAGTCAAGTGGGGGGAATAGATTCTAGAAAAATGGATGAACGACCAAGACACTTGGGAAGGGGAACAGAAAAGGGGCAAAAGGCGGGTATAAAAGAGCCGTTCTAGGGCCAGAAAAGTTCTTCTGTTTTCAAACTCCAACCCTGACGCAAGTAGCGAAAGAAGGTACTGGTACGAGCTGCAAAGCGAGGAAGGTATCGGAGTAAGGAAAGCGTCAGGGGACAGAGGAAGGAAAAGAAGCAAAATTTAGGGAATTCTTTCAGACATTGGAGGCACAAGTAGCGGAAGGGCGTAAGTACAAGCTTGAAAAGGCAAGGAAAACGCTCGATTAAGGAAAGTGCCCGAAATACCGTAAGAAAAATAAGAGATGGACATGGAGTTGTTTCTCTGCTCACTGCGTCATGAGTAGTGAAAAGGCAGCGTTCAAAAATCCCGATTAAGGAACGTGTGATTCGGCGCAAGATGCGAAAGGGAGTCCTCACGGGTACCCGAGTAAGGAACGTGCCAATTAACGCAGGTAGCGAAAGGGAGAACCGAATGCGCTTGATTAAGGAAAATGCTGCGGTCAGGAGATAAATAATGACGGAATTCTCCTAGAAAAAGAAATAGAAAAGATATAAAAAGGATTAGAGAAGTTTAAAGCCACCAAGATTCAAAATAAATCCAGCTGACGACAGTCAGAAAACGTCAGAGCTAGGAAATAAATAGAGGAAGAGAAAAGCCTGCTCGCACCGAGAGATAGGAAAATAGAGAAGAACAACACACGGGCAGTGGCCGAGGCAGCCCGAGCTGTCGAATGCGAGATCCGCGAGCGAAACACATAGGTGAAAACACACATACAAAGACACATTAAAAAACACATGTAATCACTACGGCATCGATACAACACAGACATTCAAACGTACACATTACACATATCCAAAATACACGAAGCGAAAATGCACCCACACAAACACACATGTAACCACGGCGGTGAGCGCACCAGACTAAAGGAGACACGTACACGACACACACACCGAAAAGAGTTAGAACCAAAAACCCGGAAAAATCTGCGAGCGACACACACACACATACACATACAATACTTACCTGCCACAATGCGATGACACACACACACAGTCAAACATATGCATACACAAAAACAGTGTGAGTTGAGCGAGACTCTACACATACACAAACACGAATAAGCAAGAATCTCGGGCAAGCGAAGCGACCAGCGACGAAATTCGGATGTACAGGCAGATTCACAAAAGATTGGACAAACATTTAGAAGAAATTTTTCAATAAATCCCCGAATTATTATATGCGAAAAAGGTCTCTACTAATTTACTCCCTAATCGAGTCCCGAACCCAAATAAATTTAATGTAATCAGGGGTGACCCGTTACAATATATATATATATGTGTGTGTGTGTGTGTGTGTGTGTGTGTGTGTGTGTGTGTGTGTGTGTGTGTGTGTGTGTGTGTGTGTGTGTGTGTGTGTGTGTGTGTGTGCGTGCGTGCGTGCGTGCGTAAATGTATATAATATATAAATAAAAATAAAAGTGAATTTACTATTTTTGTCGAAATTACATGCGTGTGAGTTGTTTTCACAGCGTAAGGGCCTTTGCACACGGCGTTTTTTCTACGCGCAAACGATGCGATACAAACGCGATACACACATGATCCACACGCTTTTTGGACTGAAAAACGTATATAGATTAAGTGTGTATCGCGTTTGTATCGCGTGGTCTGCGCGTAGATAATATGCCGTGTTCAAAGGCCCTAAATGGGCAAAACAAAATCAGCGGTAAAAACGTAATTACTGTTGCATTGCAATGATGCAACTTTCAACATTATACATAACATTATTGACATTCTTTACAATATAATTAGACTGATAAAGATAGGAAAGAAAATAAGAAAGTTTACACAAGTGTTAGGATGGCCAAATAGGTAGCTCAGTTCTACATTACGAAAATATAGGTTCAATCCCGAGGGTAGATAAAAACTTCAACGCGGCAGGATACGTATTATTCCAATTATCATATAGGCAGGATCATAAACAACGACTATGGATGCAAAATATACTACTAGAGGTATTTTTTTTTCTTAATTTTTGTATTTTTTTTTCATTTCAGGCATAGATATGGCAACCGGATCGGAGCCTGAGAAGTTATACGGATCAGTTATATTACCACCATCCGTACCAGGCTCGGATGCAAAAAGCGTTTCACGCCTGTTGAAGCCCTGATACGGCGGCCTGTGAAGTGCCGTTGTACGGAACACGGCATGCCGGATACGGCCCTAGTCTGCCCTGTAGCAAAATTTCTAGTCGGGATATTATGGTGGCTACAGGCTACCGTACTTCACCCTGTTCAGGGTGCCTTCTCGCGTCCGTACTAAAGCTCTACTGATCCGGTCGACATCCGGCACAGAGCAGACGTCCATGGACGTCATATTACGGCGGCAGACAGGCCTGTATGCCGCCCTGTTCTTGGCCCTGTTCAGGGTGCCTACTCGCTCCCGGACTAAGTTTCCACTGGTTCGGGGAACTTCCAACACTGATTAGCCGTGCCGTACTACCGTATTACAGACCACAGATTGATGGCGGCCTGATCAGTCTTCAGGCTGTCGGATCAAAATTTCTAGTCGAGTACTTGAGAATTTTTTCATTCGCAATGCCATCTGTAACTCAAGTTGCTTAGCCGGCCATGAGCCAACTGCTCGATGGAATTACACGTAGTCACGTAGGACACTTTGTCATCTATGACCGGGATCTCCCGCGCAGTGACTAGCCACGGGTGCATAACCCCAGTTAGCTAGTATTGGCTAGATCACGGTGTGTTCAGGATACTTCATAGAGTTCGGAGGTCACGCGAGATGGCGGCACGCACTGGCCGTAGCCTCGCGTGGAATTCGGACTCTTCGAACTATTCCCCCTCCCCTTCGAGAGCTCCTCGCTACGCACTTCCGTCTTTTCGTTCATTCTACACCTTCGTTACTGTGGTAAATCATGCTCGCTTCGCGCTCTTCAATTTTCCCCAGTAATTTTCGGTACCATTCGCGGTTTCATTCGCTACAACAATCGACGACTTCTCGCGAATTACGCCCGCGTGAATTTCTGAAATATCAGCACGTTTCGGACAGTTTCGAGTGTCATTCAACGAACTCTTCCAACTAAAGATCGGTATCACCGCGAGCGCGACATCTGTCAGCCATTGTTCGCGTTCCCGTTCTCACATGTCTTACACCAACATAGACGACGAATGAAGAGCGTTAGTTTTGTATCTGGTGTTCCGTACTCTTCGAACTATTTTGGCCTATCCTAATTCAAAAATTCCTCAATTTTCCCTCGCGGGTTACTTCCACCCAGATTCAACGGTCTCTTCCAAACATGGTGACATTCTCATTTCAGAATCTTTTTCTTCTGCAAAGCCATCTAAAACTCAAATTTGCTAGCCAGTCATGATTCTATCGCTCGGTGGAACTACACGTAGTCACATAACCGCACTTTGTCATTTGTGACTAAGATCGGTTGGGCAGTAATTAGATAAGGGCTGGACAACGAAAGATTTAGAATATTACTAGCTCATAGCGAGCCAACCATTGGTCAGTTCGTATGAGCTCAATTTCGCGGGCCAGTTACTAGGTCGTAACTCAGACAGGCTAGCACAATTTCTACTCGGGTTTATACCGAAATGTGACAAGGTTTCGGGCTCAGTAAGTTCATATTTGACGTAAATAAGTAGAATTAAGTTGAGTTCTAGCTTATTTTATGAATTCCCAAAGGTATTTTACAGAAATTCGTAGTTTTAGGGGCTACTCGAAAAAACTCAGGCCGCTTGATATTTTTCTCGGCGGTCCTCGAAAATATGTAGTTCGTAAGCTTATTATACTTTTTCGTTATTCATTCATTTCGTAATACATTTCGCAATCACATTGCCAGCTGAAAATAAAATGTTTCAATCACGGAACTCCCGTTTTCTTTTCTACTTAAAAAACAACTCAATGTCGCCTCTTGAAAAAGGTACTTTTTAGAAAGAATCGAGAGATCGATATTCTTCCTTCCAAATACATTGAATTACCGTTGGAAAGCCGTTAGAAAAAATTTACTAGCGCTTTTCGCCCCTTTCGCATTTTTCTTTTAAATTTGAAAATTCTAAACATAGTTTTTTTTCTTTATATATTTCGACCTCCGCAAACATCACAGCTTTGGGATCTATTAGACCTTATATCTAGTCATCGGAATTGCGATTGAAAAAAAAGAAGACATCACAATCGGTGTAAGAGATTGGAAATTACCCGCGATTGAAAACAATCGGGTAAAAAAACACCCATGTGGTCCAGCCAAAGATTAATTCTAGTGAAAACTTCTTAGTTACGTCACACTAAATAATTATGAAAGACAACTTTTCTCATTTAAAATAAAAATGAGAATTTCGAATAAAAAAGAAAAAAAAACTTGCCGGCAAGAATTTTGATTGGAGCGACAGATTTAGCACTATCAAATGGCCCATCTTTGCCGATGCTTTTTCAACCATCTGTGCATGTCACTCCTGTATTTTCGTCTGCACAAATTAAAAGCTTAAAACCACATTGTGCTGTTTTCTCCTGCTCTGTTTCACTAAAATTCGAAATTCCAAACGTTTTTAGTTAATTTGATGCATTAGGCGATAAAATACACTGTATATGTGTGCTGAGATTTTTAAGGTTAACGTTACTCATTAAAACTACTTGCAACATATATAGATGTGCGTATCGAAGCATAAGCAGTGTCACAAGCCTGCATGCATGTCGAGGTTACGAACAGGTTTTGACGAAAGTCTGACTCGATATTAGCCATTTCTATTTGTTATAATTTAAATGTACTTGTTTGATTGTGATAGGATTGAAATATTTTGATTAGTCTATTTCGTGAAGCAAATTATTTTCCTTTTTCTATTCTTACCTTTGGCCTTGTTCAATGTGAGATTAACCCTTTAACTGCCATTGTAGCAAATTTGCTACGTTCACTTTTAATCCATCGGTAAAAGCGTAAGGACGCTATAGCGGACAAGAAACTTCACGGTTCCATCACTATATGCTAGATGTAGCTACAAATGCCGGGACAGCTTGTAACTCAAACGTAAACATGAAATATGTCAATATGGCAGCAATGTTTTCGTGAAAATTTACGACGCTTGCCCCAGCACTCGATCTGCTGCTCGTTGTTTGTCCAAAAAAATAAGTAAATGGACATTCTTGAAATATTTTTTGATAGAATTATGTAAAGGAAGCTTAACTGGACGAACTAGGCTTTTTAAGATTTTTTTAAATTAAATTAGAATAATAGTTCGAACCAAGCGGGTATCGAATTCCCAGGCCCTTATCGACAAAATTATGGTTGGACATTCATATTTAACCCTTGTTCAGCTATACTACCAGAGGAAATGATTTTGGGCCATCCAAAAATAGGCGTGGCAGTTAAAGGGTTAAGTCCGGTGAGCCTCGAAAGAGAAAATTCGTAAAGAAGACTTCTAATCACATTGATGTTCAATAATAAGCATTGCAACAACTTCTTCATTGATGAAAATAACATGTTCGAAAAATAATTGAAATTTTTTTGCCAATGAAATTGTTTTCTGTCCTGCTGTGAATACTCTTTTACTCAATTTTTGCCTTCTTTTCATACGTGTCAGATTTTTCTAAAAGTAACTCGATGAATTTGAATGCAAATGTGTACGAAAAATTCAGAAATGCATGAAATACAGAGTTTGCAATCCAAACCTCTGCAAAACCAAAAATCAGCCGATAAAAGCAAGCAAAAATAATAATTTTCAAGGGACTAATCATGTAAAAAATATTTTTTATAGACAAAGCATTTTTTTTCGAATATAACAGTAAGTTAAAATTTACCTGCGCACAATGGTGCCGAACGACATATTCCTGATTGCGTGAAAATGTTTGAGAAAATATATATTTTTTAATCATGAACAACGAAGTCAACGGCGTTCAGTAGGATACATCGTAATGATTATTATGAGAAAATTTGCATAGAATTGAAGACCCAGTTGAGCGAATCGTGGGCATCGCCCTTTTCTCTGTTTGTTCGGGCGGTTTTTATTCTACGCCTGCAAGATCATGCATGTGGATCAGGGTCCACAAGAGCCCCTCAGTTCAAGTGGTCCAATCAGAGACGATGTTTCACCGATATAGCTTACTCGTGGCGCTAGTGAGCACAGCTATCTCACTCGCGCATCTCCTCCCCACTTACCAACGAACGAAAGTACAAACGATATCGGAATAGACCAAAATCTTAAGGGCTTATATACATCTGGGTAGGTCAAAAAGATCGATTTTTCAAAAAGGTGCTCATTCGAAAGTACTATCGTTTGAGTGTCTACCCTGAAAATTTCATAAGAGAATTCGGAGTAATGACGAAGTTCTAGCGATTTGTAACTGACCCGGTGAGCAACGACTAACGATTGGGGCGCAGGTACTCAACATTTTAAACGCGTCTTAATCGAAACAGTGTTTTCAAAATCGGTACCGGAAATATCTCCGCAACTACTGGACTGATCGGGACCAAGTTTTGCACAGTTATGCTTCACACAATAATCTAGTAATTATCAAGCCGTTTTATTCTATACCTGGCATAATTTTTTTTCATCAAAAGTACTGAACAATTTTCAGGCGAAAAATCGCCTGTTTCATTCCAGTGACTGCAATGTCCCGAAAAAAATTGAAATGTTTCAATTCCGGCTCGATAAATACTAGTTGTTGTCTTGTTGTTTATCTACTTTAAGAAACGAATATTTATTTTTTTAGATAAAAAATGGCAGAGGCCCAAACAAAAACACGTTCCAGGAAAAAGACTAACTTTTTTACCGTTTGAATATTTTGAACTAAAATTTCACACAATGTAGATAAAATGCCATACTTTAAAATGTATATCATGATTGTTCAATTAAATTCAGTGTCATACACAACAAAATGTTAAGGGCTTACATACACCTGAAACGGCTGAAAGTAAGGTTATCTTTAAGAATTTTTTTCGTGTATAAAAATGAATTGTATTGAACAACCATGATATACATTTTAAAGTATGACATTTTATCTATATTGTGTAAATTTTGTTCGAAAATTTCAATCGTTAAAAAAGTTACATCGTTCTTCTGGCACGTCTTTTTGTTGACAGCGTTTGCGGTACCAGACGTGCCTCTGCCATTTTTTATCTAAAAAAAAGATTCGTTCCTTAAAGTAGATAAATAATACTAGTACTATCACAAGATAGTACCAGTTTTACCAAGTCACAAAAAAAATAGCAAAAGAAAAGTTATCATTGTTTCCAATTTTCCCATAATCCACGGGCGTGGATACATTTTTTACCATTTTTTTTCAGACTTTTTGATTGATCCTTCCCCTTCAATTTAATCGGCTGGATAGCTCTGTCGGATTATTTGTTGGCAAGTTATCAGCGGTGACTTTGATGACTGCTTACTCTTGAACTAATGAGCACATACATGAAATTGAAGAAGGGTTTTAAAAACTCCGAGGTATTCTGTGTAAGATGCTTTCATTATTTTTCAACATTTTTTTTTTATTTCGTCAATTGAATTCTAACAAATCTAAAAATTCGATATTCCTCATTTTTTTCAAACTAAACTCATGATTTCTTTGCAAATAATCGTTGCAACAAGGATCTAATAAGTTCTTTTCTGCGATCAAAGTGTCCTTGATGAACCTGCAAAATTCCAAACCTTCGCGATTTTCTTCCATTATGTTGAGATAGATCAAAATTGTCACTAAAAAATTGCGGAAACATTTTTGATTGCTTAATTTTTTCCAGTAAACTCAATGATGAGTAAGAGTATGAATGGTATAATTCTTGTAAAGATGAAGAGAAAACTTTTCATATGAAAAATTTTTTTGAATATAAGGATAAAATTTCGTGCTTCTTTTTACATGAATGTTTTCTTAAAGCCTTAGGCTACATTAACAGGTATAAAATCATGTGCGAATTCAACAATTTTTTCGTATGAAAAAGTGATTCACTCATAAAATTAATTACACATCTATTTAGTATGAATATCAAGCGGTTAAAAAATATTTTTTTTTTAGTCGATGTAAAAAATGGCCGGGTACTCGAAATTTACCGGAATAGCTTTTTTCTAATTGGCGTAAAAAATAACTTCAACAATTTTCTCTCGATTTACTTCAAATTTAAAAGTTATGTTCGTAATTGCATTTCGCAGAGAAGTACGTCCGGTATTTCGGATTAATCGAAAACATTTCATTTCATGAGCAGTTTATGAGCAGTTGTAACGAAATCTTTCACTGAAAATTTCATTTCTTAAGTTCAAATACCTATAACTTTTGAATAAAACAATATTTTTTTAATTCCATATGTACTTCCCTAGGTATTCGAATGTAAATTGGCGAGAATTTCGGTTGTTTGTTCTAGGTAAAAATTGCGGATGCTAAATATCACGCCGCGGAGCGCCTAAAGAAAGATAACAAAAGAAAATATTAGAAGTCGACCAATTTGTACACCGAAAAAAAAATATATATTTTTTCTAGCAGCTTGATATTCATACTAAATAGATGTATAATTAATTTTATGAGTGAATCACTTCTTCATAGGAAAAAAAAGTTTAATTCGCGCATGATTTTATACCTGTTACAGTGGCCTAATGCCTTAAATATGATTCGAGATCGGAACGTAGCGAATAAAAATGTATTCCTGTTAAATCTTTAAATACTCGACCTTGCAAGTGCCCTATGTGGTTCATTCGATGCCATACCATCGTGGCAATTTATGGTTTGGCTAATTCCTTGTTGATTCCAAGGTACTTGGTGAAAATTGACCTTTTACGACTTTGGAAGGTTGATACCCCAATGAGGAAGCCTTAGAAGCGAATAAATGGTGGGAAAGCAGTTCACAAGACTCGACTTGACACGATTTTTCAAAACAGGCAGAAAGGAGAAAAGCTTATTGTAAATGCAGTTCTGTAGGTACACGTATGAGCCAAAAGTTTCGGTCGAAGCGTATAGTTACATCCAATGCATATACGATGCTGTTGGTTGTAAAGTTTTGACAGAGCTTGTACCCTCTATATGTCCCACACATTCGCACCTCATGCATAGATAAGTCTCATACTCGTATAGAGAGCGGCGCTGTAATCGTGGCAACAGCGCGATTTCCCTGCAGTCATAGCGTTGAGCTTCCTACGATCCGTCTTTCGCGAAATATTTTTTATAAATTTAAAAAAGCGTGAAAATGTGAACCCAAATGCGATACAAAGGAAAGTTTACAAGAAAAAAGGCGCTTGCTAAAAGACTGAAAGCTGTGGCAGCCATGTGTCAAGCAAATGCGGCTAAACGCGATGAGAATAACCATAACCTCAACGATCAGAAACAAAAATTCGCTATCGAAGGATGTCGGATCGTGGATTTACATCTTGCCGACAGTATACATTGTATTCGCTGTTACAAAGACATTTTTTAGAGGAAAACAGTGAAGGAAACCCGAATGGGATTTTCTATTTTACATATTGCCTGCGACGAGTGCTCTGCAATAACCCAAATTCTATCTACACACACACACACACACACACACACACACACACACACACACGCGCGCGCGCGCGCGCACGCACGCACGCACGCGCGCACACACACGCACACACACACGAACACGCACGCACGCATGCACGCACGCACGCACCCGCGCGCACACACAAACACACACACACACACACACACACACACACTTATATATTAAATATATAACACGAATAAATACATGCATAAATTGAACCAATTAAATTTGTTTGCAGAATAAATTTATTTCGCATCCGGCTCAGAATTACTAGAACTCGGGGAAAAAAATCACGCTTCAAGTTCCCAGACCATGCGCCGATCAGCTGGCTGCAGCGTACACCGTTGCTATTCCATTACAGATGGCTGGACGTTCGGTGTGGAATAATATTACCACTTTTCATAAGTCGACATCTCCGAAACTAAACGGTCAAAGTTTGTCATTTTTTTAAATGTGTCCCACAATAGTACGGCGTACACGTATTTTTATTTTGAAATCCTAAGCTCCGTTTAGAACCTATATTGAGAAATGCGAGAAAACTCCTATTGGTTTACGTGTTAGGTATAGGGATCGCGTGCAAAAATACCCATATTTAATTGCAATTATTTCATGAACTAAACGGTGAATCGAATTTCATTTTTGGGCATCAGTCCATGAAGGTCATATCTACACCATACTTACAAGGGGACAGTACGGCAGTCGGATTTTTGTAATTTTTCGTACTCATGGTACGTGAAGTTCAGAGCTCGAATATTAATATCCCAAAGCAGTTCGACGCCATATTCAGAAATTTTCGAGAAAATTGACTTTGAAGTTTTCGAGCGCACTCTTATCCCACAAAGATGCAACGATATTCGAACCGGGCTCGTGGCGTACCCGGTAGCGCTCGAGTCTAGTAATCGCGGGGTCGCTGGTTCGAGTCTCACATCGATTTTTTTTTCATTTTTTTTAAATGAAAAAACGCAAGTCATATTTTTAGTTATCTCTTGATTATAAACATACATTTTCAAGTATTAATATTTATAACCAACAACATTTTTAGGATGAAAATGAAAAACGTCGGGTAAGGAATTGAATACTTTATTATTCGGTCTGTATTCGTTTGTTTTATACAGCTATTCACATATTCCAACATTTATTCTTCTATTTATATTCCTATTTATCTACAAGGGAGTTTATGTAAATATTATTACTGGATATTTTTACGTCGCCTATTCGCAATTTCAAGCAAGATATAATCAAAAAATAAGACTTGCATTTATCATTGACAATTATAATTACATATATGTGAATTAGCATAGATTTTATGATTTTTATCCCGGGATTATTTATTTATTTTTTTATAAATAATCACCTATTGTTATATATAAATAATATATGATCATATATGAGAAAATATATAATTATGTATAACTATAATGAATTTTGTACATAAATAACTATATATGGATTTTGTCCATATATAAACATATATAGATATATTATATTAATTATATATAATAATATGTGATTATATACAACAAAAATTTATCGGGATATTTAAATGACGGAGGTATGCGAATTAAAAAAAGAATGAAAAAAAAAAAAAAAAAAAAAAATTCGAAGTGAGACTCGAACCAGCGACCCCGCGATTACTAGACTCGAGCGCTACTGGGTACGCCACGAGCCCGGTTCGAATATCGTTGCATCTTTGTGGGATAAGAGTGCGCTCGAAAACTTCAAAGTCAATTTTCTCGAAAATTTCTGAATATGGCGTCGAACTACTTTGGGATATTAATATTCGAGCTCTGAACTTCACGTACCATGAGTACGAAAAATTACAAAAATCCGACTGCCGTACTGTCCCCTTGTTAGATTTCAGGCAATTCCAAAGATTTGACCAAAACTACAGAACTACCTTAAATGTGACGTGAATTCGTATTACGTTGTGCACTTTTTCGTGCTAACTTCACCACTCGTAATGCACCATGAGGCAGTAATACCAAGCCGCAAATAGCCATAAGTACTCTTCTGTCGTGGGAATTTAAAGCCGTGTCAAGATTTGTATGCAAAAAAATCGGTCAAAAAGTCAAACGGCAATTCCGTTCATCTTCGCAATTGGTCGGTTTTTCCATCAATCAATGGAGGTACCAATATGGCTGTCGTGTGGCCAAGGTTCGAAGGGGTACAAGCAGTACCCCGCTACTACAGTCTTACATACAGGTCATGCGACTCGATAGAACTTCAATGTTGATGATGTTATTTTGATAGTGAAAACATAATCTCCGTATCCTGTGATTCAAAGTATGTGATGACCTACGTTGTACCAAAGTGCAAAACAGTCTACAAAATCCTGACCCATGAAAATATGACATTACAAAAATGGTTAACATTTTTTTTTCTAAATTGGAAAAAAGATTGAAATTATAAGTATTTCGCTACATTGTGCGTTTTTTCTTCGATGGTTTTGTACCTGCGCAACAGCAGTTAATAAATATATTTCACTCCGCCACCAGGTTGAAGGGATAAGTAATTCTTTTTTTAGAATTTGTCATAGAAATGCTTGCGAGTAGTAACCATAATTATTCGTGCCATTTACAATGTTTTAAAGTGTGCGGACTTTTTCTGCAGCTATGCACGCATTAAAGAAAAACAACTAGTGCACGGGAATTGAACCGAAGATAACAAAGTTTTCAACCAGGCATCAACCCATTCAGCTAGAATGTATTTTATACCTTAGAGAATAAAATCGATGTATGCTTATTAGACGCGCTTGGGGTTTAATGGGAGGATTGATGGCCAATTGTTCATCAATCCTCATTGGCCATCAACATGATTACTGGATATATTTTTCAGATTCATAGTCGTCAGTTTATGAGTTTATGTATCTCTATTTGCATAAGAAAATCATTAGTTTTCATATAATTTATGGAAAATTTAGATTCTTAGGATAGGCTGTAACGCCCATTGTGACTATTGTTGTCTCTGTCGCACAGAATGCCTCACGATTAGTGACTCTAGCGGATTCAAAATAAACAATAAACGTTTGACTTCGTGAAGACAGTTACCCCCCCCCCCCCCCCGCCAACATTAGAGGTGGAAGACCTGTATGTGAGTCTGTGCCGGCGAGCAAGCTCTAGAAATATTGATAAGCCGGTGGTTTTGGGTTGCGACGAAGTTGGCCCCCCTGGTTTCTAAAACTCAATCACGCAACTCCGCGTTCGTGGACGTAAGCATAAACTCTCTATCACATAATGCATCTGTATAGTGGGAACAGTATCGCTTTGCCAACTTTAGCACTCCTCCTTCCAGGCCTGGGAGCGAGTCGCAGTAGCAGAGATTAGTAGGGAGATGTATAACGTTCCCGTTTTCGGCGTGCCTCGAGAATGGCACTAAATCGCGGCGGCGAGTTCGGGAATATAATTTTGGGATTATCGCCTCTGTCGAGGTTGCAGATTCCCTTGTAACCACGCGAGTCGTGATCACCACTTAAGTCGGTATCGCAGTCAGCGTGAGCACGAATGGGTAGCTCGGTGTGGGAAAAGTCTCCGCCCCTTGCAAATTGTGCTTACTCGACAGGCGAACGGAGCGAGGTTTTCCGTCCGAACGAGCTCGACATATTTAGGTGGCCGTACTGCGGATTACAATATGCATTAAATGACTTTTAAAGTGAAATACATGTATCGAGATCATTGTCTTCTCTCGGTTGCCTGTTTATGCCGAGAATGCGGGTTAAAAAATTAACGACAAAACGCGTTGAAAAATAAAACGCCGAAACGACCGTGGAAGGTTGAAAGAGAAAACCTTTGCCGCGGTCGTTTCGGTGGCTTTTTTTTAACACTAATCATTACAGATAAGCGTTTATCATAAAGGGTTCTCTATCCTTAATGAGCGTCGTTGCTGAGTTGGCAGGTTGACGGAATAACAATGCTTGCGGTCCAGGTTCAACCCCCGGTCAATCGATTGTTTTATGTATTTTTTTTTCTTCATTTTATATTCAAAAAATTTCGAAATCCTCCCGCTTTAGCTACTCTTGACTCTCCAGGCATTATTCATGATATTCAATTCAGATATGTTTAATTTAAAAAAAGACATTGCTACCGACGATTGAACCCGTATCGTCCGTACTCAGAGCACGCTGATATGTCAGCCACGAGGCTCTTGTGATTGCAAAGCTGCCTTAGGTATACGCACTTGTCCAAAGAAAAATGTATTGAAAAAAATGCCGTAACTCATTTAGGGGGCGTACGCAAATTACGTAACGCATTTGGGGGGGGGGGGATCCCGCCAGGCAACCCCTCACGGTCTACATACGTAGGGGGGGGGGGGTCAAGGTTTGCATTTCGTCACGATTTTAGAACTGCCAGTAATAGCAACATCTGCATGTTCAAGTTTTTAATTTAAAACTCTCGCGCAATTTTACCGCAGAAAGTTGACAGCTTACCATACGAAAAGTCGGTTAAGGAGGGAAGTGACGGTGCAAAAACTTGCACAGTAGCTTTCCCAATTTCTCCAAGCAAAATTTAAAGAAATCTTTTTTTTTGTTCGTATAATTCTTCAAAGTACAGATATTGAAAAATATGATGGCTACGTTTTTATTCACACGTCCAGAAATTGACGGCGTTAAAGTCACTCTAGTGAGAACAGGTAGCGCAACCGGTTAGCGCTCTCAGTCCCTGCAGGTGTGGCGTCGTTCACAATAGATGACGTGCAGGCTCTTATTATTTTGTGAAATATAATGAAGAAGAAGAATCGCCATATCGCCTGCGACTAGATACTTTAATGTAAGTATCAATATTCTAGAAAAAACATAACTTTATATCAAGGAAAACGGAACGAAAACTTTGAAATCGTTTTTCTCGAAATTCCTTTTTTGGACCTTGTTCCAGCGGTTACTCAAAAATGTATCAATCGACTTTCAATTTTTTTTACATTTTTGTAATCGCAGTGAATAGCCGATTTTTTAAATTTTGATAATTACTATTTTTCTAGACTGCTTGAATACAAAAAAGGTCTTGAAAATAGAGAAAAATGTACAAAATGTCGGCACTTTGTAAAAAAAAAACAAAATAAAAAACGGCTACGCATAACAATAGCGACAGTTGTATAGATATCGATAAATTTTTTACTTTTTATTTACAGATAACCGTTTATAGAGATATCGATGGGAAAATGAAGAGACATTTTTTTTCGTCGTCAAATCAAGGCGTATATCTGGGTTAATTTTAAAGTTTTTTTTTCGTGAAAATTGGTATAAAACTAGATGAATATATACTTCATAAAATGAATATAAACCCGATCCTTTCATAATTAGTTATGTGTATGAAAAAAATCGCTATTATTGACGACAAAGCACCCGTTGCGTAACGGAATAAAGGGGGGGGGGTCCGGCCAAACGTTATGGTCCTGTTACGAGGGGGAGAGGGAGGGGAATAAATTTGGCGTTACGTAATTTGTGTACGCACCCTTATCCAATGTGATATGCGTTGAAAAAAATGCCGTTCGAGAAAGGCTCAAAGTTCTCTTTAAGCCTTTCTCGATCGTTTTGGCATTTTTTCCAACAATTTTTAAAATTAATTTTCTAAGGGGAAAAATAAAAACTCATTTACGGGTTGGGAGAAACCTTTATTTTTTAATCATGTTTTCCTACACCGTTCGCACCAAAATGTTAAACGCCCACTCGTTTTGGGCACCTTCACCATGCGTCCGGCGGGGCGAGCGACTGCGGGTTCGGTTCCCGGTAGCAATGTCTTTTTTTTATTAAACATGTGTGAATGAAATATCATAAACAATGTCTGGACAGGTGAGAGGGGCTAAAGCGAGAAGAAGGTCGAGGTTTTCGAATATGAAATGAAAAAAAAAAAAAAATAGATAAAAAAATCGATTGACCGGGCATCGAGCCCGGACTGCAAGCATTGTTAATCCGTCAAGCTGCCAACTCAGCCATGACGCTCATTAAGGATATAGAAACATTCATGATACACGCTTATCTATAATGTTTAGTGTTGAAAAAAACCGCCGAAACTACCGCGGTAAAGGCTCAACACTTCTCTTTGAGGTCTCCCTTCTCCAGTCGTTTCGGCGTTTTATTTTCCAACGCGTTACGTCGTTATTTTTTTTGACCCGCATTCTCGGCATAAACAGGCAACCGACAGAAAACAATGAGTTCGATACATGTTTTCACTTTGGAATCAATTTAATGCCTATTTTAATACGCAGTACGGCCACACAAATATGTCGAGCACGATCGGACGGAAAAACTTGCTCCGTTCGCCTATCGAGTAAGCACGACTTGCAAGGGGCGGAGACTTTTCCCCCACCGAGGTGCCCATTCGTGTTCACGCTGACTGCGATACCGACTTGAGCCAGTGGCGTAGCTTGGGGGGGCAGAGGGGGCCATGGCCCCGGGCGGCGCAGATGTGGAGCGGCGGTGGTGGGCGGCAAATTTAGGGTTAGCCCCGGGCGGAAAAAAACCATGCTACGCCACTGACTTGAGCGGTGATCACGACTCGCGCGGCTACAAGGGAATCTGTCACCTAGACAAAGGCGATAACTACAAAATTATATTCTCGAACTCGCCGTCGCGATTTACCGCCATTCCCGAGGCACGCCGAAAACGGGAGCGCTGTACATCTCCCTCCAGTCTCTGGTAGTGGCAATGTAGAATCGTTAAGGTTTTACTTCACGCCGCACAGTGTTTCAAAGTCTCAAGAAGTGTGACAAAATATCAAAGAGATGTCAAATTCGACGCAAAATCCGTATATAGGGGCTTTCGAAGCTGCTGATGACGAATCCGAAATACAAATTCAGAAACTCAAAATGGCGGATACAATATGGCCGACATTTTTGCAAAAAACTTGTCAGATTTGAATGAAAATCTGTGTAAATGGGTTTTCGATAATACCAATGACGAATTCGAAATCGAAATTTTTTAACTCGAAATTACCGATCCAAAATGGCCAACAGTTTGCAAAAAAACTTCCCAGTTTCGTCCGAGGATCCATTTATGAGGGTTTCCAAAGTTGCTGATAACGGATCTGGAAACCAAATATCGAAATTTAAAAATTCCACATTTTAGGAAAGAATACTGACTCATTGTTTACACGATTGGACCTTTGCGCACCACAAATTCACTCATCTTTAAGTCCATTCATTCAAAGTTGATACCCTCAAGCTGTACTCACTATCGATCTGAGAACATTTATGCTATTAATTCTCGATATTTTCTGCGAAGGTGACTGGGGTCACATAAAACAGTTGTATTCAAAACTTGGCACAATAAAAAAATGAAAAGAGTTAAAGTTTACAAAAACTAGTCATTCATTTTTTTCCTCAAAAAAATATTAGTTTCACAAAAAACTGTTAATCAGTTTTGTCTTTAAAAAAAAGATCAGTTGTGAAAAAAAACTGTGTTTTGTATCCCTAATAACCAACGCCGAAAAAATAGCATAAATGTTCTCAGAGCAGGCAGTGAATACAACTTAGGGGTATCAACGTTTAAATGATACAATTAAAGATGAGTTAAATTATGGTTCACAAAGGCCGAATCGTTTAAAAAATAAGTCAGTATTGTTTTCTGAAATGTTTCACAACTTTTCTAGAAAAAAATCGAAACTTTCTTTTTTTTTAATATTTCGAATTTGTTATTCTCAAATTTAGCAAGTCACTAGCGCAAAGCTGTGAAAAAGTCGACAAAAATTGGCCCCTCCATTTTGATAATCATTACACGATGTTTAAGAACAATACTTGTTCCTTTAATTGTTTTGTAAAAGTTTGATCAATCGATCCGGAAAAAAGGTTCGATGGATCAATTTGAACATTTTCAAGGCTACATTAAGCTGAAAAAACCTCTCAACAAGAGTATTTCTATCAATATTTATCAAGTAGTGGTAGATTTACTAAAAAAAACATAAAAAGGTATTATTATCTACCTTTTGCAAATTAATGTTGAGGGTGAAACATTTTTTTTTCTCAAAAATCAACGAAATGTACTTGTAGGAAATTTGTTCAAGTTTCAAAGCTGCCCTTCAATTTCCTGTGCGATCATTGGTTGCTGAGATATCGATGATCAAAGACAAAAGGATCTTTTTTCATTTGAAGTCGGATATCTCAACAAAAAATTGACGTAAAGAGACAAAAAAATTGTGGCTGAACAAACAAGCTAACTGATATATGCCTTGATGTAACTTTTTTTTTAAATCCCAAGCCCGTGGACCCTTGAAAAAAAAACAAAAAGATGTGGAAACATTTTTTCGTGCGGTGTTCCTTATGATTGTGCGATAATCGTACCTCACAAAAATATTCGCCAAACAGTCTCGAAACTAGAAACTATAAGCTACCAAATGCTTTTTTTCATCTTGGTACGACCAGTTGTCACAAACATACAGCGCTTCAA
Source organism: Ophion obscuratus (assembly GCA_964007375.1). Classification (NCBI taxonomy): domain Eukaryota; kingdom Metazoa; phylum Arthropoda; class Insecta; order Hymenoptera; family Ichneumonidae; genus Ophion; species Ophion obscuratus. The sequence goes on from OZ023314.1 coordinate 65,638,667, forward strand.
AAACGCTAAAAAAATTGAAGGAATATTCTATTCCTTTAAGTTGACATTTACCGAGTTGCCATTTTTCTCGAAATGTGTAACCCGATTTTGATATATTGCCCGATTTGCCGATCATCCTGTGCAGTTTAGGTACGATCCACAGTACAGTTCGTTAGAAAAAATTCGGAAACTTGACGTATTTCGCGGAATAATTACGATACGCTTATGGAACCCAGTGCAGCCAGATCGCGCGTAAAAATTACCCCCTCTCTAGTCTCCTACGCGCCCATCACACAATCATAGTAGCGCGTGTCCGTGAGCGAGCGACGCTCGGACGTCTTGGGAAAGAGCAGAGCGCGGTCGAAGCTGCCCGACCGCGCCTTCGGCAGCTACACCGATTCATATACGGTTCCTGACTTCGCTCCGCAGGGGCGCGGGATCGTTCCCCGCGCTCAGGATTTTGTTTTATTTTTTTAAATTTATTATTACTATTAATTCTTATTCGATTAGTCATTTTTATTAGTTATTATTATTTTAATGAGTTACCTCTAAGTGTCGAATAATTTATCGTGCACTGTGACCGCTTATTTTATTAGTTTGTACTTTAATTTAAATATAATAATGAATCTAAATTACAACTTATTTATTTTCTGAAAAATTGGGATCGTTCCCCGTGCCCTGGCGAACCGAAGCCAGGAACGCTACCAACGGGACCATCTTATCGCTTGTGTTAAAAAAGCACTTTCTGGCACTTACGATTCGGGGCCGGATAAATGATTGACTTGTTTTTGGGGATGATGCTTTATCGCTTGATGAAAGTATGGGAATGAATATAATAATACGAATATAAATATATTTCCGCTTACTTTTATGAATTACAATTTATTTGGCATAAGGGCGGATGTGAGTAAAGCGTAAAGAATTTTGTAGAAGATAAATAAGTTGCAATTTAGATTTATTATTATATTTAAATTAACGTACAAACTAATAAAATAAGCGGTCACAGTGCGCGATAAATTATTTGACACTTACGGCGTCTGTCATCTTGGCCGATCGAAAAATGGATATATGTAAAAAAAATAATAAACTCGAAAGTATGGGCCGGAATATTTTTTTACCCTTTAAGAATAACGTTAATAGATTTCCGTTCAAAATATTAAATAATGGCTCCGTTATGCACATTGCCGCGGAGGCCCTCCGCACGATACGCGCGATCGTTGTCCCAGCTGTTACCCGGTCATGTCACATCTAAAAAAAATCAGCTCATTCGTGAGTAGTGTCGCTACAGTGGAGCGTAGCGGTTTTTTTTCGACCATTAAACAAATTACGGTGAGTCGAAGAAAAAAATTTGTATTTTTCACGGAAATTATGGCTCACCATAATTTTTTTAATGGTCGAAAAAAAACCGCTAAGCTACATTGTAGCGACAATACTCACGAATGAGCTTAGTGTTTTCAGAAGTAACACGACCGCGTAACAGCTGGGATAACAACCGCGCGTATCGAGCGAAGGGCCTCCGCGGCAATGTGCATAACGGCGCCATTTTTTAATATTGTGAACGGAAATTCATTAACGTTATTCTTAAAGCCCTTTCTGACGTCGTGTAAAGAAATAAAAATATTCCGGACCATACTTTCGAGTTTATTATTTTTTTTATATATACCCATTTTTGATCGGCCAAGGTGACCAGACGCCTTACAGATAACTAATTAAAATAATAATGATAATTAATAAGAATAACTAATCAAATAAGAATTAATAGTAATAATAAATTGGGGAAAAAAATACTGAACGCGGGGAACGATCCCGCGCGCCTGCGGACCGAAGTCAGGAACGCTACCAACGGGACCATCTCATCGCTTGTATATGTGCCCTTTATGGTACTTACGATTCGCGGACGGATGGATGTTTTTGGCGATAATGCTTTATCGCTTGATGAAAGTATATGAGAATGAATATAATAATACGAATATAAATATATTTCCGATTACTTTGATAAATTACAATTTATTTAGCATAGGGACGGGTGTGAGTAAAGCGCAAACAATTTTTTAGAAGGAAAATAAGTTGTAATTTATATTTATTATTATATTTTATAATCCCCCGAAAAAACTCAGGAGAACTATCCGAAAAAAATGCGGTGCCTCTGGGCCGGGATTCGAACCCGGGACCTTTCGATTGCCGGTCGACTGCTCTGACCAACTGAGCTACGCCAGCCCGCTTACCTCACCTTTCTCGGATAGTCTCTATATCGTAACGCAACGTTACAAACCCCCCTGCCAGAGTCGATCCGGCTCTGGAGGGTCGACTCGAAATTTTTGCCCAAACTAACTCAACTCAACGGGAACTACTACAGACGCGGGGATTGTCTGAGGGACGGAAGGGGGAAGGGGTACTACAGACCGTCCTGGCCTGAGGGGAAGGGAGGGGGCTAAGCTCAATGAGACTCTTATCTCAGGGAGGGGATTCTTTTCCACGGCAATCAACGATAATTCGATCATTATCTTGATTATTCTGAGGCCGTGGCCCGCTGTTGGGCGCCATTTATAATCCCCCGAAAAAACTGAACAGAACTATCCGAAAAAAATGCGGTGCGTTTTGGGCCGGGATTCGAACCCGGGACCTTTCGATTGCCGGTCGACTGCTCTGACCAACTGAGCTACGCCAGCCCGCTTACCTCACCTTTCTCGGATAGTCTCTATATCGTAACGCAACGTTACAATTTAAATTAACGTATAAACTAAAAAAAAATAAGCGGTCAGAGTGCGCGATACATTTTTCGACACTAAAAGATAACTAACTAAAATAATAATAACTAATCAAATAGGAATTAATAGTAATAATAATACTTTTTAAAAAACACTGAGCGCGGGGAACGATCCCGCGCCCCTGCGGACCGAAGCCAGAAACGCTACCACCGGGAACATCTCATCGCTTGTAAAATATGTGCACTTTCTGGTACTTACGATTCGCGGCCGGATGGATGATTGGCTTGTTTTTGGGGATAATGCTTTATCGCTTGATGAAAGTATGAGAATTAATATAATAATACGAATATAAATATACTTCCGCTTACTTTTATGAATTATAATTTATTTGGCATAAGGACGGGTGTGAGTAAAGCGTAAACATTTTTCTAGAAGATAAATAAGTTGTAATTTATGTTTATTATTATACTTAAATTAACGTATAAACTAAAGAATAAGCGATCAGAGTGCGTGATAGATTTTTTTGTATAAATTAATATCGCAGAGAATCAAGAGCTAAATAAGCATCAATCAATGCATCAATAAGCTAAATGAAATCACCTAAAAGCATCGATTCGCGCTAAATGAAATCACCTAAAAGCATCGACTCGCGCGTGACATCACCCAACGGCACGCGCGAGTCGTGCTCAGATTGCTTTTTCCCTCGAAGCCTTCATTTCGGCTTGGCCGCACATTAACGTGCTCAGCGTATATGTATTGGTGTAGCTGTCGAAGGCGCGTTCAGGAAACTTCGACCGCGCTCGGCTCTTTCCGAAGATGTCCGTCTAGCGAACGGCTCCGAAGCGTCGCTCGGTCTAGCGTAAGAGACTAGAGAGGGGGTAACTTTTACGCGCGATCTGGCTGCACTGATGGAAACCTTTCGTTTATTTTTCAGTACATTATTTATATGTGCTATATAAATACAACCACGGAGCAGAAATAACGCGACCAACTATTGGACTCACTCTGGTTACCGTGAAAATGAGGATGCTTAGAACTGTTAGAAAGCTATTAATGTTTGTAATCGCAAATCGTTCGAAAATCAAGCACACAAAATATTAGACTGTGCAAACGTGGCATTGTCGTAGACGGCACGCATGCTACCTACCTTATTCATATTTAGTAATTATGCAAAATACAGTGGAATTTTTTATGAAACATGAAAGTTTTTTTTTAGAATGTCGAAAAAATGCTTCGTTGCAGAAATTTTTTGCAGCAGAAGAATTTTTACTCGGACCGATATTATGTATTGACAGCGCCTCAGGCCGATTTTGAGGTTATGAACGGGACGCCTATGTCACTAAAACTTTGCGACATTATCCCCAACCTGAGCATTATTATGATAATGCTCAGGTTGTTGGTTGGATATGTCCCACGATTTGTTGCGAATTCTCCGTTCGTTAATGAAGCCAGAAAAAACTATCAATAATAATTATCCAAAACTAGTGTAATGATGCGGGTCCTGACTCAAGATTCCTACTACCGACATTTACCGACCGAATTAGCTAAGACGCGAACCATTGGTTTGTGGCAGACCTAATTCATGTTCGGCTGGTCAAGTAGGTTTGTAATCACAACCCACACTATTACCGACTATAGATGGGTGGTCTCTACCTGCCGACCGACGGTAGGGGCTCGCTTGCTGACCGACCGATTGCAATAAGGCTCTCTCCACCACCTGCGCCAATTGTGGGGGCGAGTTCTAACGAGGCTGCGCAACGACTGACAATGAGTCGAAGTGCTTTGTAGTAAAACGGTGCCTCGACACATA